>CM077150.1:75769483-76230657 GCA_039583875.1 Platanthera guangdongensis | reverse complement strand
TATTATGCTGAGGACTTGCTTATCTTGTTTATGTACTTTTGTGTCAGCTGCCGATCGATTTTGGCCGGCAGATCGGCGTTCGAGTAGTGACGACTCTTCCCGGGTGCGAATGGTGTCACCGCAAGGCGGCGGTTCTGGGTCCTAAGACCCCGGGTTTAAAGAAAAAAAAAATGGCCTTCTTACAACTGGGGAATCTTTATGACGTCTTCCACGTCTCCTTATTCAAAGAGTTCTTCGACAACCAGAGTAGCATCTTTTTATGCATCCAGTACATGTGCATTCAGATTGATCTATACAGATAGTGCTTGTATGTATAGTAGATCCAAAATCAAGAACCTGTGGAACAAAACCATCACGATGGCCAAGATTCTATGATCAAATTGCGGATGTGATGAGAACACATGGGAACTGGAGGCTCTTGTCCGAGAAAAGTACCTAGAACTCTTTGCCCAGGTATGTCCACACCCTAAACCATACTAAGCAATTTTTGTGGACGAAAATATTCTAATTTTATTGCATTGAAAATCTTGGCTTTTATTGCATCACTCGAACCCTAGTGGATCCAATAAAAGTGACCTACCCCTGTCGAAGACCTTAGAAGATAGAGGGTGACCCGATTTTGGGAATTGAGCATACGAACTTCAATTTGAGTATTCTCGGTTCCTATAGACTCGTATAGTCAATACGACGAGGCAACGATACTTCTTCGTTTTAATTAGAGGTCATATGGAGAATATGACCATTTTGCGTAATACAACATGATTACGTAGATTTTGCATATTGAGCATACAAACTCCGATTTGAGTATGTCAGTTTTCTATAGAGTCGTATAGTCAATACAAGTGCAACGAGACTCATTTTGTTTTAATCCGAGGTCATATGGAGAATATGATAGTTTTGCATAGTGTGTCACGACTACGTAGATTTTTCATATTGAGCATACGAACTTTAATTTGTGTTTTGTCAGTTCCTATAAACTTGAATAGTCAATATGAATGCGATAGAACTCATTTCGTATCAATCTGAAGTCATATGAGGAATATGACCGTTTTAAGTTTTGTAGTGCACCGCGATGCACAATTTAGAATATAAGCAAATTAACTTGGAATTGACCCCAAGCAATTCATTTGATTCATATAATAAAAACAAGACAACAGAATTCGTTGTGCTTGATGTCGATATCATTTGGTCAATATCGGTCAAATCAAGTTTTTCTGTGCACCGAAAAACATGTACACACTAATATTTCTCCAATACCCCAACATTGACATGTCATCCAACAACCTGAACCTACTTTGCCCTTTGACCACATGGGTGACCGCCCCTATGGTTGCCTTTGGTATAACTTTCTCAAAATCACAAAAATTTGGAATTTTAAAATGAGGGGATGTACATACCAATCCACTTGGCTCATCTTGAATCACCCCCTACTTTTTGGGCCTCTCAAACAAGTGACCCCATTTGTCCTTGGGGTATGGATTTGGGCCAAGGAAAGGCCCAACCTTCTCCACCTTATCCAAGACATGGTAACCCACAAGCTAAATCCTCCCCTTGATCTCTATCATATGACCAATACTCCACCCTGATGTATGTAGCTGTTGTAGACAGCTGGAAGAAGAGAAACTACCCTCCTAAGGGGATTTTAATACCCCCTACCCCTCCCAAGACAACCACAATCTCCTTGAGCTCAGATGAGCACCCACCCAACGCCAAACCTACCCCGTCGGAATCCATCCACCGAGCCACCACTACCTTGACAGCCTCCAATGGCCGCCTATCCAAAAAGCTCCCTAGCCATCAACCTCAAGTGGATATTCATCTCCTCTCTCATCTCTATCCCCCAACTTGTTGTTTAAGCCTCTCGGACGCCAGAGTGTCGCCACTGCCAACCGAGCCATGCTCCAAGCTCAGGTGGTGGCCATGCACTGTAAGCCTCCTAGTGCCTATAATGGTACTGGGAGGGTTTTATCCCGCTGAGGAGACATGATGAACCCTCCCCAGGTGGTGGGAGGTGGTCGCGCCACCATAAATTGCGGCTCTGATGACACTCGCGAGCGTAAGCTCACGATTGCATATTTTCAGTGATGGGTGGCGGACTGTGGAGCCAGGCCGTCGGACCACCATCGGAGGAAGCGTCGGCCCCCCAACAAAGTGGTTGGGTGTGGTGGCATGGCTGTCCAATGACCAGATGACAATGGAGGGCCCTGCAAGCTTCACGTTGTACGAGGCACATATGTCGTCCAATCCCATGATCGGGATAGGACGACGCTGCTATTCTTTGTTCCCGCACTGCATGTCATATGTCCCCACAACGTGTCGGCTCCAGATCCACTCTGGGGTCACTGGACAGGAAGCTGAAAACAGCTCAATCTCAGCTGAATATCCCGAGCCAGGATCAGCTATCGCACCCCCAACTTAACAGAAATAAAAATGATTTTTTTGAGGATTATTTATGGTCCTAAGTGAAAGCCCTGAACATGAAAATGATCCCCACTTAGAGAACTACCTGTCAGAATTTTTGGTATTTTTCGAATATTGTTTAGTATTTTTACAATTCAAAATGATGTCTATTTTCCTAATTTAAGGGCCCTAAACTATTTATACAATTCTAGAAAAATTTGTAGTGATATATAAAGCCCTCATAATTGCTCTGTAGGAATTTGGTAAATTTGAAGAAATTTACTGTTTTCCAATCTTTAAAATTGAGAAAATTTACCTTTAAAATTAATATTGCCCAAATTAATTTGAAGAGATGATTAGGTGCATGTTGGTGTTATTTGAATCTAAGACTTATTTTAAATATAAAGTAGGGGTCTATTCGAGGCAACTTATGTTCAGAAGTCAATTGAACTTCAAAATGATGTGAGACGCTTGTGAAGTGAACTATTATAAATCTTGGGGACCTTTTTTGGGAAAAATTGTAATGTTTTGGTGTTTTGAAAGTATTTTTGGAACATAAATACAAGGGTTTACGTGTAACGAGAAATTAATGTGGTGTACGTTAAATAGGGCAATTTCCAACCACGAGTCGAATGTTCCGGATCCTTTCGATATTATAAATATTTATTAATTCACGAGGTTGATATTCCAAGATAAACGGGGCCTACATAAATAAATTGTTGAGATCTCCCCATCATGAGTAATCGAGGATAATAAACATGGTGATAACTTCTTGTGAATATTTAAAGCCCCCGGTAACTATTAGAATGAGAAGCGAGAAATTCTAATAAGCTCTTACCTCGTAATTATAAGTCTTCTTAAGCCACCTAAGAAGCCCAACGAAAATAATTATCAGACTCAATCAATTGGAGATATCTACAAGAAGCCTCCTATAAACAGAGTGAAGAACTTGCCTCCTATGAACGGAGTAGTCTCGTAAGAATGGTGATGGAACTGAAACATGCCTCCTAAGAATGAGATGAAACTGAACTTGCCTCCTATGAAGGTGATGAAACTGAACTTGCCTCCTATGAACGGAGATGAAACTGAACTTGTCTGCTTAATGAAGACAAGCAGTCGTGCTCGGGGACCCCCGTGCGGGCAACATTCGTCGTGGGTGCGACATTTGTCGAGGGCACGACATTCGACGTGGGTGTGACATTCGTCGTGGCAAGCACATTTGTCGCGGGGGACGTCATTTGTCGTGGTGGCGACATTCGTCGTGGTGGAGACATTCGTCGCGGGGCGACAATCGGCATGGGGGATACATTCGGCGAGGGCAACATTCGTCGTGGGGGTAATATTCGTCGTGGGATGACATTGGTTGTGGGGGCGACGAATGTCGTGGGGGCGACGAATGTCGTGTGGGCGACGAATGTCGTGGGGGCGACGAATGTCGTGGGGGGCGACATTTTTCATAGGAGCGACATTTGTCGTGGGTGCGACATTCGTCGTGGCTAGCACATTTGTCGTGGGGGCGTCATTTGTCGGGGGGTGGCGACATTCGTCGTGGGGGCAACATTTGTCGTGGGGGGCGACACTTGTCGTGGGTTGCGACATTTGTCGTGGGGCGACATTTATCGTGGGGGCGACATTTGTCGTGGGGGCGACATTAGTCGAGAGAGAGACATTGGTCAGGGGGGGGGGGGGGGGGGGGGGCGCGACATTGGTCGGGGGGCCGCGACATTGGTCGGGGACGACGACATTGGTCTGTGGGTGGCGACATTGGTTGGAGGCGGCGACATTGGTCTGGGGAGGAGACATTGGTCGGGGGCGGAAACATTGGTCGAGTGCAGCAAAATTGGTCGTGGGTGGCGACATTCGGTGGGGTGACGACAATGACTGTGGGTGATGACATTGGTCATGGGGGCGACATTTGTCGTGGGCGCCTGGGTGGCGAAATTGGTCATGGCAGGTGACATTTGTTGTGGATGGCGACAATGGCTGTGGGCGGTGACATTGGTCGTGGGCGGTGACATTGGTCATGGTCGGAGACATTCGGCATTGTCGACGACATTGGTCATGAGCGACGGACATTCGACGTGGGCGGCGACATTGGTCGTATGCAGTGACAGTGATCGTGGGCGGCGACATTAGTCGTGGGCGGCGACATTAGTTGTGGGCGACATCATTGGTCGTGGGCGACGACATTGATCGTGAGCAGTGACATTGATTGTGAGCGGTGTCATTCATCAGGAGCATGTCTTGCATTGACCCTTCATCATGGACATGCCATATCAAATACTATATGAACTATATGCTGGACTCTAAAACTAAATCAATACTAACAGCTTTGATAATTTTAGGGATTTAATAGAAACACAAAAAATAAACTATATGCATGATCAACGAATAGACACAATGCAAAATTGGCATGTCCAATGCGTTGATTGCGAATAGGTCTCGACATAATGCAGATTTTATTTTTTATGGAGGAAAACTTGCGACCGTAAGAAATTTTTACATCATCAAATCAGGAAATCACATATAGAACATGATTTCAAGAAATCAACAAACAACAAAGAAAAGCAAAAACAGAGTGGCAACAAAAAGAAAATTGTGACATACAACAACATCGTAGTCAGACCTCTTCTGGTCATTCAAAGTAGCCTTCCCAGAAGTCCAACCTTTATCCACAATCTATTGGATTTTCCCGAACCAAAAACAATTCTCACATTTGTTCATACATATGAGATAACGGATTAAAGGAATCACTAAACAACAAACAAAAGCCGACTTTTTCTCTAAATGAGATGCATACTCATGAAGGAAATAATTTAATAGATTCAAAGCTGCCTTTTCGCAAAGGAAAATATAACATAAAAGATTCCGTGTCATTTTTTCGCAAAGGAAAGATGACAACTTCCACATGAGCGCATATTCATCGACACAGGATAGCTGTGATCGTCGCTAAATTATCTAATATCGCACATTTTTCAAACTATGAGGTAAGTTAAAAATCAAGAAATCCCCAAAAAACTCTAATCACTCAAAAATTCCATTAAGCCCATTCTGCATCGTCAAAGTGTGGTGCATACTTTAAATATTAGGTGGAAATTTTATCAACTTAAAATAGATAGCAATTTAAATTTATTAACAATCTGGTTGTGATCTTGGTTGAGTGTCATGGCACGCTGAAAGTGAGGTGCATACAAAAAGCTCAAACAATATTATAGGAAGGATAAAAGGATATGACCTGCTAGTTTTACTCACCAGAGAAATTCCAGATAAATCAGCAGGCTTGGATAAAGAATCACTTGGATAGAATCACCAGAAAATGATTAATAATAAATCACATGGATAAACAACATGCATGTATAAACAGTTTTAATCAATCACCCTTAATAACAGAAGCTGTAAAAAAAACTCTTTATATTTACCTCCAAACTCATTAATTTTCCATCTCTCGCAGCTCATAGAAGAAAAATTATGTTCAAAGCATGAGGCACCACATTGATATAACAGAACCTATGTTCAAAGCATTCGTTGAGCAATGTTAGGATCCACCGAAAAACAAAAACAAATTATTAATACAACTTAAACATGAACCATCTATATATGGGATATAAATATTGTAGAAAATTCCAAATATTTATTTTACTTTACCAAGACTGTATTGTGAGTTAAGCCCACCAACATGTGCAATTGAACGAAGGGCCGCATACTCAACCGGCAGTGCCTAATGGTTGCCGAGAATACATGCAATTAATTATTACCATTACCTTCCATTTTAAAACAACTTGCCTTCAGCTGAGGGATGGGCGATTCATTTGCTTTAGGTAGAAATTGTCGTGGTTGATAAGTATATGGTGCCTTGAATTAGCGTGTAAATGTGCAAAGCCTAAATGATTTTAGGAATATACTCTAATATTTAGCATAAAAGAGCATTTATTGATTACCAAGTTAACATAAAACTGCAATGCCCTCTCCAACTAAATCAAAACTTTTCTTTTTCATATTCTCAAAAAAATTTATGAACTGCTCCATGGCATATAAAATGAGAGCATTTCATCGAACATGTAAAGGGCAACCAAAGTAAAGCAGTCCATGACATCAACGTGCTATTGGGAAGGAGGGGGTGTCGGCGATGAAAACAGAGAGAGATGCCTGTGGAGATAGGGAGAGAGGGTGAACTGATATCTCTTATGGCGACATCAACTTACTGATGGTAAAGCAGTCCACAAACATCTTTCCATAATAGATCTAATGTCCATGGCAAATCTTAATATTCCAGGCAACCAAAGTAAATGTGAATGAAATCCCGAAAAAAAATCTGAATGATTCAAACTGTGAAAATGGAACTAATGAGGAGATAAAGAGAAGCACCAGAAGTGGGAAGTCATGAGACTCGTACCTCAATCTGTAGCACTGGCGGAAGACGCTTGAATTGGCCGAAGATTTCACCAAATTATTCGGGGGAGAGAGGCTTGAACTGGTGGAATATTTCAGAACTCATGTTGCAACACTCGAACTGGTGGGAGACTGTTGTCGATGGAGCGCTAAAATAGGGAAATCATAAAGTCGAGATTGGGGAAGAAAGAACCGAGCATGGAAAAGGCTATTTAGTAGCGTTGCTTTCGGCGGACTCGGATTAAATTCCTAGAAGACGCGTGATGTTGAGGGATATGCGCGGGAATTAGTAAATGACCCATTAATTACCATTTTTGAAATAAAAAGATGATTTATGAAGGGTATTTTAGGCATCCAGAATGTTACACCAAGCCTTTTCTGCCTTTGCTTATAGTATAGTGCAATTGTTTCTCTTATTGGGTTCAATCAAAGCTCTGCTGATCATTCTCTGTTTAATACACAAGACTACAAAAGGTCATGTGGTTCTTACTGTCTACGTTGATGATATTCTTTTGACAGATAATGTTAATGAGGGCGTTGATCTAGCCAAACGACATCTTCGACAACATTTTTTTACTAAGGATATGGGAACTCCGAAGTACTTTCTGGAAATCGAGATTTCACGAAAGAGTAACTCGGTGGTTCATTCACAGTGAAAGTATGCGCTAGATCTATAAAAGGAGCCATGTCTTCTTGGCTCGGAACCTGCTCGTTGCCCGATGGCGGTTGGTGATGATAGAGGGTGGACCGATGATTCTCCTCTTCTTCCAGATTTCATTATATACAGGCTCCTTGTAGGCAAACTTATATATCTGATTGTTACTAGACCAGATATCTGTTATGCAGTTTGTAAGTTCATTTAGTTTATGCAGCATCCTAGATAGTGTCATCTTCGGTCTGCCATGAAGATTCTGCAGTATGTGAAAAAGTCTCCGGGAAAGAGCTTGTTGTTTCAGAAAATGGTCACCTGAAGATTGAAGCATATTTTGATGTCAGCTATGCTGATAACAGGGAGGATAAAAAGTCTATATCAGATTTTTGCACCTTTGTAGGAGGAAACCTTTTTAGCTAGAAAAGCAAGAAGCAGGCAGTGGTTTTAAGATCAAGTGTTGAAGCAGAGTATATGAGCATGACCTCAACTACCTGCGAGTTGAAATGGCTACGGGCACTTATGCTTGACATAGGAGAAGTTTATGACCATCCTCTTCCTATGTTCTGTGATAACAAAGTCGTCATTTACATAACAAAGAATCGTGTCTTTCATGAGAGAACAAAGCACATTGAGGTTGATTGTCATTTCATTAGAGAAGAGGTATTAAAGAATCAGATCTGTAGTCCCTTTGTCACTTCTGATAAAGAACTGACAGACTTCTTCACAAACCAATTTCTACTTCAAATGTTTGTAGCAAGCTGGGCATGGTCGACATATACGCTCCAGCTTGAGGGGGAGTGTTAGAAATTGGCAGTTTGCTCTCAAGTCGGGCGGTTAGTAGTTCGGGCGGCCTGACTGTTAATTCAGGCAGTCTGATTGTCTGGCAGGTTAGTGCAGTGGTCTGGTGGTGATCCTCTGCTGGCGGTCTAGTGGTTATGCTGCAACTGCGGCCTGGTGGCTTCCCATAGTTGCGGTCTGGAGGTTTATCACAGCAGCGGTCTGATAATTACCCACAGATGCTGTCAGGTGGCAACCCGCAACATCGGTCTTATGATTAGCCGCAACTGTGGCATGGTGGCTACCCGCAGTTGCGGTCTGGCGGCTTGCCCAGCAGTCTTCCTTGGCGGACTGGCAGTTTCCCTTGGTGTTGTTGGGAGTTTTGTTATTCTTTTGTATAGTGTGCGGTTTGACTTTGGCAAACCGCATAAGCCACGTGGATTGTATTTAGTCTTACATTGTTTGTTGTAATTCTCTTATCTCCCCAGTTTCTATAAATAAGGGGCATACTTATGTAATAATTACCTTTTTGGAGCAATAAACTTTGCAGTTTATTTAGCTCTTTGTCCATTTTTCACAAATCTATGATTATTATTATTTTGATAGGTGCAACAATTGGAACAAACAATTGACACTAAAAGAAGATTTCTACAATGAATTAGAAATTTTTGTAATACGTTAAAGTTTTAAATGTTGATGCTAAACTGTTACTTTATATTTTGCTAAAGAATTTAGAATGTTTTTATTTTGGTTTGCCCGTAACAATTTGGTTTGCACATATAAATTTTTGATTTGCCCACAAAATTGGTTTGCACATATCCAAAATAGGTTTGTCCATAACAATTACCAAAATGTCAGAGTCCTTTTTTTGTTTGGCGGGCTTGCATCAAAAGCAATGACCTACAGTTGTGTTACCGCTCCGCCAAACAAAGACTTAGTAGGATATTAGTGACTGGACGTTCGAGGAAAGTGTGTAACGGTGGCGGTGAACGACTAGGTCCTATTCCCATCATTTTAAATCTGGCCTTGGAATAAGTTATGTTTCACTAGTTTGTGTTAAGTACCATGGCGGGGAAGAACAAAGCTATGGAGAGATTTTCAATGGAAAAGTTCGACAGTGACAGGAACTTTAGCATATGACAGATTTGAGTTAAGGATATTCTGGTTAAACATGGTAAAGAATGAGGAATATAAGGATCTTGATGAAGCCACAAGCATAATCAGGAAATGTGTCGCTTACCAGGTGCTCTTCAACATTATGGATGAAGAGATGATAGTCGGGCTTTGGGAGAAGCTAAAGCAAGAGATGATAGTCGGGTTTTGGGAGAAGCTAAAGCAGCATACCTGGAGAACTCTATGATGACAAGATTGTTGTTGAATCATCACCTCCATGGATTGGAAATATGGGAAGGTGACAACCTGCATGAACACCTCAATGTGTTCAACTTTTTACTAAGTCAATTGAATGTGGTTGTCTTGAAGGTAAAGGAAGAAGATAAGAAGACCATCTAACTTCTTATACCGCTCTCGATCTTACAAGAACATGGTGACTGCACTCCTATATATGAAGGATATGATGAAGCTACAAGAAGACACATCGGTGTTGTTATCCAATTAAATGCAGAAGGACCCAACTCATAGGGGTAACCAAATCTTGGTAGTGCATGGATAGTGGTGGAATTTTGTCAAAAGATCGAGCGGTGAACGGGCTTAGTCAGCATCAAAGAAGGTAGTTACGTGTTTCAACTGTAGATAGGTTGGTCACATTAAGAGACATTATCCGCAACATGCAGAGAGTTCTAGTACTTCAGGTGACGTCCAGGATGCGGGCATGGGGACACTGGACTTGGCAAGAGATGATGACTTTTATTGCGTTACTGAGAGTCGGGGCAACTCTGATAGTTGGATGCTTGATTCTAGTACATCGCAACACGCTTGCTCAAATGTGTTGATATTCATTTCCTTAGAGGCGATAGTTGGGTCAATCATTCTAGTTGATTACTCAAGATGCAAGGTCATAGGGATAGGAACAGTGAACTTAAAAATGCATGGAGTGATACGTAGGCTTAAGATGGTGCATCTAGTGCCCAAGTTGCATAAGAATCTGATGTTATTGGACAGATTAGACTCGGAGGGCTGCAGCTGGGCAGCCAAGCATGGAGTTTTGACGGTGATGTGAGGGAGCACCGTGCCATGTGAGCTGTACAATGTGATAGGCTATATCAGCTAATGGGGATCACAGGGTGAGGTGGTGAGCCCATAATTTATGTTGGCAATAGGGTTAACAATCATTGTGTAGTTGATTGCCTTCAAAGGGCTCGAATTCGACGAGTCATTTTTCACAATTTGATTGCATCAATTTTCCCTAATTGAGCTCGTGTAGGATGGAGTCAGCTGGAGTAGATCGAGTAAAACCTTAGTTAGCAAGGTGCTGCTTTGTATAGATTCCTCGTGCAGTTTAGTGTTTCGTGCAAATGCATAGTGCAATTTGGTGCTTTGTGCATTTGCTTGGTGCAGGTGATGCTACGTGTATGTGCCAAGGGTAGACTCTGGTGTGACCCAAATCAAGGTGGTTATTGCGGATCACTCAAGACTCCTAGTGGACCAGACAAAATTGAATTGCCTTAGCCTGAGAGCAGTCAAGCGCACAAACAGTTACAGTAAGTAACAAGTTGGAAGAAGAATTTTTTAACGTGAAAAAACCCTTCAATTGGGTGAAAACCATCTGGCCGGATCTGTGCCGACTAAATCTCCACTATTTGGTGGTTGTTGTACAGAGTTTTTTTGAAGAACTTGAGGGCGAGAGGCCGTCTCTCGTTACAATTATTAAGAGAGTGTGTGAGAAAAGCTTAGAGGGTGATAAGCCACCAGTTGCGGAGTTGAAAATTTCTTTGTGAGTTGTCGGGAGTGATGCGCTAGTTGCACCTTGAAGTCATCTATTTGTACTTGGAAGCGGGAGCGACTTATTGCGCTCGTTCTGATGTCTCAGGCTTGGAAGCTCGAGTGGCGCGCTTGGCGCACCCTATCTTTTGTGGGTTGTCTCATATTAAGCTTAGAGGAGTCTGGAGTAGTTGACTTGTCACGGACCGATAAGCTTGTTGTGAGTTGAGGGCGCTGTGGATACTGAACATTGTGTACCTTCGATAGTAATTGAGCAGCCCTTGGAGGGCTATGAAGTTGGTCTTGTCAACCGTTGGCGGTGCGAGGCACATAAACTTTTGGAGATCTAGTGGGCTTGGTATGTTCGGTTTGAGGAAGCCCGCAGTTGGCCCATATGTCATACAAACTACTGATGGGAGAAGGCAGTTGTTGGATCTCTTACGGTCTTTGAAGTGCTTATTGTATCTTGTAAGAGGCTTTGATGGTTGAGACGAACTTCGACGGACTAGATAGTCTTCTGCTGTCTAGATGGGGCGCTGATAGGAGCGATCTAGAGAATGGAGCGCCCGACAACGTGCTTGGAACGGTCTTGGGAGCAGAGCACACAGATGTGCGCGTAAGAGTGTAGAATGAAGAGGAGCGCACACGAGCGCGCAAGGAGGAGGTGCGCGCAAGTGCGCGCAAGGAAGAGGCATGCATAAGGAAGAGGCGTGCACACCAGCGCATAAGGAGGAGCCGCGTGCACGAGTGTGCAAGGAAGAGGCGCACGTACGAGCTTACAAGGAGGAGGCGAGCATACGAGCGTGCAAGGAGGAGGCGCGCGAGTTCACGCATGGAGGAGGTACGCGCATGAGCACGCCAGGAAGAGGCGTGTCGCGAGCGCATAAGAGTGCACAAGGAAGAGGCGTGTGCGCGAGTACTCGCGGAAGAAAGCGCGCACGAGCATTCAAGGAGGCAGCGTACAAGAGAGTGCAAGGAACATGTGTGCAAACGAGTGAAAGTCTTTAGATTCAAGAGTAGCTAACACCTAGAGGGGGGTGAATAGGTTTTAGGCCTTTTTGATCTTTTCTTGTTTTAGGCGAGTTGTGATTTATGGTAGTTTAGCTTTCAAGACAATCACACACAACACACATGAATTTTATAGTGAGTTAGAACCCGCCAACCTATTACTTCATCTCAAAACCAAGGTGTTGAGATGAATGGTGGCGGGGTACATGAACACAAAGGGGAGAAATCTGTAGGCGGTGTGGGATTAACCCCAACCACAGGACCGCGAGGATATTCCGCCACAAGAGGGCCCACCGGGGTCAACACCCAGACCTGGAACGCGATGGGGAAGCCAAATATGGGGTCCCACACACACGAATCCTACTGGCTAATATAATCGAAACACACCCCCGCAGCAGGACAACTCGCTTTGATTCTAAGTTAGAACCCGCCAACCCATTAGTTCATCTCAAAACCCAGGTGTTGAGATGAAGTGTGGTGGGGTACATGAACACAAAGGGGAGAAGTCTGCAGGCGGTGTGGGATTAACCCCAACCATAGGACCGCAGATATATTCCGCCATAATAGGGCCCACCGGGGTCAACACTCAGACCTGCAACGCGATGGGAAAGCCAAATACGCGGTCCCACACACATATGTCCTGCTGGCTAATATAATCTCAACACACCCCCACAGCAGGACAACCCGCTCTGATACCAAGTTAGAACCCGCAACCCATTAGTTCATCCTCAAAACTCAGGTGTTGAGATGAAGGGTGGCGGGGTACATGAACATAAAGGGAGAAGTCTGCAGGCGGTGTGGGATTAACCCCAACCATAGGACCGCGAGGATATTCTGCCACAAGAGGGCCCACCGGGGTCAACACCCAGACCTGGAACGCGATGGGGAAGCCAAATACGCGGTCCCACACACACGTGTCCTGCTGGCTAATATAATCTCAACATAGTGGTTCCCCAGATTATGAGTACATCCACTGTCCCTCCTACCTTTCTATCAGTTTGTTAGACAAGACAACTTCTCCAAACTCGGCTCCAAAGAGCTTACAACACAGATCTCTCAAGATCTCTCAGTCTCCTCCAAGACCTACTTCAGACACAAATCCCTACAACTTAGACCAAGTTTTGCTCCTACAGTTCAGTGATCCCAAAATCACCTACCTCAGACTAAGTTAATTGTCCAATGTCCCAGATTTGTAAGAATTCAAACAAGTCAATGATATACACATAGTTGTATTTGATGTATGTTTAAGTTCATGCATGTAGGTTTGTCTATGTCATATTGATTGGATAGATTGTCTAAGTGACATTGACAGGTGGACTCAAAGAAACTGACTGAAAAGACAGGAAATTGCCTAAGTCCACAGGCGTTGAGTGAATCAAACTCACTCAATGCCAGATGAACCAGGAGCTAGTGATAGTGAAGAAAAATGTCTAAGTCCATAGGAGTTGAGTGAAGTCAGTTCACTCAATGCCATACAGCTAATAGCGCTGAGAGAAGGCTGACAGTCAAAACTTTAAGTGTTGGCAAGGAAGAAAAGTGGCCAAGTCCACAGGCGTTGAGTGAAGTCAACTCACTCAACGTCATATTGCCAAAACATTGAGTCATGTTGCTCTTGTCAAAGCCAAAGCAAATTTGAAATAGAAAATTGGTTAAGTCCAGAAGCGTTGAGTGAATCTTGATCACTCAAAGCCATCCTAGTTTTGTCAAAGCCAAAGAAAATCTTTCACCGAAAATAGGTTAAGTCCAGAAGCATTGAGTGAAACTTGATCACTCAACGTCATGCTAGTCATGTCAAAGCCAAAGCAAAACTGTCACAGAAAATTAGTTAAGTCCAGAAGCGTTGAGTGAAGTCAGTTCACTCAACGCCATGCTGATTCAGTCAAATCTTTGGAAGAAAGACAAAACATTCTGTCTAAGTACAATAGCGTTGAATGAAGTCAGCTCACTAAATACCAAAAGGAGAAAGCGTTGAGTCATGTTGTTGCTGTCAACGCCATGCTCATTCAGGCAAAGCCTTGGAAGAAATACAAAAAATTTTGTCCAAGTATAATAGTGTTGAGTGAAGTCAACTCACTCAATGCCAAAGGGAGAAAGCATTGAGTCATGGTGCTGATGTCAACGCCAAAAGGAGAAAGCGTTGAGTGTAGTCAACACACTTAACGCCTTCATGCAGATCATAATTCATCTATGTCCAGAATCGTTGAGTGTAGTCAACACACTCAATGCCTTCATGCAGAGCAGAATTTTTCTAAGTCTAGAATCGTTGAGTGAAGTTTATACACTCAACGCACTCAACGCAAGATTCCAAAGTCAAAGGCAGAAAGCATTGAGTGAGGTCAGCTCACTCAACGCCTTTAGACAGAAGGTGATTTAGCTAAGTATAAAAGCGTTGAGTGATGTCAGCTCACTTAATGTCTTTAAACAGAAGGAGATTTGGCTAAGTATAAAAGCGTTAAGTGAAGCTTATACACTCAATACTCTCAACGCCTTCATGCAAAGCAAAATTATTCTAAGTCTAGAATCGTTGAGTGAAGCTTATACACTCAACGCTCTCAACGCCTAAATTTGCAGAAGGATGCAGAATATTGACTAAGTCAAAAAGCATTGAGTAGAGCTTACTCACTCAACGCCTAGCAGAGCAGGAAATTTTCCAATTCCAGATTCGTTGAGTAAAGCTTGTTCACTCAACGCACTCAACGCCTGGGAACTTGTCTGAAATTTTGTAAGTCCATAGTGGCAGACGTCAGGAAAGTCAACAAAAGTCAACAAAATTTCAAAATGATCATGGAAGAGCTGCAACTCATCACTAACGTCGTCGTCAGTCTCATTCTGTAAAACTAAGGATATAATCAGCCGTTAAAGCAATGACACGTGTCAATCATCTCGCTGGATGAAGAGATTATAAATAGAGAATGAGATCTAGATCGAGACAAGTTTTTGAGAGAGATCAATTCATTACAAAACAGAAGTGTGGGACTTCGTCTTCTTCGCCCGTCATTGTTGTAGAAACAAGAAGATCGTTTTGACGAATATGAAGGGGTTTCTGAGTTAGCTGCGTTAATCAACATCTGTTATAACAAGATCAGAGATATTCTCCGAGGAAGAAGAAACAGTCAGGGCCAGCCCTAGCGATAGTGACTTCTCGATCCAAGCAGAGCCTAATCTGAAGATCAATTTCAGGATCAGTGAAGAGGAAATCTGTTCAGGGTTTTCTCAGGACAGAAGGAGAGGCAGAGCTAACCAATTTCTGCCAAAATAGATTAGCTGATTAAAGACCATCTTTCTTGATCTTCCCTCTTCATCGGCACAATCAGAATTAGTTTTTGAGTCGATTTCAGCACAAGCATTTGATTCTGAAAGATTTTCATCCTTGTTGCTGAGAAGAAAGTTGGGCTGAGATTTTCTCAGTTCAAGAAGTTGTAGACTCAGAGAATCAATCTCTGGAGTCTAATCTATTTCAACATCAAATTCAATTTCTGTAGGATCTAGTTAAGATCTGTGTTGTAAGCCTAGTTTATAAAGGCTGAGAGTTAGATCTGGTAAGATCTGTATTGTAAGCCTAAGTTATAAAGGTTGAGTGTAGGATCTGGTATAGATCTGAGTGGTAGGATCAACTCTTGGATCTGTGTGATAGGGCTGTTTTTCCAGCCTGTGATGAGGGGCATTTGTGCCTATGGGAGGTGATTAGGTGATTACTATATGGTTGGGCTGAGTTCTTGTGTTGTAGATCTATGTGGAGTCTGTGTGATCCAGTGGGATCATGTTGTATCTTTGAGGAGTCAAGTTGTTGGAGAAGTGACTTATCTAACATTCTGTTAGAAAGATGAGAGGGATAGTGGATGTACCCATATACTGGGGAAGCCATTATAAAGCTACTGTGTCGTCAGGGTGATATTCTTGAAAGCATCAGCAATCATATCATAACACATAGCATAATCAGTTAAAGGTCAAAAGAATATAAAAAGACCTTAATAACCTATTCACCCCTATCTAGGTGATTAGCTACACTTGTATTCAAAGACTTTCGACAATGTCCCCCCCCAGGCAGGCAGATATATATAACATTTTGGGGAGCCCACCGTAAGATTCTTTCTGACCCCCATCCCACTCGGCAAGTACCTGGGGTTGGATGGTTCCTTCCGAGCTTGGGGCAATCTCGCAAAGAGCGGGAATTATGTACAACCTCATGCCCGACGAGTGGGGCCGTCAAGAGAAGACCCGGATGAGTGGTGCCCGGACTAGGTTTTAGGCGAGTCAGACGGGCGAGTGCAGTACACCTCCCCAACTCGCTCATGCAAGTGATCAGAGGTGTGGGGGGAGAGTGGAGAGTATGGGCTCGCACTCGCCCCCTAGCTCATAGTGAGGGGATGTGCCAGTGGGGTTAATCGAGCCTGCACTCACCCTAGGCTCCGGGTAGGCAGCGAGTGCCAGCCCCATCGAGCACTCGTCGCCACGGGCGAGTGGTATTTTCATGGACCACCTACCCCGTGATGTCTTTTACCATATTGCCCCTGTTGGCATGCTGGTAGCCTCTCAGAACAGATGAGTTACGCTGTTGGAAGACCAATTTAGGCTGCGTATAACATCTCATAATAGCGAAGTTGCACTATTTGTAGACCAGGCATGAAAATCTATAAATAGACCCTATGAGCACCTTTGGAGAGAGGAAGTTCATTTTGGTTTCTCCCTCCTTGGGTTATTTGGTTCGGCTGTGAGAGCTCTCCAAGGTGCCCAGCTCAGCTTCTGGTTTAGGAAGGGGAGGGCTCTAGAGATCTTTCGGGTGTGTGGTGCTACCTCCACGTTGCATCCCAGGGTCAGTTTCTAGTTCCGAGTGACCGGTCGGGAGTTCAAGTTCAAGATAAGTAGGCGCAAGCTACCCCCTTGGGTCCGAACTCTTGTTGAGGCTAAGTTTTGGTTTCAACAATAATTAAGGCGGGGAGGAGGAGGAGGGGTGCACTGGAAGAGGAGGAGGAGAAGGCATGCACAAAAAGAGGAGGAGGAGGAGCGGTGTACGAGAAGAGGAGGAGGATGGGTGGTTTGGAAGAGGAGGAGGAGGAGGGTAGCTGGCCAACCGCCGGACGCGGGCGACCCCGACGGGGTATGCTAGAGGCGAACCGGCAGGGCCGCCGCCGGCGGTGGCCCTGCCCGTGAGCCCCACGTCGGTGGGGTCTGGTCAGGCCAACGCTGGCTCCAGCGACAGTGGTGCGGGCCTGAATTTTTTTGGGGGGCTCACGGGCAGTGCCACCGTCGGTACGCCTCGGCCTACCCTTGCCGGGGTCGCCGGCGTCCGACGACCTAGTCGGTGGGGTCCGGTCAGGCGACGCCGGCTCCGGCGGTGGCGGGGAGGGCCTCAATTTTTTAAATAAAAAGCGTCGCCGGCAGAGCATGACAGCTGGGAGGAGTATTTTTGGGAGTTCAAATGTAACTGACGAGTTACTATAGCAACGCCTAGTATAGGTATATATATGGATACATATATGTGTGTGTGTGTGTGTGTGTGTATGTAGACGCATAATTTTGTGTGCACACACACACACAAGTGACCGACACGGAATCCACCCCTACGGCTTGGGGCGCCCCAGGCGGCCGTGCCCCCCCCCCCCCCCCCCCGGCGGCCTTTGCCCGCTGCCGGTGGTTTTTAAAATTGTAAAAATATTTTGTTTGCATACTTTTTTATGTTTTTTAAACTATTAATTTTTCCCTGATATAATTAAATGAAAAACAAAAAAATCAAAGAAATTAAAAAATGAAAATCAACGGGTGCTCACAAATCCTGAGATTTTCTAGGTTTTATTTTAGGTGATTGTTAACCGCAACCAGTAATTGGCTAGTCGCACCCCAAAATCTCTCAATTTTTCGCATTTTTTTTGAAATACGTCTTGTACATACAATTTCAGGAAAAGTGTACAAGGCGTATTTCAAAAAGGCGCAAAACCTGGACATATTTCCAAAGTACGCCTTATACATGCATTTTTAGGAAAAATGATCAACACGAAAGTTGTAGATCTCGTCGATATCTACCAGTTTCGTTGTGTACACTTTTCCTGATATTGCATGTACAAGGTTTATTTCGAAAAGACGCAAAACATTGGGAGATTTTGGGGTGCGACTAGCAAAATAACGGATTGTGATTAATAATCACCTTATTTTATCCTAGATCGTGGAATTACGTTTATATTTTTTGGTTTAAATAGCAGCAGTCATCCTTGTTTGAAAATAAACACATGAGGGCAGGAGAAGTCAACTTTGTATGAAAATACACACATGCGAGCTGTCCAAAGAGGATTGGTTAACCCGAGCAGGCTTTAGTTTTGGTCTTATTCATAGGATTTTTTTAGAGCATTGTTAAGTGCACTACAGTTTTCACTATGTGTATTTTTTTGTTAAGAGCGCCGCACTACGATAGATGCACACATAAATGTTATGTGCACTGCTTTTTTGTTAATAGCAAACTAACAAGATTAACTTGATATATCAATGAAACACAATATTTTTTCATAAAAATAAAATATTAATAAGCCACACACCATAGATTACATTCAAATTTGGAAAACGGCCGACCAAAAAATAACATGGATTAACAAAAATATGATTTCATCAAAATGAGAAAACCCAAAATAAAATAAATAGATCTCCGCTTTCTTTGTCCAAACTTTTCTTCCATTGATCCTAGTTTTTCTTCATATTCCTAGAATTTTAAGCATAAAAATTAACATTTAATGAATGAAATTTAGTAATGAATTTTTTTACGATTAATGTTTGCATACATTGTACGAGAGTGCTCCAAAATGACGTCTCACAAGTCACAACAAAATTAAAACATCTATATCCCTTGTCTTCAAATGTATAACTAATGGAAACACAAATATCATTTTTGGAGAACTAAGAACTCGTAAAAAATGACAAACATAGTATTGTGCTAGGGTTGAAGGGGCAAACCTCCATGCCAACCAGCGGAGAGGCACGCCCAGGCGGAAATAGCTGCAGGGGGCGTCGAGAAACCAGAAGGCGTCGGGGTTGGGCTCGGGGCCAGCATCGGGGCTGGCGTCGGGGCTGGGGTCGGGGCTGGCGTCGGGGCTGGCGTTGGGGCTGGCGTCGGGACTGGCGTCGGGGCTGGCGTCGGGACTGGCGTCGGGGCTGGCGGGGAGGGTTGAAGCGGAGAACTGGGCACGACCAGGCGGAAGCGTCGGGGCCAGGCGGAAGTATCGCAAACGGGGCTAGGGTTAAGATAAGAAATTGCGGTGCACAAACATGCTTACCCTTAGTTATAAATGGGTGCTGCTATACGCACCGCAGTTTTGGCTATTCGCACCGCACTTTCTCCTAATTTTTTGTTTCTTTTGAAAATACGCTTTGTACATGCATTTTTAGGAAAGTATTTAACACGAAAGTTGTAGATCTCGACGATATCTACAACTTTCGTGTTGAACACTTTTCCTAAAAATGTATGTATAAAGTGTATTTCCAAAAGGCGTGAAACCTGAATGTATTTCCCAAGTACGCCTTGTACATGCATTTTTAGGAAAATTGTTCAACACGAAAGTTGTAGATCTCGTCGAGATCTACAACTTTCGTGGTGAACACTTTTCCTAAAAATGCATGTACAAGGCGTATTTCTAAAAGACACAAAAAATTAGGAAAAAGTGCGGTGCGAATAGCCAAACTGCGGTGCGGATAGCAGCGCCCTTATAAATTCAGGGAGGAGTTAGAATTATTAATTAAGTGACTTTGTAGTGCACATAGCGAAAACTGTGGTGCACTTAACAATGCTCTTTTTTTATAGTCCTAGGGTTAAAATAGTAAATTCACAATAGAGGGTATGAGCCATATAAAAGTTACAGGTTTAAGACACCCTATCACACTAGATTTATGAGACCTACTAAAATAATGACGGACATCCATGATTCATTTGTGTGATTGAACGGGTGAGATTTTGACCTAATCTGATCGGTCAGTCCTGATTAATTTTATGAATTTATATTTCATTACTATTAACAGACCACGATATTTCTTATATATGGTAATGATACACACGCGAGCATTTTTGCATGGTCTATGCACGAACTCGATGCTCTCGGGCAGCCTTTGTCTGTCTCCAAATAGACTTTGTCCATTCAAATATGCTCGTATATTAATATTAACTTTTAATATCTGCTCGTAATATTAATTTCTTTCATCTCTCTCTCACAATCTTAATATGAACGCCAACCCCCTCCTAGCTCCTGTTCGCCCCCTCTCTATCCTCCCATGTATGTGGGTCTCCTCCTTTTCATCCCTCAATATTTTTCTCTCTCTATGTATTATGTATACTAATTATATGGGCCTACTCCCTATCTTTTCACCTCATATATCAGCCCCCCCTTTATTTCTCTCTCCATCTCTCTCTCTATCATCTCCGTCATCATTATCCGCCGCCCCCTCAGTTTATCTCCCTCCCCCCATCTATTTCTCTCTCTCCCTGCTCTGTCACCCTCTCTATGCCTTCCCGCCGCCCTCACACCCCTTTGTGGTGCACAAGAAGACCGGGTCTGAAAAGCCTGTCTGGGCCCAGCCTGGCACAAGTCTGGTTAGTCCTAGGCCCAGGCAGGACTGGTCCAGGCCCAGGCCCGTCTTGAGGGGTCTAACAAGACCTTCAAATAAATGATTTGCTTGGCTCGGGCTAGGCCCGGGCTAGGCCCAGTCTTGACCCGGTCCCATGCCTTGCCTGGGCCCTCTCCCAGGCCTTACATGGGTCTGGACCTGAAAGAAGACCGGCACGGGCACGGCCCCACGGGCTGCAACTTGCAGCCCAAGTTGTCAAAAGTCTCTATGAAGAGAAATTGCATCTGGTAACGTCTCTTCGTAGAGACGTTGCTGTGGCAGCTGGCAAATGAGAGTGTGCCAGCAGTGCTTGGAAACTTGGGCTGTTGCAGACCAAGTTTTCAAGCAACTCAATTAAGTGCCCAGCGTCAAAGAGACGTTGGGCACTACTTAATAAATTGGCATTAATGTCATTTGCCAAGTGCCCCAGCCAAATCTATAGAGAGCCGTTTTTCAACGACTCTATGTAGAATTAATTTTTTTTAATTATAATTTAATAAATTTTAATATAACTTTTTAGGAGTTATAAATAGGAGAGATTGCATTTTCTAAAACTCATAGCACGCTTTGATCAAACTCAAACTCATAGCAATTCTCTACTTCGCACGCTTTGATCAATGACGTCTTCACCTGGTGTCGTTCTTGAGATTATCGAGCACAAGCATAGTGCTCCAATCTGGGAGCATTTCGACAAAGTTAAAATCAACAATGAATTCAAAGCAAAATGTCGGCATTGTTCGAAGTTGTTGACGGCAGCCGGAAACTCAACACTCGCGCGACACATCAAATCATGTGTTGCAAAGCAAGCTCCGGAATCCAGTCAAGCACAGCTAACGGCCGGCGGACAAGTTTGGACTTACGATCAAATGCGGCAAAGAGAAGTGCATATGGAGAATATCACCGGGCGCGGATTGTCGTTTAATCATTATGACAACGCCCGTGAGACCGCTTATGTTTATCGAGCTCTCCAACTCAAATATCATCAGATAAGTAGAATTACAATACGGCGTGATGCATATAAAGCTTATACTAAAGCGAAAAAAATTGATTAAATATTTTGACTATTTAGATAATAGAATTAATTTAACTTGTGATGTTTATAGTAGCGGTATACAATTAGGACATTCTTATATTTGTATTACAAGTCATTGGATAGATCCAACTTCATGAGAGCTACCTAAGCGCAACATTTATTTTAATAGATTTGAAATTTCACATACCGGAACAGGAATTTATCAAGTAATTATGAATTGTATACACGATTTTAAAATAAAAGATAAAATTATTAATATTTCTTTTGATAACGTTATTAATAATACCGCGGCTATTGATAATTTAAAAAGAGATTTAAAACTTATGTTAAATGGAATATTTTTTTTCACACCTGTTGTGTTTGTCACGTTCTAAATTTAATTGTCCAAGATAATTTAAAATTAATGAAATCATATATTATTAAAATTAGAAGTATGTTAATATATATATATATATATATATATATATATATATATATATATATATATATATATATATATATATATATATATATATATATATATATACGAGTGCCCGACACGGGGATCCGCCCCTATGGCCATGGGAGACAGTACCTGACCGGCGACGACGGGTTTTGCCGCCCCATTAAGCCGGGTTTTGCCTGCAACATATACATATGAGTACTCAAAATGACCGTAAAAAATATACATAAATATTACAATTTTTATTTTGTAAAACAATATACATTTTGACCTAAAATTATTAATTTTGACTTTAATAAAGTTAATTGATTTAATGTCATCACCTCGAAAATACCACTGATATGTCTAATGACAACCTTCATTGAATAGACCGCTGACATGTCTAATGACAACTTACCATAGTAGGTGTAGGAGCTCTACTAAATTTGAATTTAAATGAATTTTCATCATTACTTCTGATTTTTTGATAGTGTAATTACTTGAATGAACATTGTATTTTAATTTCTTTGAAATAGATTATAATATATGTCAAGTTATTAAGATATAAAAATGAGGGCATAATTGATATTTTTGAATGTTTCACCAAAAACAACTTTTCCCTTATAATAGTGAAAAATATATATATATAGTTCTCAAAAGTGACGACAAGATTTTAAAAATTTTGCAAAAAAATCAAGAAGAAAATTTTTTAAAGCTGGAATATGACATGTCAATTAGGTGAAATTTCACTTACAAAATGTTAAAATGAGCAATCCGTCAAAAAACTCTTCTAATGGAATTTTATTCAACAAATACAACACATGATTTAGATAACGATGATTGAGAAACAATTATGATTTATATGCGTGTATTACAATGTTTTTATAGAGCGGCGATTCAATTATCCGGTGTTTATTATCCCACTAGCTCTCGAATTATTGAAATTTTTTTAATTGTTACAAAAATTTTAAATTACTATAAATAATATATGTTTTCATGTGCGGCGGCTTTAAATCCTTTATTAGTTGTTTTAGGTGTTGAAAATCTTTTGAAAGAGATAAATAAAAATTTAAACCGAGATTTAAATAATTTGAAATTTGAAAATTTAATAATTTCAAATTTTAATACAGTTTTTACAAATTTCTATAATACTTATTATGATTTATATGAGTCGCGACCGCGAGATGATTCAACACAAGTACAAATAGCAGATGGTTTTCAAAATGAAATTTATGAGGTTGTATCTAGAAAAAAATCACAAACTACTAGTACATTAAATGAATTAGTATTATACACTAAAATACAATTTAGAGAGTGTATGACTAAAAATGAAATTGAAAATTTTAATATATAAGAGTGGTGTAAAAATAAAACGAACACATATCCTATTTTGGCCTTAATGACCGCCGATATATTAACTGTCTAAGCTAGTACAGTAGCTTCGGAGTCTGCCTTTTCTTTTAGTGGCAAGATTTTGAATGAACGACAGAGTCACCTCAACGAAGAGTCGTTGGAGATTTGTATTTGCTATAAAGATTATTTGGACGCGGCGAACATAGAGCAACATACTACTTTCATCGAAGACAGCTCCTCGTCATTCGAAGAAGAACTGAGTTCGTTAAACTTGACCGATGAAAATTGAGTATTAGTCATGTATTTTATTTTATTTTGGGTAGGCTGTCTTATGATGTTTTGACACTTTATTTATTATGGGTGGGTTGGTTGAGAGTTGAATACAATTTAGATAGTATATGACTAAAAATAAAATTGAAAATTTTAATATATTAGAGTGGTGAAAAAATAAAACGAACACATATCCTATTTTGGCCTTAATGGTCCACGATATATTAACTGTCCAAGCTAGTACAGTAGCTTCAAAGTCTACCTTTTCTTTTAGTGGCAAGGTTTTGAATGAACGATAGAGTCACCTCAACGAAGAGTCGTTGGAGATTTGTATTTGCTATAAAGATTATTTGGACGCGGCGAACAGAGATCAACATACTGCTTCCATCGAAGACAGCTCCTCGTTAGTCGAAGAACTGAGTACGTTAAACTTGACTGAAGAAGATTGAGTATTAGTGATGTATTTTATTTTATTTTGGGTAGGCTATCATATGGTGTTTTGACACCTTACTTACTATGGTGGGTTGGTTGAGAGTTGTGAGATTTTATGTGTTTTGTAAGTTCGAATAAGTTTTCTCGGGATTGGTGACGGACTCGTTTGTGTGTGTTGTAATATTTTCAATATGGAAAAAATATAGCATTTAATCATATTAAATATTTAAAATTTTAATATATGCCTTACATAATATATTTATATTAATAAATTTTTATAAAAAACAAATTTTTATTTGAAAAAATCGGCCTTGGGTAGGCCTGGGCCTGGTTAGGCTTGCTTGGGCCTGATTTAGGCCATGTCGAAAAGGCCCTGCTAGTCCTTAATTATATAGGGGCCTGGGTCTGGCTATTGTCAGGCCTGGGCATAAAAAGCTTAGGCTTGGCAGGCCCAGGCCTAAACTGGGTCTGGCAAACCCAGGCCTAAACTAGGCCTGCCAGGCTTTATGTGCACCACTACCCCCCCCCCTTTCTCTCCTCTCTTTTTCTTTCTCTCTCAATCCTCTCCTCCCCGAGCTTTTGCGAACAAAGCGGCTTCTCTCCTTTGCGCCCACCCCGACACCTGGGGAAATTTGCAAGCTCTTGCCATTTCAAACTCCCCTTTTCTCGCTCTCACTCCCTTTAACATCACCCTAATCTCTCGCTCGATGCTTATCTACTCATCTTTCGGCCAAGCATCTACGACATCTGCCATTCCTCGAGAACTCCAGCTGCCGGAAACTGGGAAACATTGCTTCAGGATGAAGGATCTCTGCCTGGTGTCAGTTTCGCTCCTAGGGCATAGATTCTTGCCGTCAGATTCAGGTCAGATTTCCTCCTCCTAAGTTCTGGTTATTGAAGATAGGCCGGCATCGATTCGGATTCATGCCCCTCTTCTTCCATTCTTTTCCCGCTAAGGAGATATGACTTGGATGCACAAGATTTCTGTTAATGAGGTTCGAACCATGAAAAGCCCTGATCTACCACCTCTCTCTCTCTCCTCTTTTAGTGACCTAATTGCAGCAAAATTAAATTTGTGGAGGCAAATGGAAGAGGAAATGATAGCTACACGATCTGCTAACAAGACAGGAGGTTATGTCTGAGGAGAGCATGAAGAAAACACTAGTTGGAGCTCTGTTTCAGTGAGATTGCAAGATAACCTCCTCCTGATGTCGAACCTCAAAATATTACCTTTGATGGTTTGTAAGTTTTTCATCTTTTTCTGAAAGTTCTTCAATATAATGACTTTTACACATCATGAAAAAAATTTACAATTGCAAAAAAAATCGAATGAGTTATTAGATGTTCATTCATCAATTTAGAATGTGTAATTAAATGTAAATCCTTGGCTATTAACAGTCCAGAAAATCGATAATGACAGCCCATTGGCTATTGGCAGCCTAGTTTTATAAAAACGGAAAAGTGTAAAAACGTTTAATAAGAGTTTCACGTGCCCTTTCAAAATAGGTCAACTATATGACATTTTTACGAAAAGTGTTCAACATGAAAGTTGTAGATCTCAACTTTCATGTTGAACACTTTCTAAAAATATCATATAGTAGGACTATTTTCAAAAGACGCGGCACCGGACGGAACTATTGTGAATCTCATAGTTCCGCCCGGGTTCCGCCCCTTTTGAAAATATGTCTACTATATTGCATTTTTAAGAAAAGTATTCAACATGAAAATTATAGATCTCGACGAGATCTATAACTTTTATGTTGAACACTTTTTCTACAAATGTCATATAATAGGTCTATTTTTAAAAGAGGCGTGTTCCAGTTTGTGATAAGCCGGTCCGCCCGCCCGGTATACCGGTTCTTGGTCGGTCCGCTGTCATAGCGGGTTTTCATGCTTGACTGGACCGATCAGGTGTCCGGTCAGCGGTCCAATAAGTTGAATCGTCCGGTCCCGTCCGAGTTTTAAAAGCTTAGGCGAAGTTTGTTTTTTGGCAACTATTAGCGGTCATATTATGTGTGTTTTTTTATTATTTTGTCGGGCTGCCAATATCTAAAGTCGGGCTGTCAATATAAACGCCCTTGATTATTCACGTTCATTTTTCTTCTTCATGAATCATGAAGATTGCCCATTATCAGAGACTTTTGTCCATTTTGGATGCAAATGCAGTTTTTGGCATGCTGCAAATCCAGTATTAATTAAAGAATATTGTCCATATGTGTTTGCTAATGTTATGGTTAATATAGAGGAACACCTTGATACAGTGAGCAAGAACAAGGAGCCTATGTATTTTGATGTTATATATTAAAGCCAATCATAATAACTTAAAACAGGTACATCTACAATTACTGGGAGGATCCTGCTTGCCCCGCCCGACGACGGGTGGAGCCTGCCTGCCTCCAGTGCGGGAGACCACCATTACTGGGAGGAACACCTTGAATGTTTCACCAAAAACTTTTCCCTTATAATAGTGAAATATATATATAGTTCTCAAAAGTGACGACAAGATTTTAAAAATTTTGCAAAAAAATCAAGGAAAAATTTTTTAAAGCCGGAATATGACATGTCAATTAGGTGAAATTTCACTTACAAAATGTTAAAATGAGCAATCCGTCAAAAAACTCTTCTAATGGAATTTTATTCAACAAATACAACACATGATTTAAATGACGATGATTGAGAAAAAATTATGATTTATATGCGTGTATTACAATGTTTTTATAGAGCGACGATTCAATTATCCGGTGTTTATTATCCCACTAGCTCTCGAATTATTGAAATTTTTTTAATTGTCACAAAAATTTTAAATTACTATAAACAATATATGTTTTCATGTGCGGCGGCTTTAAATCCTTTATTAGTTGTTTTAGGTGTTGAAAATCTTTTGAAAGAGATAGATAAAAATTTACACCGAGATTTAAATAATTTGAAATTTGAAAATTTAATAATTTCAAATTTTAATACAGTTTTTACAAATTTCTATAATACTTATTATGATTTATATGGGTCGCGACCGCGAGATGATTCAACACAAGTACAAATAGCAGATGATTTTCAAAATGAAATTTATGAGGTTGTATCTAAAAAAATCACGAACTACTAGTACATTAAATGAATTAGTATTATACACTAAAATACAATTTAGAGAGTGTATGACTAAAAATGAAATTGAAAATTTTAATATATAAGAGTGGTGTAAAAATAAAACGAACACATATCCTATTTTGGCCTTAATGATTGCCGATATATTAACTGTCTAAGCTAGTACAGTAGCTTCGGAGTCTGCCTTTTCTTTTAGTGGCAAGATTTTGAATGAACGACAGAGTCACCTCAACGAAGAGTCATTGGAGATTTGTATTTGCTATAAAGATTATTTGGACGCGGCGAACATAGAGCAACATACTACTTTCATCGAAGACAGCTCCTCATCATTCGAAGAACTGAGTTCGTTAAACTTGACCGATGAAAATTGAGTATTAGTCATGTATTTTATTTTATTTTGGGTAGGCTGTCATATGGCGTTTTGACACCTTATTTATTATGGGTGGGTTGGTTGAGAGTTGAATAGAATTTAGATAGTATATGACTAAAAATGAAATTGAAAATTTTAATATATTAGAGTGGTGAAAAAATAAAACGAACACATGTCCTATTTTGGCCTTAATGGTCCACGATATATTAACTGTCCAAGCTAGTACAGTAGCTTCAAAGTCTACCTTTTATTTTAGTGGCAAGGTTTTGAATGAACGATAGAGTCACCTCAACGAAGAGTCGTTGGAGATTTGTATTTGCTATAAAGATTATTTGGACGCGGCGAACAGAGATCAACATACTGCTTCCATCGAAGACACCTCCTCGTCAGTCGAAGAACTGAGTATGTTAAACTTGACTGAAGAAGATTGAGTATTAGTGATGTATTTTATTTTATTTTGGGTAGGCTGTCATATGGTGTTTTGACACCTTACTTAATATGGTGCGTTGGTTGAGAGTTGTGAGATTTTATGTGTTTTGTAAGTTCGAATAGGTTTTCTCGGGATTGGTGACGGACTCGTTTGTGTGTGTTGTAATATTTTCAATATGAAAAAAATATAGCATTTTATCATATTAAATATTTAAAATTTTAATATATGTCTTGCATAATATATTTATATTAATAATTTTTTATAAAAAAACAAATTTTTATTTGAAAAAACCGGCCTTGGGTAGGCCTGGGCCTGGTTAGGCTTGCTTGGGCCTGATTTAGGCCA
This sequence comes from Platanthera guangdongensis, assembly GCA_039583875.1. Lineage (NCBI taxonomy): Eukaryota > Viridiplantae > Streptophyta > Magnoliopsida > Asparagales > Orchidaceae > Platanthera > Platanthera guangdongensis. The sequence goes on along the minus strand of CM077150.1, from coordinate 76,202,218 downwards.
TGCCGAAAAGGCCCTGCTAGTCCTTAATTATATAGGGGCCTGGGTCTGGCTATTGTCAGGCCTGGGCATAAAAAGCTTAGGCTTGGCAGGCCCAGGCCTAAACTGGGTTTGGCAAACCCAGGCCTAAACTAGGCCTGCCAGGCTTTATGTGCACCACTACCCCCCCCCCCCCCTTTCTCTCCTCTCTTTTTCTTTCTCTCTCAATCCTCTCCTCCCCAAGCTTTTGCGAACAAAGCGGCTTCTCTCCTTTGCGCCCACCCCGACACCTGGGGAAATTTGCAAGCTCTTGCCATTTCAAACTCCCCTTCTCTCGCTCTCACTCCATTTAACATCACCCTAATCTCTCGCTCGATGCTTATCTACTCGTCTTTCGGCCAAGCATCTATGACATCTGCCATTCCTCGAGAAATCCAGCTGCCGGAAACTGGGAAACATAGCTTCAGGATGAAGGATCTCTTCCTGGTGTCAGTTTCGCTCCTAGGGCATAGATTCTTGCCGTCAGATTCATGTCAGATTTCCTCCTCCTGAGTTCTGGTTATTGAAGATAGGCCGACATCGATTCAGATTCATGCCCCTCTTCTTCCATTCTTTTCTCGCTAAGGAGATATGGCTTGGATGCACAAGATTTCTGTTAATGAGGTTCGAACCATGAAAAGCCCTGATCTACCACCTCTCTCTCTCTCCTCTTTTAGTGACCTAATTGCAGCAAAATTAAATTTGTGGAGGCAAATGGAAGAGGAAATGATAGCTACACGATCTGCTAACAAGGCAGGAGGTTATGTCTGAGGAGAGCATGAAGAAAACACCAGTTGGAGCTCTGTTTCAGTGAGATTGCAAGATAACCTCCTCCCGATGTCGAACCTCAAAATATTACCTTTGATGGTTTGTAAGTTTTTCATCTTTTTTTGAAAGTTCTTCAATATAATGACTTTTACACATCATGAAAAAAATTTACAATTGCAAAAAAAAATCGAATGAGTTATTAGATGTTCATTCATCAATTTAGAATGTGTAATTAAATGTAAATCCTTGGCTATTAACAGTCCAGAAAATCGATAATGACAGCCCATTGGCTATTGGCAACCCAGTTTTATAAAAACGGAAAAGTGTAAAAACGTTTAATATGAGTTTCACGTGCCCTTTCAAAATAGGTCAACTATATGACATTTTTAGGAAAAGTGTTCAACATGAAAGTTGTAGATCTCGATGAGATCTACAACTTTCATGTTGAACACTTTCTAAAAATATCATATAGTAGGACTATTTTCAAAAGACGCGACACCGGACGGAACTATTGTGAATCTCATAGTTCCGCCCGGGTTCCGCCCCTTTTGAAAATATGTCTACTATATTGCATTTTTAGGAAAAGTATTCAACATTAAAATTATAGATCTCGACGAGATCTATAACTTTTATGTTGAACACTTTTTCTACAAATGTCATATAATAGGTCTATTTTTAAAAGAGGCGTGTTCTAGTTTGTGATAAGCCGGTCCGCCCGCCCGGTATACTGGTTCTTGGTCGGTCTGCTGTCATAGCGGGTTTTCATGCTTGACTGGACCGATCGGGTGTCCGGTCAGCGATCCAATAAGTCGAATCGTCCGGTCCCGTCCGAGTTTTAAAAGCTTAGGCGAAGTTTGTTTTTTGGCAACTATTAGCGGTCATATTATGTGTGTTTTTTTATTGTTTTGTCGGGCTGCCAATATCTAAAGTCGGGCTGTCAATATAAACGCTCTTGATTATTCACGTTCATTTTTCTTCTTCATGAATCATGAAGATTGCCCATTATCAGAGACTTTTGTCCAGTTTGGATGCAAATGCAGTTTTTTGCATGCTGCAAATCCAGTATTAATTAAAGAATATTGTCCATATGTGTTTGCTAATGTTATGGTTAATATAGAGGAACACCTTGATACAGTGAGCAAGAACAAGGAGCCTATGTATTTTGATGTTATATATTAAAGCCAATCATAATAACTTAAAACAGGTACATCTACAATTACTGGGAGGATCCTGCTTGCCCCGCCCGACGACGGGTGGAGCCTGCCTGCCTCTAGTGCGGGAGACCACCATTACTGGGAGGAACACCTTGAATGTTTCACCAAAAACTTTTCCCTTATAATAGTGAAATATATATATAGTTCTCAAAAGTGACGACAAGATTTTAAAAATTTTGCAAAAAAATCAAGAAGAAAATTTTTAAAGCCGGAATATGACATGTCAATTAGGTGAAATTTCACTTACAAAATGTTAAAATGAGCAATCCGTCAAAAAACTCTTCTAATGGAATTTTATTCAACAAATACAACACATGATTTAAATGACGATGATTGAGAAACAATTATGATTTATATGCGTGTATTACAATGTTTTTATAGAGCGACGATTCAATTATCCGGTGTTTATTATCCCACTAGCTCTCGAATTATTGAAATTTTTTTAATTGTTACAAAAAATTTAAATTACTATAAACAATATATGTTTTCATGTGCGGCGGCTTTAAATCTTTTATTAGTTGTTTTAGGTGTTGAAAATCTTTTGAAAGAGATAAATAAAAACTATGGAATATCCTGTTGTCAGGATAGAAATCAGAGCCCCTCTGTCACTCTCAGACAGTGACAATGAAGAGGATGAAGAAAACTATGGATGTCATGTGTTAATGACAATGTTTGCAGAAAAAAGAAGTCAGGAAGAATCAGAATCAATCAAGGTACAATTCCTCTCAAATTCTGCATCTTTCTCTGACTTTGAATACAGTCCAGATACTGGTACATCTTCATCCTGTGATGAAGATTGTGATGAATCTGTGACTGATGTCAATCAATTGATTGACAAGTTTGGATTACTCCTAATTGCTCTAAAGGAGAGCAGATTACTTATCAAGAGTCAAACCAAGGAATTAGAGGTCTTAAGGCCCTATAAAACACTCTATAACAATAAATCTATTGAGTTTTATAAGAAAAGTCATGAGATGTCTGAGCTCAAGAAAAATCTTGAGTGTCAGACCATGCTTCTAGAAGAAAAAGAAGAAGCACATCAGATATCTGGAACAAAAGTTCTCAGAGAGGTTAGGGATTGTGATTAACCCTTCTCAGTCACAGGGTCAGTTGCCAAAAGCTGCAACTTGCCAAGTCCCTGAGAAGCTGGGTATTGACTATATCAAACACCATTTCAAATCTGATTTCCCTAATAAGAGGACTGTGTTTCAGAAGGCAAATACATCTTCTAAAACTGTCAAGTTTGCACCACTCCAGAAGGATCAATCAAATGTGTGCACCACCAGTGGAGTGAAGGCACATGATCTAAGAAAGAGTGACACTGTCCACTCTAGTCACAAAGTTCAGGAGAAGATCTTTAGATTTTGATCCAAGTAACCTCTATCTAAGGAAATGAGAATGTCCACTACATGACAAGCTCCAAAAATACATCAGGCCCATTTTGGACCAACTGTATTCTGTTCCTCAACACCTTCACTCAGGAAGAAGGGGGAAGTATCATGCAATGCTCATCCAGCAAAGTCAAGTGTTGCTCTCATCTCTCATGGACAACAAGTCTGTGCTATCCTAAAGAGAAGGTACAACATTCATAAATGTTAGTGTTGTGGAAAAGTGCGTCACTTTGTCATTGACTGTTGGCATAACCTGAATGTGACTAGTGAACAGAAAGGTGCTCAGCCCAGACAAAGAGTTGGGCAGATGTTTTATGATGCTAATAAGAACCTAAGACCCAATTATCATTGGGTGCGTAAGAGAAAATGAATTCTGTTTTGCAGGTTAGTCCAAGTAACTACCCACTTAAGACATGGTATTTGGACAATGGGTGTTCCAGGGGATGAGTGGGACAGGATAGTTTCTCTTGGAATATATTGCAGAAAAAGCAACAAGTTAAGGTTGAGGCTGTCAAGAAAGTAATTCCCAAAAACTAGAGGAAGCAAGCCTCAAGGTATGTCTCTCTCTCCTATCTATAGAGATTTAGTTTGCTACTTGTTAAGTTATGTTAGTCATGCTCAAGATGAATCCAATTAAATTATTAGCAAGCTTTAGGGCTAAACATTGCATAAATTGGGTATCAATAGAACTGGCTCAATAACATGTTAGGTCCCGTTCTACTTTACATGACAATTTACAATGACAAGTAAATTATACAACCAATCATGAGTGAAACCACAATTTAAACATGTATGGAACAGATAAAAGAAAAGCTGAGGATATAGTAAAAGCAATAAGTGCACTGTATCATAACAGGAATCGTTGAGTAAGCCGTAAAGTCTAAAATACTTAATTTAATAGTCCAATGAAATATTTAATTAAATTAATTAAATCTCTTCATTACATATATAAAGGCGACAAGAAAAGAAAAGCCACTTTACTCTCTAAAGTCTTAACCCTAGCCGTCGAGACCGAAACCGTCTCAGCGTCTTGTCGCTCTATTACAATGGCGCCAAATATCATCAAGGAGCTTCAGGATGGATACGAAATAGTGAGGGATGGATTCAATCATGCCTCTCCTGAGATTAAAGTCGTGCTAAGGATGATTGAGGTCGCAGGCTTAGAATACACCCTTTCTGAACCCTCCACCATTCTTAGAAATGAGGTTGTGGAATTCTTCTCAAATGCTAAGATGTCCCCATCTCAAAACTCTCTCAGGTCTAAGATTGAAGATGTCAAAATAAAGGTAAACCCTAAGAGGTTAGGAAAGGCACTTCATATCCCCTCTGTTAACCCTAGCGAGGAAGAGGAGCTCGCCGACATGGAGAGAGACAATGCTCTCTTATGGTGTGGATACAATGAGGACAAATCTGGGTCTCTGAAAAGGAAATTCTTCAAGCAAAAAGGAAAATTGCTAGCAGATATTGTACGGAAAGTCCTCATCTGCAAACCTGGATCACATGACAGCATCTTCAGGTTCATGTTTGAAGTCATGACCAGAATTATATTGAATAGAAAGACCTCATGGACTTCTCTCATCTATCAGAGAATAGTAGACTGCATATCCTCTCCAAACATGGGCATAATCATTTCCTTATACCTAGTAAACACCTATCCTGACACTTTCACACAGGAACAGAGGATGAAGATTCACTACCTGAAAAGAATGGACATAAAAACTTTGGATAGATTCTCTTGAGTCCTACCAATGAGCCAACCTATAGGCGTAAAGGTATCCTCCAAGGGTACAAGGAAGAAACCCACTGAGGAAGAAAGAACTTTCAGCCCTGAAATAGTGCTTGGATCATCCTCTCCAGCTGATGCTGGTCTGCAGGTTGACTTATCTCTCAGTCAATCCTCTGCCAACATTCAACTCCAGGACACTACAGTGCATGTTGATATAATACATGTCAGCCCTAGGTCAGGAGAAATCTCTAAGAATACTGCTGAAGAAGGTAATGTTGAAAAGGATGGGGCAGACATGAATATTACTGATGATGCTGCAACAGTTAATGATATGTCTACTGTAGAAGATAATTGGGAGCCTCTTGAGATATTGGGCACTTATCTTGATAAGTCCAGCCCAGAGAAAGATGCTCAGTCTGAGAGGGAGCATGATCAGATGGATGTGACAGACTTGGATAAAGTTGTCAATAAGATAGTTGAGTCTGCACCCACTACAGTTACTGTAGTTGAGGGGGAGCCTTCACAGATCCCTGCTCTAAATGCTATACCTCCTGCTATGGGCCAGTCCTCATCTACCCTAATCTCCAATGAGGAATTTTTAAGCCAAATTAAAGTCCTCTTGGATAATCAGACCACAACCTTCAAGGAATATATTGATCAATTTGTTGTCAAACTGAGGGATGAAATGTCAGTCAAAGTAAATGAAACTAAATAAGAAATATCACACTTAAACAAACAGGTCACCACCTAGTTTGTCAAGGCTGGAACTGCTGGAATCAAGCTGACCACCCTCATGGAATCTTTGGACACAAGCCAACACCTCATTACTGCAGAAGACAATATTTGAAGAAGGCAGAAAGGGGGAGAGCTGCCATGCTAAGGCAGCAACACTCATTGAAGATCAAGCCTTCAATGTAATTCAAGGTACCAGGGAGGCACTGCACCTGCCCTCCTGGAGAGAAAGAGGCCAGAGGACCTAGACTTCCCTGCACAAGCCAGAATTGCACAGGATGCACAGCTTGCTGCTAGAAGAAAAAGGGAAGGAACTCAAATGGCTGAATAGTTCATGGCCAAGAGGAGAGCTGAGAACATAAATGACCGAGACTATGAACAACTAAGTGAGGCCTCTGAATCAATCATTATCAATGTCTGGGTAAGCTATGGACAAATCTTGAAGAACATTGATAGTGTATATCCATCTGAGGAATGGATAAAGCATCTGGAGAGAAATTCCCTAAGGCAAAGAATATTCAAGGAGAATCTGATAAGGAAGAGCAACCCCAAGAAGATTACTCCCAAATATATTCCAAAGTCATTCCTTTACTTCAAGAGACAGAGGAACAAAGCTGAAAACTTGAAGAAGACTGCTGGAACCAAGGATACTGGTGAAAGTTCTTCAAAGAATAACTGATAAAAGACTGCAAGACCTAAGCTTATTCAAAATTATTGTCTGATCTATGTCTTGTAATGATTGTCAACAATGTAAAAATTTTCAAATCTTTATCAATGAAATCAACATATGTTGACCCTGACCATATTGATGTGATAAATGTATGTCTGTGATAAATAAATATGTTGTTCCTTAAAAAATATTCTGTAATCACAAGTTTGCTACCGTTTGGCTAAAGTTAATGATTAGATTCATCATGATCATATTGTTTACCTTGCAAATGACTACTAAAGTTCTTGCTGTTAATCATACTTTCATAATTGCCAATGATTGTTAATTCACATGTACCATTTATTTATCAATCATAGTGTTAAGTCATCTCATCTAGGGGGAGTTACTTTGTATTGGGATGGCTAGTTGTCATGATAATGTATCATTAGACCTATCATGATATTTTTTGTGTTGATGCACCTTAGCATGGATGTGTGTTCTACCTTCTTCAAATAGGGGGAAATTGTTGGGAATTGTGCCATACAAGGCTCTTCAGGATTTAAAGTGGCATCACCAATCATGTTAAGGAGCATAATGTATTTGATGTGTGCTTTAGTTTATGCATGCAGGCAGTCCATGATTGGACAAGTAAAGAAAAATGAGTTAGGCAGTAAACTCTAATTTCGTCGAACTCAGCTCAGAGTTCGTCGAACTCAACTCGCTGATCATCGAGCTCAACTCAGCATAAGCTTAAGAACTCAGGATAGAAAATTCATCGAACTTAACTCGAAGTTCATCGAGCTCAAGTTACAGTTCGTCGAGCTCAGCCCAACGCTTGTCAAGCTAAACCACGAGAAAAATTGGCTAAGGCAAACAGCACTGAGACTGCTGAGAAGAACGAAGTTTGTCGAGCTCAGGTAGCGGTTCGTCGAGCTCAGCTCAAAGCTTGTCAAGCTAAAGCCAGAAAATCTGTCTAAGGCAAAAGCATTGAGACCGCTGAGAAGAAGACGTTGAGACCACTGAGACAGTTGAGACAGCTGGGAAGATGGCGCTGAGACAGCTGAGAAGAAGGCGTTGAGACAACTGAGACAGTAGAGATAATATTGGCTGGAAATTTTCTAAGTCCAGAAGCGTTGAGTGAAACAGGTTCACTCAACGCTTCTAATAACACAGGAAACGTGGAGACAGTTAAGAGGTAAACAGCTGAGTCAAAGTTAGCTAGATTTTTTCTAAGTCCAGAAGCATTGAGTGAAGCAAGTTCACTCAACGCTTCTAATGAATAAGGCAGCGCTGAGACAGTTAAAGTACAAAAATCGCTGAGACAAAACCGTTGAGACAAATCCAGAGAATTTTTTAAGTCCTGAAGCGTTGAGAGTCAAGGCTGATGGTGTTGAGTGTCTTAACACCACTCAACGCCTAATGGAATTCAGGAAAATTTTCTAAGTTCAGATGTTGATGACCAATGCTGACGTGATCAAAGTCAAAATTGCAGGGAGTCGTTGCGGGAAAGCTGCTACAACGCCGAAAGATGTTTTGTCCATTTCTGATGGAGTTGACGCTCACCAATCCTTTGTGGGCCCACATTCGATGGTACCGTTGATTCAAATCAACGCATATAAAAGGGGAAACAGTAAAGGGATTGAGTTTAATGAATCAAAGGTGCAAAAAGAGAAACTGAAAGAGGCGGCTGGACATTTTTTACTTCCGATCAAGCTTGAAAGCTGAAGTTCATCCAGGATAGCCTGAAGGCAAGAAAGGATAGCTGAAGCTCTTCAAGTTCAGCAAGGTTGTTCTCTACAGAACAGTTTAGCTGATTCATCTCATCAGCAAAGAGGAAGCTGCTCATCTGTGCAGCAGGAAAAAGTGATAGCTGTAGAAGAAGGCTGATTCCTTCTACAGCAGAAGAGCTAGACTGAAATCTGCTCAGTCCAGCAAATTTGACTCAGTGTTATTTCACTGAGTCAATTATTTTATTTTATTCATTTACTGTTTTATTTCCTGTAGGATTCAGGTTTTCTGAATCTGAGTGTAGGGCACTTTGTGCCTGAGGTAGGTGACAAATTTGTCACTGAGGTAGGTGCCTGGAGGGGCACTGAGGTAGGATCCAAGTGAGGATCTGACTTGTAGGGCTTAAGTACCAGAGGTAGGAGAGTTCTGCTCCTGAGTGTAGGGCCTTTGTGCCAGAGGTAGGTGACAGGCTTATCACTGAGCTGTAGGTGCCTAGAGGGGCACTGAGGTAGGTACCTGGAGGGGTACTGAGCTGTAGGAGTGTTGCAGCACTCTGAGAGTAGGGCCTTGTGCCTGAAGTTGTAGGGCTGAAAAGCTTAAGCTGTAGGCTTTAGAGATAAGGCTGAGGTAGGTGGCTTGCGGGTTACTGAGTGTAGGAGCACTACAGAGCTCTGAGGTAGGATCATTTGGGATCTGAGATAGGGCTATCCTCCCAGCCTGAGTGTAGCGCTTAACAGCCTGAGGTAGGTGGTCTGCTGACCACTGAGTGTAGGCCCTTGTGGCTGAGAAGTGAGTCTTGAAGGAGACTTGAAGATCCCGCGGGATCTGAGGTGTAAGCTCTTAGGAGCAGTTTGGAGAAGTTGTGTCGAGTCCAACAAATAAGCTTAGATAGATGGAGAGGGAAAGTGGATGTACCCAATTGGGGAACCACTATAAATTCTGTTGTTTGTTGTGTGTGCTTGTTTGTCTTTGTGATTGCAAGATTTAAGGACAAGCTCTAGATAGAACCAGTTGAAAACAACAAAAGATTTATTAAAAGCTCAAAAACCTGTTCACCCCCCCTAGGTGATTAGCTAACATAAAGTTAAATAACTTTCACATGTGTTCACCTCTTGAATGCACAACATCTAGGTGATTTTCTGTACATTTGCTGGTTAGGGTTCTCGTTCAGATCAGCCGTTGATTTAGGGTTCCCATTCATATTCGCCCCTCTATTTTGTCGCTGGTCTCTAAGTATGATTCTTTTCCTTTCATTTTTATTGTCATTGAAGATGAGTTTATGTTAACTGTGCAAGTGGTCCAAGATTGTGTTTTGATTTTATTAGGTATCCAAGCAACCAAACTCGACTTCCATTGGATTGAAATTCCACAAGGTGAGCTATGTGTTGTGATTTTAGTCTTTTTTTATGATGATTAGTTCAAATTTTATATGTTCATTACTGGTTGTCTTTATTTCATTAGTGGTTGTTTTAGGATTGTGCTTAAGGATCACAAAATTAATCATGAGCACCAAAGAGTTGACCTTGTTTGAAAATGTTGGAATGCACTTTGGACATCCTTAAGTTTTGAAAGAAAAGAAGATTTGATTGAGTGGACTAGTAATGTTGTCAAACAGTTAGGGTTTGTCATTATTATAACAAAGACAAAAGCTTAGTGACAGAGAAACACCCAGAGTTATTTTGAGTTGTGACATGGGTGAACCTCCAGATTCTCAGAAAAAGAAAGGGTGTGTTAAGAGAAATATTAGAAAATCAAGTTCCAAGCGTTGTGGGTATATATTTGCACTTAAAGGACATAAAAACAAGAACAATGAATGGAAAATTGAAGTCATACATGATGTGTACAACCATGAGTTTGTTCATCTAGAAACTGTTGGAGTTACCATGGTGATCTGGAAGTGGTCAAACATGTAATCTCACTGCCAACGCGATATGAGCCTGCAGGGTCGCACATAAGAGGTGTGGAGAAGTTGGGTGATTGACTGTGTTGGTAAAGGTTACCAATCACCGACCTGAATGGGGTTATGGGCAAAGTGTTGCCTTAAAGAAGAGTCGGGTTGGGCAAGGTGTCGCCTTGGAGGATTGGTGCTCGGATTCTCACCGATCGACGAGAATCGTCGAGAAGTGTTCTCTGATTCTCGCCGATCGACGAGAATCGTCGACTTTGTTCATGACGAACTGCTCATAACTGTCCGGCAACGATTGCAGGATTAGATCTGTGGCCAACTCTTGACCAAGAGGAAAACCCAGCCTTTCAACGTTCTCTATATACCCAATCATCTTGAGTACGTGAGTCCCTACTGAGTCTCGAACTCCCATCTTGCACTGAAACAATGCTTTTGTGATGTCGAACCTCTCTTGACGAGCCTGCCCTTGAAACATTTTCTTGAGATGCTCGTCAATCTCCTTGCACCCCATGCTCTCATGTTGCTTCTGAAGCTCAGAGTTCATAGTGGCAAGCATAAGGCATTCGACATCTAAAGCATCATCAGTATACTTCTTATAAGTATCCTTCTCAGCACGGGAAGAGTTCCCGGTCGGCACCTCGGGGGCTTCTTCTTCCAAGACATAGAGCTTTCGCTCTTGCCTGAGAACAATTCTCAGGTTCCTATACCAGTCCATGTAATTAGTCCCACTGAGCTTATCCTTCTCAAGGATGGCTCTCAGAGACAACGTGGAGTGTGTAACACTTGCCATGGAAAGACAATTGATTTCTGATTTTATGCTCTTATAAATGTGTTTATGTTTATAACTTTCAAAGCACTTTATTTTTATATCTGCTGAAAGTTTTTCTACTAGATATTTTATGCTTTGTGTTTTCCCTTTGTAAATAGTATACTCACCAAAATATGGGGAGATTGTTGGAACCCTATTACTGATTTGGGCTAGGATTACTATTAGGATGTTTAGTTTGACCTATTTTGTATAATCTAGGGTCCTATGTTTATTTCCAGGGTTATTGCCTCAGAAGAATTCCAACAGAAATCCAGTTCGACGAAAGCAGAGCTGTGTTCGACGAACGGCGATCTCAATTCGACGAATCAGATTCTTAACTCTAAGTTTAACTTGATGAACTTTGAGCTCCGGTCGACGAACTCTGATCTCTACTCAGAAACTCAGCTCGACGAAAGTCAAGCTCAGCTCGACGAACTCTGAGCTATGGTCGACAAATAAGAAGATTGATTTTGATGAAATCCGGGCTCAGGTCGACGAAATACTTGCTGAATTCGACTAATTCTTTGCAGTGTTTTAGGAAGCTTTATTTGCGGAAGACAGAGCAGTTTGAGGCTTAATTTCAGGCTGTTATATATTCTGAAGGTAGAATAATTTAAAGGCTTAATTACAGACAGATATGACTCTGATATTTAATACAAAATATTCAACGAATATAGTCATTTAGAGGCAACATTAAATATGGATTTATGACAGAGTTTAAAGCTAATCTATTTCCAAGGCATTTACCATTCTCAAAGATTCTTCAGACTATTCAAGGAATGCTTTTAAAATTCAAATGTTTGAATTCTCTCAAAGAATATATATATACATTCAGAAAACTGCTGCCTATTCAATAAAGAGATAAATACAGATATACAGACTTAGAGATACTGACTTAGAGACTTGCAGATCAACACATACTCTTACAGATTTCATAAGCGTACAAAATTAGATCTTCAGTCTCCGCTTGTGCAAAGTCTTCATCTCTCAGATACAAGAAGGCCTACATACTGAAGAAAAGTCTCCCTCTCCTAATCATAAACTCTACTCAAATCAGGGAGAGCTTTTTTGCTTCAACATCAATCCACTAGTCTTCTCAGAGAATCTTGAAAGAGAAGACATCAAATCCGTTCGACGTTCGTCAAACCCGACAACAAGGTTTGACATTTGTTGAACTATCCATTCGACGTTCATCGAACCCGACAACACGGTTCAACTTTCGTCGAACTACCCATTCGACGTTCGTCGAACCCGACAACACGATTAGACTTTCATCAAACAACCCATTCGATGCCACTTCTAGTGATTCAAGGTCTGGAAAACTGGGGTAATACAAGTCGACTATATGTCAAGTTCTCTAAGTGCGAGTTTTGTCTATCGTCTGCGGCGTTTCTCGGTTATGTCGTCAGTGGGGAGGGTATCACTGTGGATCTAGCGAAGATAACAGCTATATAGGAGTGGCCCATATTGACTACAGTGGCGGAAATCCGGAGTTTTCTGGGACTTACCGGCTACTATAGGCGGTTCGTGGAGAACTTCTCGCGGATAGCTTTACCTCTCACTACCTTGATGAGAAAGGATCAGAAGTTTGTGTTGTCGTCGGAGTGCACACGAACTTTTAAGGAACTGAAGGGTACTCTAACCACGATGCCTATTTTGAGTTCGCCATGTGGTACGGACGGCTACAAGATCTATACCGATGCCTCAGGGAGCGGCTTAGGCTGCGTCCTCCTACAGTTTGGGAAGGTTATAACATACAGCTCACTCTAACTGAAGGTGCATGAGAGAAACTATTCCGTCCACGACTTGGACTTAGTGGCGGTGATATTCGCCCTGAAGCTGTGGCGACATTATTTAAATGGCGTGAAGGTTGACATCTTTATGGATCATAAGAGCCTTAAATACCTATTGAACTAGATGGAGTTGAACATGCGGTAAAGAAGGTGGATGGAATTCCTCGGAGATTACACCTTCGAGATACATTGCACATCCGAGAAGGGGAATGTGGTCGCTGATGCTTTGAGTCGCAAAACTCCAGTATGAGCAAACTGGTTGTGCATGCATGATCAATGTTTAATACAGGAATTGGAAGCCTTGGGTTCACCTGTGTCGACAGGAGTATTAGTGCAAACACATGCTTGAACAAGATAGAAGTGTAGTGTGACCTTGCTGATAGAGTTCAAAGAGCATTGGAGCTCGATGAGAGCATGAAGCGCTATGCAGCGGAAGGGTCAAATTCCCAGTTCTTGGTTGAAGACGGTCTTCTACGGAAAGGTGATCGCTTGTGCGTCCCAAAGTCTGGCGCTCTACGAGAAGAGTTGATGTATGAGGCTCACAATACCAAGTACTCAATCCACCCGGGGAGCACAAAGCTGTACAAGGACATGAAGACACTGTTCTGGTGGCCAGGTATGAAGAAGGACATAGCCCTCTACGTGGCAAAATGTCAAACGTGCGCGCTAGTGAACGTCGAGTGCCAACGACCAGGAGGCTTCTTGAAATTTTTGCCGATCCCAGAGTGGAAATTTGATGATATTTCCTTGGATTTTGTGCATGGTTTGCCAAAGTCGTTGCAAAAAAACGATTCTATCATGGTGATTATTGATCGGTTGACCAAAGTTGCACATTTTATCCCGAATCGGAAAAGAGATCCAGTGGAGAAACTAGCAAAGTTGGATGTGGAGAACATCATGTGGTTACATGGTGTCCCTCACAACATAGTTAGCGACTGTGATGGGTGGTTTACGTCCGGTGATTGGAGGCACGTTCATCGGTCATTGGGCACAAAGTTCAAGTTTAGCACAACCTTCCATCCACAGATGGATGGGCAAACTGAGAGGTCAAATCGTGCGATGGAAGATATGCTGCAAATGTGCATTTTGGATTTCGGATAGAATTGGGAGGATCACCTTCACATGGTAGAGTTTGCTTATAACAATAGTTACCAGACAAGTATTCAGATAGCACCGTATGAGGCGTTATACGGCAGGAAGTGCCACACTCTGTTTTCATGTGCAAAAACCGGTGATACCAAACTAATGAAGCGTAAAGATGTTGATGAGGCGAATGAGTCTATACGGATCATTCAGGGGCGATTGTTGACCGCCCAAGATCGTTAGACGAAGTATTATAATGCCAAACACCGAAACGTGGAGTTCGCGGTTTGAGATTGGGTATACTTGAAGATAAAGCCTTTTAAAAGAGTGTCGAGGGTTAGATGCTTGAAGAAGCTGAGTCCAAGGTATTCAGGGCCATTCGAGATCATCTAATGCATCGGCGAGGCATCTTACTGACTTGTCTTGTCGACGGAGCTGAGTGGGTTGCCCGACGTCTTCCATATTTGAATGTGTAGGAAGGCGGTGCGAGAACCCGATTCTGTGTTGGAGGCCGATGTTATGCCGGTGGATAGTGGCCTATCTACCAAGGTAAAGCCAATTTGCATCATCGATAGCAATGTACGACAGTTGCGGAGAATGACAATCAGGATGGTGAGAGTTTGTTGGGACAATTATGGCTGCGAGGAGCTCTCTTGGGAGCTAGAAGAGGTCATGCTTGAGGAGTACCCCAATCTATTTTACTCAGGTATGACAAATTTCATTTTGTTATTCGTATTTTAAATTTCGGGATGAAATTTTTTTTAAGGAGGAGAGAATTGTTACGCACCTAAATTTAACCAAAATGATTTTGGGGGGAGTGCGTTTAGAGGGTTGGTCTGCGAATATCAAATCGGGCTAGGGTTTTAATATATATAAACCTAAACCTAACCCCCCTCTCCATCTCTCAACTGAAATCTCCACCCGATCCCTTTCCCTCTTTCTCTCCTGATTCCCTTTACATTGGCCTATAGGAAGGAGGATCCGAGCCCGATCCTCTTACCCTCCCCCGTCTCGGCTAGGTGGAAGAAGTCCAATCCCTCTTCCTCTCTTTCTCTCTCACGTGCAGCAGTGGCCACCGCTGATGAGCCCCGCCTCCTTCGCTCCCCTCACACCTGGAAAGGGCCGAGCCCATCCTTGTCTTGGCCATCGCCAACGAAGAGCAAGCTGAGGTCCTCTCTTTCTCCTACCCGCTGTCGTTGACAAGGTGAAGCCGACCGCCGTCTAGGGAAAAACCCGACCCCACCTCTCAGATTCTTTGTCCAGGTTGCTGCCGGCAAGGGGAAGGCCATGTGTGGGTGTTGTTAGCTGCACAGCCAGGACGAAGAGCCTTGGGGCTCATGTTTGGCCAACCAAGAGGAGGGGAGATCTTGAGTGGTCCTTTTGGAGCTCGAATCAGCGTGTGCAAGTCGGATCCGTGCATGGATAGCCGCTGCGAAGGTCGTTCGTGACCGAGCCATGCCTCAAAAATTCACGTCAATGGTAACGACTTTTCTTCTTGGGCAGGTGATGCCCTTAATTAGCATATTTACATGGAAGCCCCTCTCCACCGACGGGTGGAGGAAGGTGCTCTCTGACGGGTCGATGTTTACATGCCCGCTATTAATTGTATTAGCACCTGGAAGCGCGAGTATAGTTTAGGCATGTTGTATGAAGCCCATCCGGACATGTTGGTCTGGATTGGTGATGTTCTTGGGTTCCCGGAGATGACTCCGTGGAAGTTGAATATTTCGAAATGGGGGTCTGCTCGGGGTGGCAGTTAGTACTAGAGGTGTACTCCAGGAAACACCCTAATGTTCGCACGAAGTCATTGGATCGTCGACATTAACTCCCGGGAGTTTTTTCGTGTTTGTGCGAAGCCCGTCTCTCGGAGATTGTAGGGCAATTCAGGTGGCCGCGAGTGCCACCTGTTGAAATCCTAGTTCTGATTTGGGCAAGGATCACTATTAGGATGATTAGATTGAACCAAAATTTATATTCATGGGTCATAAGATTATTTCCAGGTTTTCTCCTTCAGAAAAATTCCCGAGAATTTCAGATTTGAAGTTCAGAAATTCAGCTCAAAGAAATTCTCCGAGCTCAGTTCAACGAACTCTGAGCTCAGTTCAACTAACTCTGAGCTCAACTCAAAGAAAGCTTTAAAACTAAGTTCAATGATTATATAGTTCAAAATCTCTGAGCTCAGCTCGACGAACTCCGAACTGAGCTCAACGAACTCCGAGCTGAGATCAATGAACTCTGAGCTCAGTTTGAAGAAAGCTTTAAAATTTAGTGTGACGATTTCTTTGTAGTATACAGGCAGAATTATTTATAGTTGGCCGAATTAATTAAGGCTTAATTAAAGGTGATTATAACTATCAGATTTAATGCTATATATTCTTATGAATATAGCCGTTTGGAGGCTGCATTAACTATGGATTAAATCAGGATTTAATGCTAATTGATTCCCAAAAGCAATTACCATTCTCGGGAATGTTTTAGCCATTGTAGTAAAAGTAAATTCAAATGTTTGAATTATGTTCGGACAATATATAGAGATATTTATGCAGTACAGGCAGAAGATGAAAAAGTAGTGAGAGAGAAGAAAGGATCACAAAAATAACAAACCAGTGAATCAGTGAAGAACAACACAACTCTTATATACATAGAGTTCTTCATCTTTTGCTTCAGGCTTCCAAGGGACAACTATTCAATATCAGTCCAGAAAGCTTCTGAAGATCAACAACAGTGATCTGAAGGCCTACACCCTGAGCAAAGCTCTCATTCTCTTGAACTCTTCTAAATCTCAGGGGGAGCTTTGACAACATCAATAAAATCCACTTGTCTTCTCTCAGATCGTTGACAGAGAAGAACATCATCTCTCCTTTTCCATTTCCTGTGTACAGGGTTTTAACTCCCTTCAAAAGTTAGTCCTTGGTTGTTAAGTCTCCTGATCAAAAGACTTAGTTTGGTTTTTGGGCACCTGATCAAAAGCTGAAAGGGTTGTGAGATTTCGCTTGAAATAGATCTTGTGGTGGCAGTGCACCTGATCAAAAAGTTGTAGTAGATTCCTACAAGGGTGGTAGAAGAGTGGATGTACCCAAGTTTTACGGGAACCACTATAAACTCCTTGTGTTGTCTGGTTGTGCTTCTCTTTATTTTGCTGTGCTGTGATTTCTTTTCTCCATATATATTTATCTCTAGTGTAAATTTAAGATCTATCTTTTCTTTCAATTGGTATCAGAGGGTCGTTTCTTTGGTTGTACAGGCTAACACCTAAACCAAAACGATCTGATAGATCGTATATTTCTTAAGAGTTTATCATGACACAAAATGAAGAGTTTTCAAGCACCAGACCGCCTATGTGCAATCTAGATAAGCTTGCACTATGGAAGACAAGGATTAGGCTTTTTATGAACTCTATTGATGAAGCCATTTACAACTCCATTTTAAAAGGTCCATCTCAATCAATGGAAACTCCAAGCACCAGTGTTGTACCATCACTTCAATGGACATATGCATAGAATAAGCTAAAGATTGCAGATGCACAAGCAATAAACATCCTAGCCCAATCAATGTCTGATGATATTTTATAGAAAGTTGCTGAATGCTCTTCAGCAATGGATATTTGAGACTCCCTCACAGAAATGGTTGCTGGATCAGCTAAAAAGAGAAGATTTGATGCTGAAACTTGGAGTGACTCTAAAGCTTCATCCTGTTCAAATGAAGTTGAAGAAGAGTCTAGACCAAGAGAATTTTACCTGATGGCAAAAAATGCCTCTTGCAGTAACCCTGATGAAGAATCAGACTCTGATGAAGAATCAGAATGTGAATCAGAAGAGGATCAGGAAATCTATTCCTTTGATTTCTCTTCAGAACATTTTAAAGAAGATTTTAAAATCCTATGTAAAGATTTAACTCAATCTGAGAAGGAAATAAAACTTCTCAGAGAGAAAGTAAATAATTTATCTTCTAAAAACATAAAACTCAAAGAAGATTTAAAAAAATACTTATGAATAAATAGCCTCATTAGAATCAGTTAAAGGCAAATAAAAGTTAATAGATTCAGACAAAATAACTGAAGTTTTACCAAATCAAACTAAAAATCTTCAGAAAAGTTTTGTTTAATATAATTCGTTGAACTGAGATAGACGATCGTGGAACACAGAAAACAATTATTATCATTCTGTGAACAGAGCTCGACGAACTCACTGCTAATCGTTGAACTCAGATCGACGAAATTATCTTTCGGCGAACTCAAAATTTCGTAATTCAAATTATCACATTTTTCAAAATTATATTCAAACTGAAAACCTTAAAAATTCTTTTACCCAGTGGTTCATCCCTTCTAGGAAATTTCATCCACTAGGTTATAAAAATCAACCTGAATGTTCTTTTATTTCTAATTATTATAAAAGAGAACTAGAACCAAAGGTAATCTTGGTCCAAAAGTTCTAACCTCTCTTTTCAGGAAAAGACATATCTTACCACATAGGAACAGTGGTATTTGATAGTAACCAAAAGCTATATTCTCAATCAATACAGAGGATAAAACAGTAGCTGTATAGGGGGAGATTGTTTATTTTATTTATAAAGGGAAATTGCTTAGGAGAATACAATAGTAGCTTTATTTTATTTATTTTTTGGCACCTTTGTACATCAGCTGAAAAATTTATAATTCAGGCAGATTTTTTTGCTTTGTATTTTATTTGTTTTGTGTAAATAGTGTCCTCAACGAAATAGGGGGAGATTGTTGAAACCCTAGTTCTGATTTGGGCAAGGATCACTATTAGGATTATTAGATTGGCCCAAAATGTATAGTCATGGGTCATAGGATTATTTCTAGGTTTGACCCTTCAGAAAAATTCTACAGAAGTTCAGATTTAAAGTTTAGAAATTCAGCTCAAATAAATTCTCCGAGCTCAGTTCAACGAACTCTGAGCTCAGTTCAACGAACTCTAAACTCAGCTCAAAGAAAGCTTTAAAACTCAGTTCAATGA
The DNA here is from genome assembly GCA_039583875.1 of Platanthera guangdongensis. NCBI lineage: Eukaryota > Viridiplantae > Streptophyta > Magnoliopsida > Asparagales > Orchidaceae > Platanthera > Platanthera guangdongensis. The sequence continues at coordinate 76,183,429 of CM077150.1, read as the reverse complement.
TTATGCAGTTCAAAATCTCTGAGCTCAGCTCAATGAACTCTGAGCTGAGCTCAACCAACTCCTAGATGAGATCAACGAACTTCGAGCTCAGTTTGAAGAAAGCTTTAAAATTCAGTTTGACGATTTCTTTGTAGTATGTAGGCAAAATTATTTACAGCTGTCCGAATTAATTAAGGCTTAATTAAAGGTGATTATAACTATCAGATTTAATGTTATATATTCTATGAATATAGACATTTGGAGGATGCATTAACTGTGGATTAAATCAGGATTTAATGCTAATTGATTCCCCAAAAGAAATTACCATTCTCGGGAATGTTTTTGCCATTGTAGTCAAAGTAAATTCAAATGTTTGAATTATGTTTAGACAATATATAAAGATATTTATGCAGTACAGGCAGAAGATGAAAAAGTAGTGAGAGAGAAGAAAGGATCATAAAAACAACAAATCAGTGAATTAGTGAAGAACAACACAGCTCTCATATACACAGAGTTCTTCATCTTTTGCCTCAGGCTTCCAAGGGACAACTATTCAGTATCAGTCCGGAAAGCTTCTGAAGATCAACAACAATAATCTGAAGGCCTACATCCTGAGCAAAGATCTCATTCTCTTGAACTCTTCTACATCTCAGGGGGAGCTTTGCCAACATCAACAAAATCCACTAGTATTCTCTCAGATTATTGACAGAGAAGAACATAATCTCTCTTTTTCCATTTCCTATTTTCAAGGTTTTAACTCCCTTCAAAAGTTAGTCCTTGGTTGTTAAGTCTCCTGATCAAAAGACTTAGTTTGGTTTTTGGGCACCTGATCAAAAGCTCAAAGGGTTGTGAGATCTCCCTTGAAAAAGATCTTGTGGTGGCAGGGCACCTGATAAAAAACCTGTAGTGGATTCCTACCAGGGTGGTAGAAGAGTGGATGTACCCAAGTTTTAGGGAAACCACTATAAACTCCTTGTGTAGTCTGGTTGTGCTTCTCTTTATTTTGCTGTGATGTAATTTCTTTTCTCCTTATATATTTATCTCCAGTGTAAATTTAAGATCTATCTTTTCTTTCACCACCCTTGTTACATAACTATCGGTTATGTAGGCGATAACAAGCAAGGGTAGGTTGACCCACATCGTGGGTGTTGGGTACGATGATTTGAGCAATGGGCTTGACTAAACTGTACCTACACTATATGGTGTAGTTCGACTACCTAAGGAAATTGGTGTGTTACTACAGGCATAGGAGAGAGCCGAGGACCTTAAGTCATGGCTAGCAAATGCTCAATGTGTTGTCATTTAGTCCAGGACTGAGGATGGTGGTGGGACTAAACCTGTCCTGAATCCAAACATCTGAGCCTCCAGCTCGTAGAACTAAACCCATCCTGTATCCAAACATCCGAGCCTCCAGCTCATAAGACCAAACCCGTCCTGTATCCAAACATCCGAGCCTCTTGCTCGCAGGACTAAACTCATCCTGAATCCAAACATCCGAGCCTCCAGCTCACTGGACTAAACCCATCCTGAATCCCTCCAAACATATACAAGTGAGTTTGTCACATCGTTACCTTAACCTATTAGACTACTCTTGTCTAATTCTTGTTATACATAGCATTTTAGGGTTAGTCCACGGACTGCCCAGGGCATACCCGTTGAAGGGCTCTCAGGGGCACTAGGAACTACGATGGGCTGAAGCTCAAAGCTCCCTTTCTTAATGACACATACTTTTATTGGTGTCTACCAATTATTAATACCCCAATCTCATTGTTGCTCCTGAGTAGACCTACTGGTTTAAAGTACATATTGGGGAGGACAGCGATCTTTCATCGCCCCCAGCTATAGTTGTTCTCTAGTGGCTAACACTCTAACACCCATTAATATGTATTAACCTACTTGTGATCCCGACCAGGGTTTCAACTTCCCAATGTAGTTCTTAATTCAACCATCTATCGTATCCCCGGTGGGTCCCAGTGCTATACAATATATCTACTAAACGTAGCCCATGACCTAATACTAATCCGCAGGAGATAACTTTCAATCCTTTGGTCCTAACCCTAAATATTTTTCATGGGTTTGTCATGTGTTTGAAGTTGATCGTTTAGGATTTCATTATTTTTCTAGGTGTCTAGGACCCTAAATTAAATCATTTAGTTAAGTGATCTAGGTCACTTTGTACCTGAACTACTACATCCAAAGGTCCATAATATCTAAATAATTTATCTGAAGTTCATCTAGATTAAAAATATCTGTTCACCAAAGCTATAGATTTTTCCACTTGATTTACCATTTATTTTCAATTTTTTTTTTAAAACCACATTTAATACATTTTCCAAATGAAGTACTTAAAATATACAACCAAAAATTCCTGGAAAATTACTGGTGATCAATATTGATATAATAATACTAAAAACAAAATTTTATGATCCTAACCAGGTATTTGACCTAACATAATTCCATTTGAATAGTATTACCAGAATGCCACTATTAGGGTTTTCAGCATACATAATCATCCAAAAATTCTCAAATAATTATACTGAGTTTGAATCACAGAAATAATATACTATAAATTTTTCATAATATGGGCTCATGTTTATCACATATTAAATGGGCACAATTGGGAGAAGTAAACACGATGATCACTACTACCAATGCCTACCTAACATAACCATGTCATTAGGTTGGAAACATACAGATTAGGATAGGGCAACGTCATGCTAATATTAAGGAGTGGTTGCGGGTCTTAACTGTTATATGATTAGAACCCATAAGTGAGAATTCAAAGTATTTGAAAATTTTTATTTATGGCATTGGGAGTCATTTTTTTTATGATCGCTTGATGTACGCGTGAAGGGTGAACACTCTACGAATTAGGTATTACGGTTTATATAGTGGTGTAATAAGTCAAGAATCTGGAAGAAACAAAAATGACGATAATTTCATCGCATCAAGATCTTGGAAGTTGGTTAATTGTTGTACATAAGTTGGATCTCCGTCATAAATAAAACCACGATAACTTTTATTTGAAGAATCAATAAGGTATAAGCTAAAAGGCATGGTATGATTCTGGAAGAGAAATCCGAGATTTATGTGCACAATTCTATATATAAGTTTATTAATTCTCACGTACTTGGTGATCATTGCTCGTAAGGGACTCCGGAACTAACGTATGATTAAGGTTTATTTAATGATACTATGTCGGAAGACTTGGAAATATGCCCAAGTAATTTTGATTATGAATATCACGAAGTATAATGAAAATACACATAGAGGGGACTGTTACCTCTGATAGAGTTTTTATATAAACAACAACAACAACAAGGCAAGCATTGACATCATTCCTTATGGAGCTTTATATGAGAAGGGATGCCAGACGCTGCTACCTTGGATCCAGGATGAGGACCCACGGACACTCGGGTCAGTATATATTGTGGATACGAACACGCACATACGATTGATCAGGGATCAGATTCTGGAGGCACAGAGTAGGCAGACTAAGTACTACAATACGAGGCATCGAAAGGTGGATTTCTAGGTGGTAGACATGGTATTCTTGAAGATACGTCCAGTATATGGTGTCTTGCAGGTGCGGAGGCACAAGAGCTCATTCCTCGATTTATGGGACCATACTTGATCCTGGAGTGGATCGGTCCTTTGGCTTACCGGCTGGAGCTACCTCTAGAGTTAGGGACCCTGCATGACGTATCTCACGACTCATCACTTTGGATAGCTCTACTTCGGCCAGAATAGTATATTAACACTGCAGCAGGACCGGTAGCACCTAATAGATCAGTTCTTTTGGAGCTAGTCCGGATCGATGATACATCGATTCGAGTGCTGCGGAAGAAGGTTCCCTTGGTCAAGGTGTTGTGGTCCAACCACAAACGGGAGGACACATTTTGGAGCCGATGGATCTGATCCGTGAACGGTACCCAGAGCTTTTCGCCTCAGGTATATTTTAATTATGTTGAAAGTTTCATAAAATTCTTGTGCACAGAATACTCGTGGACCCGAACTTGAATTTCGGGGACGAAATTATTCTTTTGTTTATTAGGATTTGTAACATCGCCTTCCCTACTAGACCCCTAAACTTAGATTAGGTTAGGACATGTGGGGGGTGAATGGGGTTAGACTAGGTTTGACCCAAGGAATTAGGATGGCTATACATGTGGCCCACTATGGGGTTCAAGTCAACTTATGTCAAACTAGCCCAAGGTGGAACCATAGGTACACATTGTCCCCACCACTATGTCCCTAACCATAAAATAAATATAAGTGAACCTAAGGTCCCATCATATGGTCACCCATTGACTCAAGTTGACCCAAGTCAACCATAACCTTAATTTGGTGAAACCCACACACATAGGCCCAATTAGCCCAAGTGGGGCATCGCCATGGCCCAACCAATGTTGGGTGGTGTCATAGGGTCCATGACCATCAAGTGGGGCCAGCCCACTCATCATATTGACCAAGTCAACCCAAAAAGTCAACTTGGTCAACATGAAGCCTAAAGGATGAAAAGAGAGGCCAAGCTAATTCCCAATGTGGTAGGCCCATGAGCCAAGGCCCATGACTAGCCCAAGTGTTTATGTACAACCTCTACCCTCTGAATTTGGAGGGTAGTGACATGCAAGGGGGAATTTTTGGAAATTAGGGTAAAAAAAGGAGAGGGAATGGAGGAAAATAAGGGATGAAGGCCACATGGCCCTCCTTCCCTCTGCCCAAGCCCATGGCTGAGATGCCAAGCCTCTTTAAAGCAGAAATTAGGGGCTGGTGGCCACTTATCAGCAAGAAGGAGAATCCTATGCTCATGGCCGGCCACCCCCTATTCAGAACTTTACAATCAGCTAACCCCACACCCATTTGACCTCACCATCAGCTTCAAAAGGTCGAGAGGAGTTGAAATCGATACCCGGATCAAGGAAAATGGTGGAGAAATGAGTTTGGGAGAAAGCTCACTGGAGAATGGAAAATCCACGGCCAACTGCCGCCACCGTCGCCGTCGGGCTCCGATTAAGATCCGTTTCTCCTCCTCTCCCTCCGTGCTAGCTTCCTAGATCATTTAGGAGAGATTTTGGGCTCAATTGAGCTTGGAACCATGTGAGGTGTGGGAGAAAATCCATGGTTTTGAAGGAGCTTGGGTTCGCCGGAAACCGCCGCCTCTAGCGGCCAAGTCATCGCTAAACGTTAGCCCCCACCTCAATGGAGATGGTGGTGGTGGGGCAGGCCAGAAAGGTGGCCGGATGGTCGGGAATTTCAGGTTGAAGGGGCTCCAGGTCGGGGCAATCTCGGCCCTTTGCTGGAGGAGGAAGATGAACGGATGCCCTCCACTATTGCTTTGAGATTCGTGTTGTATTAATATATCAAACTTTAGTATTCTGTCACACTTTATTATGTACCTTGCGGTCTAATTTTAGGCCTCTTAGAGGCAAATTCAAAAAACGTGTTCAACATATACAATGTATACCTAGGTCTTAACTTTAATTTGACACCCTAAAGTTATAATTTGGAGCAATATAGCTCCCTGTAGGGCCATTATACTACGACTGGTCCTAGGCTAGGATAGATTTTTAAATGTGTTCCCAAGACAAATCCTAAGTACACATGTCATGAGATTTTGGCCATGCATATGATTAGGTTAGACTTAGGTATTGACCAAAAATCAGAAGTTTTCGAAAGTTTGTTTCTATAGGTTTTGGAGAAATTTCAACCATTAATTTATTTAATGTTTGGGAGATTCCCCACTCTAAATGCCCCCAAATTTAGGTGACATGGTCATTGGGTCATTAGATGACCATGGTAGAAATTTCAGGCCATTTGGACCTCTGCATGTTTGGTAAATCCCACATGCATGATGGTGGTATAATTGTAAAAGGTGTGCCATTAATAGAAATGGAAAAAATGGGGAAATAGCCCTTTTGGCCCAATGCATGTCCATGAAATTTTGGACAGAGGCTTATTGTGATTAAATACACCTCTCATAGAAAGGTTGAGATTTTTGAGATCAAAAATCCCATTATTTCGAATTATTGGAAAATAGGCTTGTTTAGAATTAAATTTGGAAAATAGGTCTACTGATTTTATTAAATTATAAAACTTTGTTACAAGCCCTATTAGGACATTAGAAATCTATGGAAAAATCTATGATCTTGTTTGAAAATTGTATCTTGTGTTTTAAGTATATTTACCATTTTTCCTCTTATGGAAAAGTAATTCAAAGTAATGGAAAATACAGTTGAAATATTATGGAAAATTTTACAGTATATTATTTCTGTGATTCAAACCCAATATAATGATTTGAGAATTTTTGGATGAATATGTATGCAAAAAACCCTAATAATGGCATTTTGGTAATAATATTCATATGAAATTATGTTAGGTCAAATAACTGGCTAAGATCATAAAATTCTGTCTTTAGTACTGTTATATCAATATTAATCACAAGTAATTTTCCTTGAATTTTCGGTTTTATATTTTAAGTACTTCATTTGGAAAGTGGACTAAATGTGGTTTTAATCAAAAATAGAAAATAAATGGTAAATAAAGTGGAAAAATCTGTAGCTTTGGTGAACAGATATTTTTAATCTAGATGAACTCCAGATAAATTACTTAGATATAATGGACCTTTGGATGTACTAGTTCATGTATATAGAGACCTAGATTACTTAACTAAAAGATTTAATTTAGGGTCCTGGACACCTAGAAAAATGATGAAATCCTAAGCGGTCAACTTCATATACATGATAAACCCATGAAAAATATTTAGGGGCATTTGGCTGAAAGGATTGGAAGTTGTCTCATGCGGATTTGTATTAGGTCATGGGCTGCATTTAGTAGAAATATTGTATAGTACTGGGACCCACATGGGATACGATAGATCAGGAAGTTACTTAGAAAATATCTGGGCACGGGGCACTGAGTGCGTTGACTGCACTCAATGCCATGGATTGATTGGCGTTGAGTGCGTTGAGTGCACTCAATGCCATTTTACTTAGAGAAATATCCTGGCTCGGGGCGTTGAGTGCGTTGAGTGCACTTAACGCCATGGAGTGATTGGCGTTGAGTGCATTGAATGCAATAAATGCCATTTTACTTAGAGAAATATCCTGGCTAGGGGCATTGAGTGCGTTGAGTGCACTCAACCCATGGACTTATTCGCATTAAGTGCATTTATTGCACTCAATGGCATTTTACTTAGAGAAATATCTTGGCTCGGGTCGTTGAGTCCGTTGAGTACACTCAATGTCATAGACTGATTGGCATTGAGTGCGTTGAGTGCACTTAACGTCATTTTACTTAGAAAGATTTTGTGAAGCATCGATAGAGTCGACTGCACCCCATTTGTCGAACTCGAGAAATCCATTCGACGTTCGTCGAACTCGAGAAATCCATTTGACTCGAGAAATTCATTCGATTTTCTAGGGATGGGGTCATATTAGTACTTGTGTCCTAAAGATTAGTCGTCTTCAACCTCTCCTTTCTTCTATGTGAAGATGAGGGCTGGTTTCGTGAAGTGGCAGTGGCCCTATGAGGGTAAATAAGGGAGGAGGATTGTGGATGTAATTTGGGAATATCGGTTAGAGGAGGAAGACAAACCGATGTCGTTCGTCTCGATTTAAGATGCGCACTAAAATCAGTTTTCGGCATGCAACGAACTTCGAGACCATTTTCGGATATGATGCGTCTAGATCTGGGCTTTCAAATAAACATAAAAGCAGTAGCACTTGGAAATACCTTTCCAACGAGTGGTTACATGTTTTCATACGAGTCCTGTAGAATCAGGAATGTCCAGTCGAAGTTGCAGTACAGTCAAGTCCTATGTACATATTGTTCTCGGGTCAGTGTAAAGTCGGGTTTTGAATCTGGAAAAGAAGTCATGGTAAATTAATGATGAGGTTGGCTTGAAGTTTGTTGTACATGATTGGTAGTAATTGCGATGAACAAATGGCTGTTGACTTTTAGTTGATACATCGATATGTGCACAAATGGTTTGAACTTGGTAAGGAGATTGTATCCAGTCAAGGTTAAAGTTAGGCGAGCATAGTGTATATGTAATTATGATAATCTAATGATTGATGAATATGTGAAGTACCATTATGTTGTTGTGAAGGACATGTGGAAGGGTTGGAAGTGCGGGGTGATTGTCGCACTGAAACGACATGTTGATAAGGGATTTAGTTTGGAGCCCTTGCGTGCTGTTGAGCACGAGATGTGGTTAAACAAAAAGGTCTTGAAGTGTTGTCGTTATATGTGAAATTGCATGCGGTGTGAGTTGACATGCGGTGTCATAATCCTGGGTTAAGGATAGTATAGCAGGTCTACGGGCTCGCTAGTCATCACACCGACGTGAGCTGACAGATAGACTTGCACAGTTGGGCCTTGGTCCTCGGTGTTTACTTCCCGAGGCACAATCCGTGATAGTAGACGGTTAGCCTTGGTCCTTTGGTGATATATTCACAGAGGCACCTTCTGTGACACGATGATAGGCCAGTTTGGGCTGTGTTCTTGGTGCACATCTACCCAATACCCCTCTGAGCCGTAATATACATGAGACCTCCATTGTTGTGTTCTTACAATTGAGGCATATGGAGGCCTAGGCCATGTAATGTGGATGCCAACATAGTAGTGGAGAAGCCCGCTCTACTGTCACTGTTTGGCCACGATGGATGACACCTGGGAAGTTAGCTACCTGCTCGAAAAGTGGGAACTACAAGTCTGTGTCAACATAGCAATTACATGTGCATGATCATGGGTGAGTAATTACATTGCATTCATATCATTACATACATTACATACACAAGATCCTCATCGTATAAGTTTGTATGGACACTCATATAATATAAGTTACTTTACTGTTGAGCCGATCATTAACTTATATGTCTGTATGGGCATTCGTATAAGTTAAGTTACTTGCTGTCGTAAATTTATACTTATATACTGTTGTTGATGGTAGAACTGCTAAAGTAGGTTGACATACTTATTGTTGTAGCTCCTTGATATACACTGTTGTTGATTAATCCTTTACCATTTGTTTGTACTACTGATTATATATATATATATATATATATATATATATATATATATATAGTACCGTTGATCCTTTCTCCGCCCGGTGCCGAGGAGTCACCGGGGGAGCGGATGTGATAACCACTTAGTCCTTATGACTAACGATTACTACGCCTTTCTTTTTAGAAAGGAACCACGTAGACAAAGCAGGAGCAGGTAATGTATTACGACAGCTAGGTCAGGATGACATGGCCTGAAGTGACGGTGCCATCACTACCGTCAGTGGCTGATGTGAGATAAAGGGAATCATTTTGTTCATGTACTCTGATGTTATAGAAGCTTGTTGATGCCTCTTTTATTTGATGTACTTTCTTTGAACTATTTTACATATATGTGGATTTGACTTCTGTTTTATATTCTTGGTTGGGTTGGCAATGAATGATATTGATTATAACCGACAGGATAGGAGTCTTGTAGTGCATGTTAGCCCGTGTGCTAATGCTACCGCAAGGCGGCTGTTCTGGGCATAAGACTCCCCTCGTGCCGTGTTTTGTGTTCTGGGATGGGGGGGCTCTTACAAATGATATCAGCTTGCAACGATCCTGAAATAAGGAAGTCATTCAATAATGTGGACAACCCCATTTGATTAGTCAGTTTGGGGACAAACTGTCTTAGCGGAAGCAGTGGTGTGCCTATATGTAATTCACACTAATTATGTCAAATTTTGACCTTAAGATTAGCCAACCTGACCTTATGTTTGTACCTTACGTGTAGATCCCAGTGCACGTTGAGCCAGTGGGGGGCACTCCCGTCCCGTCCGTATCCACACAATTTCAGTAATCGGAGCTAGGGCAGACACTCACAGCTATATTGGATACCTTTAGGTTCCAACAAGCCCCTTTACAACAACAAGCGCCGGGCTCTAATTGGTTGAGCACTTTCCGAGCTCTCTCCCCTTGTACCTACCATAGGACAGAGTTGGCAATACATACAGAGAAATGGCTCGACACCATGCAAGAGCTGATGGCGGGAATTAGATGTCCGAACAATATGGATGTGACCCTGGCAGTGTCACTTCTGGAATTGCATGCGAAAAGGTGGTGGAAGTCTCTAATGGGCTCCACCGTCCAAGGAAGCGTCTACACAGATATTAGTTGAAGCGAGTTTTCTGGAGATTTCTTAGAGCACTTTATCCCTTCGTCAGCTCAAGGTAAATTTGAAGAAAGATTCTTGCATCTGAAGCAGGGATCCAAGTCAGTGATAGAGTACCAGCGAGAGTTTCAGCATCTGGCTAGATTTGCTAACTCCTCAGAAGCTTTGGTGGCAGAGGATGAAGCCTTATAGGGCTTTGAGATTCTCCTCTCCCGCCTGCCAAACAAGGCACAGGTATGTCTTTTGCTGACATTGATGAATATGGTCGGGGAGACCAGTGATTCAGCAGCTTTTTCCTTCAAAAAGATCCCAGGATCCTTCCAAAACAAACTTCCTTTTTGTTATTCATTTTCTTTATTTGTTCAAAGATGATCTGAGCCCAGTCCACTTGCTTCTTGTTAACCACTACACACATAACCAGAAATTGATGCCTGGTTATATAATCGTGTGCAGTGTGCTTGCCTAGCAAAACTTTCCAGACAATGTCTGCCAGAAACTTGAATTCTGCAGATAAGTGTTTCTTCAATAATTTATTAGGGTTATCTCCAGTATAACCATTAAACTCAACATCATAGCATATTCCTCATTATCCATTTCCAGATCATCTTCTCCATTATTCAATCCAAATATTTCAATTAATATGGCGGGAGATAGAGAAACAGTATTACCCGTAATTGATCCAGTCATGGTATTCTCCTCTGTGGTTGAAGATGTGTAGACCCATTCTCTAATCTTAGTTCCAGACAGTTTGATCCTTGTTATCATCAGATTCTTCAGATGTTGCTCTTCCAGAAGTTCCAGAATACTCAAAAATATGGGGTCTGAATGTTGAAACGAGTCAAAGTCGACATCGAAGCCGGTATCGAACTTCATCATAACAAGGGTTCCTGTTAGAATCGCCATGAGAGTACCTGCATGAGAAAATGATGATCAAGTGCAAAGGAACAGAAAGCGTGGGATGGAGGTCGAAGAAAACCTAAATATAGGGTTTTCCAGAATATGAATCGACAAACTCCATTCTACAAAAATTCAAACATTCTTCAATCTGGGGTCGACGAAATAATTAAGAGTTAAGCAAATCATCGAGCTCAGTCTGAATATTTGAAGACATTTCATCGAGCTCCGTTCGACGAAAGTTTTCTAAAGTGGATTCGTCAATCTCCGTTTGACGAAAACAACTTCAATCACAGAGAGTTCGTCGACCTCCGTTAGACGAATATCTCCCAAACTTTCCCTAGTTCGTCGAGCTCCGTTCGACGAACTCTGAAAATTCGTCGAGTGCAGACAGAAACTAATCTAAGTCTTCTCCATTAATCATTCCAAGCTAATTTATAAAGAACAGATGGTTTCTTTCATCCAGAGGTTTGGTGAAAATGTCAGCTCTTTGTAAATCAGTGTAGATATAGACAAGTTTAATTTTATTTTTGTCTACAAACTCTCTTATGAAATGATGCATAATGTCTATATGCTTGGTCCTACTGTGATGGATTGGATTCTGTTCTATGGCTATAGAACTTGTGTTATCACAGAGTAGAGTTGAATTATTTAAGTTGAGACCATAGTCTAGTAATTGATTTTGAATCCACAGCATCTAGGAACAACAGTTGCTAGCTGCAATATATTCTGCCTCAGCAGTTGAGGTAGACACAGATGACTATTTCTTACAAAACCAGGACACTAATCTCATACCAGGAACTGGCAGGTTCCTGAAGTACTTTTCCTGTCCACCCTGCATCCAACAAAATCAACATCTGAGTATCCAGTTAACTCAAATTTTGATTCAGTGAGATACCATATGCCTAGACTTGGACAACTCTTTATATATCTCAAAATTCTTTTTAGGAAAATTTGATGAGATTCTTTAAGGTTCACTTGGAACCTAGTACAAAGGCATGTGACAAACATGATATCATGTCTGCTAGTTGTAAGATATAATAGGGACCCAACAATGCCCCTATATAATTTTTGGTAAACAGGTTTCCCATGTGGATCAGAGTCTATTACAGCATTTGTAACCATAGGTGTTTTATTTGCTGAGCCATCAGCCATCCCAAACTTTTGATAAGATCTTTTGCATATTTAGCTTGGGAGATGAAGATGCCATCAGGGAGCTGCTTCACTTGGAGACCAAGAAAGTAAGAGAGCTCACCCATGCTACTCATTTCAAATTTGGAATGCATGAGGTCAGAGAACCTCTTGCATAATCTGGAATCAATAGACCCAAATATGATGTCATCCACATATATTTGTACGAACAATGTTTGGTCCTTATGATGTTTAGTGAAAAGTGTCTTATCTACTATGCCTCTAATGAACTTATGCTCTATCAAAAAGCTAGCTAAGGTCTCATACCAAGATCTTGGAGCTTGCATTAGACCATAAGGGCTTTATGCAATTTAAAAACATGATAAGGGTGAGTTGGAGAAATAAAACCTGGAGGTTGTTCAACATAAACCTCTTCTTTTAATACTCCATTCAGAAAAGCACTCTTCACATCCATTTGATAGACCTTGAATCTCTTGTAGACTGCATAGACAAGGAATATTCTGATTGCCTCTAACCTTGCCACAGGTGCAAAGGTTTGGTCATAATCTATTCCTTCCTCTTGCATATATCCTTGAGCAACAAGCCTAGCCTTGTTTCTCACAATCACTCCTTGGGCATCCAGCTTGTTTCTGTAAACCCATTTGGTTCTAATTACTGCGTAGTTTTGGGGTCTTGGAACCAAATCTCAAACTCTACATCTCTCAAATTAGTTTAATTCCTCTTGCATTACAATGATCCAGTGGGAATCTTTCTCTGCATCATGGATGGATAGAGGTTCAACCTGAGATAGAAAATAGGTATGCATCAAATCTTGGTTGAGTTGATGCCTTGTCTGTACACCTGCTGATATATCTCTAATCACTTGAGATCTGGGGTGATCCCTTAGTGTAACAAGATCAGTGGGTGGAGTTGGTTCTGCCACAACATTAGGACCTAATTCCTCTTATGGAATTATGTTTGCTGTTGGGGGAAGATCAATTCCTTCAGTGCCTTCATGTTCACTTTCTTCAATGACTTGTGGAGAAGGATGTGTTGGAACCTATTGGGTGAGGTTTTGTCCATCCAAACTCTTACACAAGTGAGGTACCTGCAAGTGCTTTTGGTAGAAATCTCTTTCTCCTTGCAAGACATGTTAGCTTCATCAAATGTAACATGAATAGATTCTTCAATTTTTAGTGATGATTTATTAAAAACTCTATAAGCTTTGCTTACTTGGGAATATCCTAGAAAGATTCTCTCTTCAGCTTTAGCCTCAAACTTTCTAATGTATCTTTTATTGTTGTTGTGAATATAACATATACATCCAAATACTTTAAAATAGTTGATTTTAGGTTTCTTCCCTTTAAGTAATTCATAGGGAGTCTTATTCTTTAGTTTATGTATCAAGCTTCTATTCAGGACATAATTTGTAGTGTTTACAACCTCTGCCCAAAAGGATAGTGGCATGTAAGCATCTGCAAGTAATGTACCTGCAGCTTCAATTAGTGTCCTATTTTTCCTTTCATCTACCCCATTTTGTTGAGGAGTTCTCGGAGCTGAGAAGCAATGCCTGATACCTTCCTTCTCATAGAACTCATGCAGAAGAAGAGACTCAAACTCTGTGCCATGATCACTTCTGATCAATGCAACATGAGTAGAGAACTCAATCTGTATGGTCCTGAGAAAATCTGTAAGAACCTTAAAGGTATCTGACTTAGATCTCAGAAAGGACACCGAAGTGAATCTTGAGAAGTCATCCACTATAACTAAGGTGTAGGATTTCCCTCCTAGGCTTTGTACAGCAATGGGTCCAAAGAGATCCATGTGTAGAAAGTACAATATCCTAGGTGAATCACTTTTATTAACAGATTTAAAACTAGATTTAGTTTGCTTGCCTAGTTGACAAGCCCTGCAGAGACCTTCCTTCTTGTAGGGACCAGAAGGTAGACCTCTCATAAGATTGTCTTTTGATATCCTAGCAATGTTTTTCAAGTTTACATGACCTAGCTTTTTATGTCATAAGTCATTCTGATTACTAGTTATATTAAGTAAGCAGATATCAGAATTGACAGAAAGAAAATCAACTAAATATATGTTACCTTGTCAATTCCCAATTAAAACAGTTTGTTTTTCTTTATTAGCAATAGTGCAAGAAGATGAGTTAAAATTTACCTGATAACCTTCATCACATAACTGACTTATAGAGATGAGGTTATGCTTGAGTCCTCTGACATAAATCACTTTCTTGAATGTGACTGCTCCAATCTTCACTTCTCCAAAACCTTCAGACTGGCCACATTTTGAATCACAAAAGATAACCTTTGGTCCCAGCTTGGACTTATAGTTGTGTAAGATATCCTTGCTGCCAGTCATGTGTTTGGAGCAACCACTGTCCAGATACCATGTTTGATTTAACACTGGACAACCATTTTCCTGCAATAAAAATAGTTAGTTGTTCTTGATACAGGTTACCTTAGGTCCTTTATATTGCTGGTAAGAAAAACTAGATATTATAGAAAATTCAGGTTGAGATTTATATCCTAATGTGTGATATCTTCTATGTGGTATTACCCAATCAGCTACAGGATTAAATGGTTTCCTAGAATTATTAGAGTTGCTGCTAAAATTATAGTTTTTGTTAAGACTTTCCGGGTTCGACAAATTATTGTGAGTTCGTCGACCAGAGTTCGACGAATTGGGATGAGATAGTCGATCTCTACCCAGAGAATAAACATGTTCACTTTCTGTGCCCCACATTCGTCGACCTCTAATCGACGAACCATACAGAGTTCGTCGATCGCAGTTAGACGAATTATTATAGCTAAAGTTTGCGTTCAGCGTTCATCGAGATGGGTTCGACGAACGAGCAACATTTTGTCGATCTGAGTTCGACGAATTCCGTTGAACTTTGTTTTTACTTGTGATTTTTTTATTTTTGTTATGTTGACCATTTGATTTTGGAATTTGTTCTATAGTTTGATTATGGTTTATTTTTTCTTTCCCCTTAGCTAAAACAAATTTAATGGGGGTAGTCAGAATGTTCTTCTTGAGAATACTGGGCAAACTTGATGAAGCACCCAAGTCTATCTTGCCATTCAATCTGGCATTTACAGTTCTTGTGATGTCCATCAACTTGAGACGTCTCCCATTGAGAGATTTTTCAAGTTGTTTAGCCTCACATAGCTCAGTCTTTAACAATAAATTTTGTTCATTAGCTAAGGTTAATTCATCCTTTAAACATTGTTTTAAATTCAGATTTAAATGAATCAGAACTGTAATCAAAGGAAGATAATACCTTGTCAGTTTCAGAATCTGAAACTGCTTCATTGTCTGAATCTTCTTCTTCTGAATGGATCCCGGAGGCATCAATGGCCATGAGGCAGACCTGTTTGTCCCTTGCCTCTTCTTCATCTTCACTAGAGCTGGAAGATGATGATTCATCCTCAGTTTCACTCCAAGATTCAGCCACAAAGCCTTTCTCCTTCTTCTTATATTTGCTGGAGGAAGGCTTGTTGTTGTGATGTCTTCTGGTATCTTTTTATCTTCTCTTCTCCTTCTTCTGATTCTCTAGACACTCAGAGATGAAGTGTCCAGGTTTCCTGCAACAAAAACACACCACTTCTTTAGTTGGTGTTTTATCATACCTTGGTTTGTCATCCCGCCTTGATGACTTTCTCTTGAAGTCTTTCCTTGCCATTTTGTAAAATCATTTGGCAAAAAGACTCATCAGCTCTTCATTTGTGGTTGAAGTCTCTGTCTCCTCAGCAGCCTTGAATGCAATGCTTTGTTCTTTTCTTTCTGGATGAGGTGTTCTTTGCTCAACTGCCTCTTTGGATTTAATTAGCTGTTCATAGGACTTAAGCTTTCCTAAAAGAGATTCTGTGGAATTCTTATTTAGGCTTCTGGCCTCCTTGATGGGCCAGATCCTTGAATCCCATGAGCTTGGGAAGCACATAAGGATCTTATCATTCACCCCAGTGAGGGTGATGTCCTTGTCCAAGCTTTTTAGCTCATTGATGATTGAGCTTAACCTGTTGCACATATCAACTACTATCTCAGCTTCCTCTTTCTTGAAATTCTCATACATGGATATGAGATTGGATCTCCTGTCCTTTCTTTCATCTGTTGATCCAGCCACCATTTGATTTAGGGAGTCCCAAATGGCTTTGGCTGAGGTGCATTCAACAACTTTTTGAAAGATATCATCTGACATTGTTTGTGCCAGTATATTCATTGCCTTGGCATCAATAATTTTAGCCTTCTTCTGGGCTTCAGTCAACTCAGATGGTGGGACTGCATTTGTGCTTGAAGCTGCTATAGATATGGTGGCAGTGGCATGAGGAGGACCTGTCATGATAGAATTAAAAATATCCTCATCAATAGAATTCATGTACAATTTGATTCTTGCCTTCCAGATGGCAAACTTATTCAGATTGCATACTGGAGGTCTGGTACTTGCATAATCCTTGTTTTATGTCATGCTATGTGAGAATAAATCTAATGGGAATGTAAAGACAGATCTAACTCAGGATCTTTGGTTCAAGGGTTAGCTTATACAACCAAGGGAATCCTGCTCTGATACCAAATGCAAGTGATGTGTTAGATCTGAAATACTCTAGTGGGGGGGGGGGGGGGGGTGAATAGAGTATCCTAAAATCCTTTAGAAAACTTTACAGCTTTTGCTATAAATGAAAACTGCAGAATAACAAATAAATAATCACAAACACAGCAGACCTAGTTTGCACAAACACAGTATGAACAAAAGAAAGGGAAACCAAACAACACAAGAAATTATAGTGGTTCCCCAACCTGGGTACATACACTGTTCTACCACCCTGGTAGGAATCAACTCAGATTTTTGATCAGGTGACTGACACCAATGAGCTTTTGATCAAGTGCTCAAAAACTAAACCTTAAGTCTTTTGGTCAAGTGACTTGCAACCAGGAATAACTTTTGAAGAGAGTTGTAACCCTTTATACAGTGGGGGGATGAGAGATAACTGTGTTTTCTCTTTCTCAATAAACAACTGAGAATATTTAGTGGATATGATGTTAGCAAATAGCTCCCCCTGACATGTAGAATGGTTCAGGAAAAACACTGGAGCTTTGCTTCAGGGTGATAGGCCTTCAGTCTTTAAGACATGACCAGAAAAGATCTTCAGGAACTTCTTGATAGATGGAATTGATGTTGTCCTTTGAAGTGTCCTGGAGAGTTGAATAATGAAGACTCTTAATTTTTGATTAATTGTTCTTATTCTTCAGATAGCAGATGTTCTTCTGGTCTAGGGCTTCTTCTCTGTACCACAGATCTGTGAAAGAAAGGGCAGAGAATTTCTTGATTCAGACTGACTGTGTTACTGACTGTCTGTGTGTCTGTGTGCTCTCTATTTCATCTACAGGAAAAGAGAGAAAATCTCTTTTATATTTCCTGTCAAAAATTGTCT
Organism: Platanthera guangdongensis; assembly: GCA_039583875.1. Taxonomy (NCBI): domain Eukaryota; kingdom Viridiplantae; phylum Streptophyta; class Magnoliopsida; order Asparagales; family Orchidaceae; genus Platanthera; species Platanthera guangdongensis. Next base: position 76,165,823 of record CM077150.1, on the reverse strand, counting down.
TTCAAAATTTGAAATCCTATGCAATCAATGCTGATGGCCTTGAGAATAAAATGCATTGAATTATTTACCCAACTGTCCCATGGAAAAAATGGCAAGCAATAATCGTGGAGAAGATCATAATCAATGCTCCTTTTAACGATTATATTCAGAGAATATTTGAGCATTAATTATACATGAATTATTGCAGTTAGAAAGGGACAGAAGGAAGGAAATAACTAAGTCTGGATTCGTTGAACAGATAACAGAAATCGTCGAGCTGAGTTCACAGTTCGTCGAGCCAAGTTGCTGTGTTCGTCGACCAGATAACTTCTATTCATCGAGCCGAGTTCCAAGATCGTCGAGCTAAAACAGAACTGCATTCTCTAGAAACTTTAATAATTCTGTACATGGAGTTCGTCGAGCTGATAACTGGTTTCGTCGACTGAAGTTAAGCAAAGTATTTCTGGACTTAGAATATTTTCAGATGCTCCTGGAATGAAAGTGTTGAAGTGAAGTATCCAGAAATCGTTGTCCTGAGAATTTGTTTCGTCAAGCTGAGAACCACTAACTGATGCTGGATAACTCTAGCCAAAGTGGTAAAAGTTCGTCGAGCTGAGAATCTTGAGTTCGTCGACTGAAGATGATTCTGGACGTAAAAAACTGAGAGGCTTCTGTGTTGGGTACATTGGAACATTTCAGAACTTAATTCATTATAAAACCTCTAAAGAAATGTGGGACACATTAATAGTTTATATGGAGGGATCAGAAGAAGTAAGACAAGATAGGAAGTCCTTGTTAAATCAGGAATATGAAAGCTTCAGACAAGGAAAGTCTGATAGCATTATAGAATGTTACAAGAAATTCTATAGGATTGTTATTGAGTTGATGTCCTATAGAAGAGATTTCAGCAACTATGAGCTGAATGACAAGTTCTTAAGATCTCTGACTAAGGACTGGGACACCAAGATTTGTGTCATTAGGGAAGTGGCCAAACTAGCTGATATACCTCCTCCAACTTTGTTTGAAAAGCTGATCGCAGTTAATGGTTAGAAAGGAGGAAAAGAAGAATACTGGAGTGGAGCACAAGGAGAGATCTGTGGCCTTCAAGACTGAAGTCACTAAGAAGTATAGAAGCAAGTCTCCATCTCCACCTCATTTAATTGCTGAGGCTGTCACATATAATTCAGATAGTAAGAATTCAAATAGCAGTGAAAGTGATGAAGACTTTGCTGCTTTTACTAGGCTTTCAAAAGTTTCTGAAGAAGAAGCAGTGGAGGTCTAAGCCTTCCACTTCTCAGCCAAAAGATGACTACTATCAAAAAAGAAAGTCATCAAGGAATGATAGAAGCAGGTCCAAGCCAAGCAAAGCTATATCTCTAAAGATTGTGTGCTATTGCTGCAATAGACAGGGACATGTAGTGGCTGACTGTCCTGAAAAGAGGAAGGAGTCAACTGACAAAAAGAAGACTCAGTTTAAGGGCAAAAAGGAAAAGTCCTTTGTTGCTATGAAAGACAAGAGTCTGACTGATCAGTCATCTTCAGAAATAGAATCAGATGCTGAAGCCTACATTGGATTATTTGCTGAAGAGGAAGAAGATGAGTTCATGCAGCTAATGAACTCAATTTATGAGCATGAGGACCATCAGTGCAAGGGACTGATGGCTTTATCTGAAGGAGACAAGAACCAGGATCAGCCTGGACCAAGTAAGGTACAAAGTTGTTCTTCTAGTTCAATTTATAGTACTGAGTCAGAATCAGATACATCTGCATCAAGTGATGTGGGTGGGTCTGAATCTGAAGGAGATATTCATCAGTTAATTGATGAATATAGGGACTTGTTACCGAACTTAAAGAAAAGTAAAACCTTGGCCAAAACTCAGGCAAAGGAGATTGCTAGTCTTAAATTGGCTGCTGCTGATTCAGATAAGTTGTTAGATCAGAAACTGAATGAAATAGCCAGACTGAAGAACATTACTGTTATTCAGATGGGTACTATTACATTTAAGAATGATCAGATCAGAAATCTGGAGATTAGACTTCAGAAAGAGAGAGAGATAGTTGCAAGTTTTTCTAAACCTAAATCTGTTTTACCCTTGATAGATGAGTTTATACAACAAAAGGGTAAGACTGGATTGGGGTTTAAAAAACCTGCCTGGACTGCTAGGTCCAAATCTAAGGGCAAAGCCCCAGCACAAAACATAAAGCCTGCTGTAGATACTTCAGCCAGGGTTGTACCTAAACAAAGGTACAACAAGTTTGAGTGCTGGTGTTGTGGCAAGATAGGCCACTTTGCCATAGATTGTTGACACAGTTCAAGTGTCAAGGAGAGTAGAAAACTGCCTGCTAGAAGAGCTACAGGTAGTTTTGTTAGAGATCAGACTAACCTGTACCAAGGACCCAAGAGTTATTTGGGTTCTAAGGTTAAGTAATCTGTTTTGCAGGTGAGTCCAAGTGGCCATGCCCCAATATGGTACTTGGACAGTGGATGTTCCAGGCACATGACTGGAACTAGGGGGTTGCTGAAAGACTATACACCTATCAAGGATGGCCCTAAGGTTACCTTTGGTGGTTCAGAAAAAGGAATCATCAAAGGCTTTGGTAACATTTATAGTAACCTGATTACAATTACTCAAGTGACTTATGTAAAGGGTTTGAAACATAACCTCATTAGCATAAGTAAGCTGAGTGATTTAGGATATGACATCTTATTTGTCAAGAATGGTTGTCATATCAAGAGGTCAAGTGATTAAAAGATCATTTTGATAGGATATAGGAAGAGAAATGTCTATTGTCTTGACTTTGTATGTGAGAACAATGTTTCTCCTATTTGTCTTGTAGCTGATGAGAAAGTCTCACATTGTGTTAAATGGCACAAGAGGCTGACTCATCTTAACTATAAGACAATTGGCCAACTCTTTAGCAAAGAGTTAGTGAGGAATGGTCCTAAAGTTAAGTGTATAAAGGATGAGATATGCTCAGCTTGTCAAAAAGGCAAGCAGACCAAATCCACCTTTCATAGCCTTAAGAACAAGGATTCTGTGAGGTGTCTATACCTCTTGCATATGGATCTTTTTGGTCCTATGCCAGTTCACAGTCTAGGTAGGAAGGTCTATACATTTGTGGTGGTTGATGACTACTCTAAATATTCCTGGGTGTTCTTTCTAAGACAAAAATCTGAAACCCCAAGTATCTTATATAGTTTTGTTAAACAAATTCAGAATGAATTGGACAGTACAGTGGTCAAAATCAGAAGTGACCATGATACTGAATTTCAGTTTGAAAGTATGACAAAACTGTGTGAAGAGTTTGGGATTTTTCAGGAATTTTCCTCACCAAGAACACCTCAGCAAAATGGTATTGCTGAAAGGAAGAATAGAACATTGATAGAGGCTGGTAGAACCCTATTGAGTGACACTTCTCTCCCAAAATATTTCTGGGCTGAGGCAGTAAACACTGCATGTCATGTAATCAATAGGGCTACTATCACCAAGAGCCACAAAAAGACCCCCTATGAGATTGTGAAGGGCAGAAAACCAAATTTATCCTATTTCAGGATCTTTGGTTGCAAGTGATATATACTTAACAATGGAAAGTCTTATCTAACCAAGTTTGCTGCCAAATCCCAAGAGGGGATCTTTATTGGGTACAACAACAATAGTAAGGCTTATAGGGTCTACAACTTGATTACTCAAGTTGTAGAAGAGTCTGTACATGTAGTTTTTGATGAAGCAGGACTCATTAACTGTGAATTGCAAAGTAGTGTTTGCAGCTCTACATGTATAACTGAGAGGATGGACAAGCTTACCATAATAGAAGGTTCTTCTACAAGTCAGCAAGTGGAAGATGGTGGCTGCTGTCCAGGGGGAGTATAAGATACCCCTGATGCTGAAGAAGACCAAGAGGAGCAGCTAAATGAATAGACTGAAGGTGTACAACCTGAAGACAGGTTGCCTCCAGCAAATAGGCACTTAAAGGATCATCCAGCCAATCAAATAATTGGAGATCCCAGACAAGGAGTTCAAACAAGAAGCAAGAATCTGAGTACAGTTCTTTACTCCGGTTTCCTATCACAAGTGGAACCAAAGAAGTTTGAAGAAGCAGTTCTAGACCCTCATTGGATTAAGGCCATGCAAGAGGAGCTGAACCAGTTCAGAAGATGCAAGGTCTGGGAGCTAGTTCCTAAACCAAAAGACCACAACATAATTGGAACTAAGTGGATCTTCAGGAATAAATTGGATGAGAATGGAATCATCATAAAGAATAAATCTAGAATTGTTGCAAAGGGATATAAGCAGGAAGAAGGTATTGATTTTGATCAAACCTTTGCTCCAGTAGCAAGATTGGAGGCAATAAGGATGTTCCTTGCCTATGCAACATATCAAGGGTTCAAGGTATATCAAATGGATGTTAAGTCAGCTTTCCTAAATGGAGATCTAAAGGAAGAAGTCTATGTAGAGCAGCCCTCAGGTTTTGTTGACTCTCTTAAACCTGATTATGTATATAGACTTAGGAAGACTTTGTATGGGTTAAAACAAGCCCCAAGGGCTTGGTATGAAACCCTGTCTAGTTTCCTCATTGAGAACAAATTCTCAAGGGGGAAAATAGACAACACTCTATTCCTTAGGGAATCTAAAGGCAAGATTATCTTAGTCCAAATATATGTAGATGACATAATATTTGGGTATACTGAAAGTAGTCTTTGCAGAAAGTTTGCAAAACTTATGTAAGGACAATTTGAAATGAGCAGTATGGGGGAACTTAAGTTCTTCTTGGGTATCCAAGTTAGACAGACTGAAGATGGCCTGTCCATATGCTAGTCTAAGTTCACCCTAGAGTTGATAAATAAGTATGGTATGGAATCATCCACTACCATGAAAACTCCTATGGGGTCAAACATGTCCCTAAGCAAAGATGATGCAGGGAAACCTGTAGATGAAACTTTGTATAGAGGGCTAGTTGGCTCCCTACTGTATTTGACTGCTAGTAGACCAGATATTATGTATGCTACATGTGTCTGTGCTAGGTACCAAGCATGCCCTAAAGAATCTCATCTGACTGCAGTCAAAAGGATTTTGAGATATCTTAAGGGCACACCTTATCTAGGCCTTTGGTACCCTAGGAATGGAGATTTTCTACTGACAGGTTATTCATATGCTGATTTTACAGGCTGCAAGGAAGATAGGAAGAGTACTACAGGAACCTATCAATTTCTAGGTGGAAGGCTGGTGTATTGGAGCAGTAAGAAGCAAACCAGTGTGGCCATCTCCACAGCTGAGTCAGAATATGTTGCTGCAGGAAGCTGCTATGCACAACTATTATGGATTCAACACCAGCTAGAAGACTATGGTATTCAAGTAAGTAGAACACCTTTATTTTGTGATTCTACAAGTGCCATTTCTATTGCAAATAATCTTGTCTCTCATAGTAGGACTAAGCACATAGAAATTAGATACCATTTTCTTAGAGAACATGTAGAAAAAGAAGACATTTTACTAGAATATGTTAACACAGACAATCAGATTGCTGATATGTTTACTAAACCCCTAGATGAAACCAAATTCAATAATTTTAAAATTGAATTAGGAATGTTAAACTTAGATTAGTTTTAAAAATTGGCTAAGTAAAATGGTGTCGACAAAAGGAGTTGTCTGTGCCGACACATAGAAGTGGTGTCGACATTTCAGAGAAATGGTGTCGACACATCTAGAAAGTCTGTGTCGACACTTCAGAGAATTAGTGTCGACACATCCAGAGTAGGTGTCGACACATCTAGGGTGGTGTCGACACTTAGGATTAACACAGAATTCGTCGAGTGAAGTATCGACTAATCGTCGAGCGCAGATGTTTAAGTGTCGACACATATATTCTGTCGACTATATTTGTGTCGACACATAGTTGTCAAGACATTAGAAGTAAGTGTCGACACTTTTCAACAATGTCGACACATTTCAAGTATTTTGATGCGCCTTTTCACCTTCGATTTTAGAAAGGTATAAATAGGTCTTCACCATTGTTTGTCGACACGCTCACCATAGTTTCGAGACCAAACTTGTGTATCGACATCTCTCTTCTCTAAATTCAAAATTTCTCCAAACCCTAATGGCGCCCAAGCTAGAAGAGAACATCAATGAAGGTTATGAGCTCGTGCGACATGCCTTTGACGACGCGGAACTAGAAATTCAAGGTGTTGTATCCCTAGTTGCAGAGACTGGCTTAGAGTATCTAGTTTCAGAGCCAATCAAGATTTGGAAGAAGGAGGTCCTCGAAATCTTTAGTGTAGCTACCCTTGATGAAACTGGACTCAAGATTAAGTCCAATGTCCATGGGGCAAAAGTCAAGGTCACCCAAAAAAGTCTAAGAAAGGTTCTACATCTACCTAGAAATAAAGAAGAGGAAGATGTACCTGCATCAAAGACAAGGGAGGCACTACAATGGTGTGGATTAGATTCAAGCATGAAGATTGAATCAGTTTTTAACAGGAAAGGCATGAACATGCAAGGCAAGTTCTTGTCTGAAATAGTAGGCAAGGTGATTCTGAGCAAGCCAGGTGGGCATGATAGAATATCAGCTCACATGTTCAACTTAATGACAAGGATCATTTTCAAGCTTAAAACTGATTGGTCAGCAGTGATGTTTGACAAGATAATGGAAAGTCTGAAGAAGCCCAATCTGGGTAGGATTATGAGTTTGTTCTTGGTTGGAAGTATTCCAGAAGTCATGAACCAAGCTGCTGGTTCTAAGATAAACCATATGAGGAGAATGGATGTTAGAATTTTCTCAAGGTGGGATAGAGTGTTAACCAAGGAAATGCCTACACCAGAGAAGGAAGTTCCTCAACAGAAGAAGAAGAAAGCCATTGTGGCTCCTGAATCCTCAAGTAGCTCAGTGGAGCAAGTAGTTTTTAGTTCTTGGAAGAAGAAAGCCATTGTGGCTCCTGAATCCGCAAGTAGTGGACAAGGATCATTTTCAAGCTTAAAACTGATTGGTCAGCAGTGATGTTTGACAAGATAAAGGAAAGTCTGAAGAAGCCCAATCTGTGTAGGATTATGAGTTTGTTCTTGGTTGGAAGTATTCCAGAAGTCATGAATCAAGCTGCTGGTTCTAAGATAAACCATATGAGGAGAATGGATGTTAGAATTTTCTCAAGGTGGGATAGAGTGTTAACCAAGGAAATGCCTACACCAGAGAAGGAAGTTCCTCAACAGAAGAAGAAGAAGAAAGCCATTGTGGCTCCTGAATCCTCAAGTAGCTCAGTGGAGCAAGTAGTTTTTAGTTCTGATGATGGAGAGGCTGGAAATGCTGGACAGTCACCAGCAAGAAATGAAGATGCACAGAGGCAGGGGGAGCAACCTTCTGCTAGCCCTATCCACCTGGATCCACTCTAGGGGGAGCCTCAACATGTGGAAGAGTCAACTCACTTGGATAGTGAACTGGCTACTCAAACAATTCTAGAGCAAACTCAGCTACATAGTCAACCACAAGATGTTGTCATGGAAGAAACATCAGTTTCTGATAATGCTCCTGGATAAGAGATTCTCCAGTCCATAATCAACAGGAATTTACTCTAGAAGAGCTGTTCCCTGATTTGTTGCAGACTGATTTTCAGGGAGAGAGAGCAGCTTTTGAGGGGGAGAAGGTAGATCTTGAGGGGGAGCATGTTAGGTCTCAGGAGGAGACTGCAAGAAATGTAGAGGAGCAAATTAGAAATGAGAATGAGGAGCAAAGGACACAGGAGGAGCTACCCAGGACTGAGAAGGAATTGCCTCCTAGTCCTAAGGAAAGGGTAGACATTGCTAATACTTCTGATTCTGAAGATGAAGAGGCTGCTAGAGCCAAGAAAAGAAAGCTACAGGTTTTCAAAAGGAGAAGCCAGACCTACAAGAAAGCACTGCAAACCATTGTTCCACAACAAGCTACAACTGCTGATTATAGTTCATTATTGGTGGCTTTGCAGATCAAGATGGATGAGCAAAGGAAGGCTCTACAAACTTATATGGATGAAGGACATAAATCACTTCAATTTGATCTGGCTCAAGACATCAAATCTATAAGATTTGAAGTTAATCAATTTAAGAAAGAAATGACTGACTGTTTTCATAAAGGAGGTAATGCAGTGGTATATCTGGCTACTCATCAAGAGAAGATCAAGATACAGGTTGATGATATGGCAGTGAAACAAGGATATGCCCTGGAAAATCAGATTAGGATGAATGATAATCTGACTGCCTCTCATAATGCCATTATCACTGAAATGAAAAATATAGCTACTGCCCAGACTGCAGTAAGTGCTACTGCCAAAGAAGCATTTGATAAACAATTATAAGAAAGTCTAACTGCTGTTAAAACTGCCATTGAAGATTCTCAAAAGGCTATTACTAAAAAGCTTCAAAGGTTTAAAAGAGAAGTCATAAAGGGGGAGAGGGTATTAGTCAAAGCAGGCTCTGACCATGCTAAATGGATTTCAAACAGTATCAGAGCTACCCTTGGGTATCCACCTTTGTGTGATGATGATAATGTTGCAGAATCTGGGATAAATCCTGCATATTTTGGAGGTGAGCAAGCTGAAGTGGCTCAAGTGATCTATCCTCCAGCAGATTTTGACATGATACATCAAGAGATACAATCTATGTATAGTCCTCCAGAAGGTGCTCACAATGTGATCATTGAGAAAGTAGTACAGCCTGTGCCAGAGGCAGTACTAAAAGAGCAAGAGGCAGTATTAAAAGAGCAGGAAGCTCAATTATCTAAGAAGAGGTTCAGAGAACAGGCAGAGTTAAGGCCTGATTTTGAACAGTGGAGCCCAACTTCTAGGAATATCATATTGACTGCTTGGAAGGCTGCAAAGGATAATTTCCTAGAGAGGGGTAAATGGTACTCTGACTAGGAATGGAGAAAACATGAAGCTAGACAAGAAGCCATAGTACAATACAAAAGAAAGGCTAAACTAGGGAAGCTACCTCCTAATGCACAGGAGCCTAGCAAGTATTTCCCTAAGCCTTATCATTATTTTGAGAGACAGAAGATAAGGGCTGAAGAACAAAAGAAGAAAGATCTTAAGGGAAAGAAGCCTGCTGATGACAATGATGCTCCAGTTCAAGCCAAGATTCAATCTGGAAAGGGCATTATCATCAAGGAGCCAGAACAGCCATAGAATAGAATTTTCTTAAGTTTACTACTCTGTAATCTTTTGCATTAAACTCGATGTAAACTTTTGATTAATGAAACTATTGGAAGTTATAACAAAATAATGTTTGTTGTTCAATCATTTACATTTTTATTCTGTGATGATTGTTTATACATGTTTTGTTTAGTATTTACCCTGTCATATAATACTGTTATACATCATATTGAGTATTTATTATGTATGGTATATATCATTGACTAAGGGTTATGACTTCTCCAAATAGGGGGAGATTGTTGGGTACATTGGAATATATGTACCAGATTTGAAGAAGCCTCACCCTACTCAATGATATACATCAAGGTGTATTTGATGTGCTTTGAGTTTATATGTGCAGGTTAAGTAATTGCAGGAAATGCAGAAAAGTTTCTAAGTCCATGTGTAGACACCTAGAGGTGAAGTGTCGACACTTATGAAGGCTTGTGTCGACACCTAGAGAAGCTGTGTCGACACTTGGAGTAATTATGTCGACACCAGGAAAGGCAGAGTCGACACCAGAAGAAAAGTGTCGACACACTGTGAAGAATTGTCAACATAATCAGTGTCGACACTTAGAGGCAGTGTCGACACCCAGAGAAACTTTGTCGACATCAAATGTGTCGACACCAGGAGGCTGTGTCGACACTCAGCAAGCTTCAACAAAGTTAAAGTACTTGTGTCGACACAAAGGAGATGTGTCGACACTCAGCAAGTTTCAACACATGAAGGCATGTGTCGACACAAAGGAGATGTGTCGACACTCAGCAAGTTTCAACACAAGATGATGTGTCGACACAAAGGAGATGTGTCGACACACAGCAGAATTCAACTAAGTGTTAAAGAAGAAGTACTTGTGTCGACACACTCAACCAGTGTCGACACATTCAATAGAAGGCTTGTGTCGACACACAGAATCAGTGTCAACACATTCTGAAGAAGCAGTGTCGAGAAGCTGTTACAACAACACAAGGAGTTGTGTCGACACCACCAAGGCTAGTGTCGATAGTTAGTCCACTTGTGTCGACAATTGGTCTATTTGTGTCGATACATAATGAAGATCAGTCTAGACACTTTTAGACAAAGACTGTATTTGTAAGAAGTGACTGGATGACTTGACAGCAGCCATTTCAGCAGGTCTACTGCAACTGTCAGAGCTGTCAAAAGTTCGTTAGAAACCGGGCCAGCCGGTTATCTTGGAGGAAGACTATATAAAGGCCTTTATCCTTCAATAGAAAGAAGAGAACACAACTAAAAGAATTAATCAGAAGATTAAGAAGGTCAATACAGATATAGAGAAAACTGTAAATTAGTATTCTGAAGAAATTTCAGATGTACTTGGAGAGAGAGAACTCCAATAATTGAAGTCAAGAAAGAGACTTGTTAATCAAATCTCTTAAGAAGCAGATTCTGAACCAGACTGCAAAGAAGGATCCAGATTTAATTCTCCATCCTAGGAAGGAAGTTGCCAGCCGGTCTACTTCAAGAAGATCAACTTTACCGAGTTCAGACTCAAGAAGCCTTGAAGAAAGCAAAGACAAAGTTGATCTCAGGAATCAGTGCTATCAAGAACTGATCAAGAAGATTGCCCTCTTCATTCTCTCAAACTGAGTGGTGATCTAAAGACATTTTCTATTATATTTTTGTAGGATCCTAAGGGATCTGAGTTGTAAGCCTAAGTCTATAAAGGCTGAGGTAGGGCTTTTGAGCCTGAGTGTAGGAGAATCAATTCTCTGAGTGTAGGCCTTGTTGAAGGCTGAGGTAGGGCTGTTTAGCCTCAGTGTAGGTCTTGTTGAAGACTGAGTGGTACGACTTTGTGCCTGAGTTGTAGGAGTGGGGACACTCTGAGTTGTAGGAACCTGTTTGGGGTTCTGAGCTATAGGATCTGAGGATCTGAGGAGAAGTGCAGAAGTTAGGCCGAATCTAGTACACTACTAGATAGGCGAAGGGGGAAAGTGGATGTACCCAGACCTTTGGGAACCACTATAAAAATCTGTGTGCACTCTGTGTTTGTTTATTTCTGTGATTGCTGAGCTAGATGTGCTGAACTGTTGTAGAAAATTGCAAATACAGGTTTAATTGTTCAGTGTTTCTGCCTTAAATTTAAAAAGATAAAGTACACATATTCACCCCCCCTCTAGGTGGTTAGGCACTATTTCTTTCATTCTGGATTAATAAGTTGAAGTAGAGAACCCAGAAATTGTCGACCAGAGAACTAAGTTCGTCGACTGGAGTCTAGAGAATAAAGTCTGGACTTAGAATGCTGAAGGTAGAGTCCAAAGAACATCGACCAAAAAATCAAGTTCTTTGAGATCAGCTCAGAGAATTTTCTCCGAGATCGTCGAGCTAAGCACGACAATCATCGACCTGAGTTCGACAAACATCGAACTCATTTTACTGAGTCTTTGGAAAATCTCTAAGTCTTGAGTCTCTGGCAGTGTTATGATGGCTGGTCCATACAGTGTTGATCCTAAGGACTTAGCCTAGACTCTAGGACACAAGTATGACCCTGGCTATACATGATGGGTCATAAGATCATTTCTTAGTGAACCTAACCCAAATTAAACTAGGGATACAACAGTGGATTTTCAAATTAAGCCTGTACCGGGTGCAAAGCCCATCTCTCGGACCCCATATAGAATTTCCCCAAAGGATCTCGCTGAGTTTAGAGTTCAATTGCAACAGTTGGTATAGTCAGGGTTTGTTCGCCCCAGCTCATCACCTTGGGGAGCCCCTGTCCTATTTGTCAAAAAGAAGGATGGAACGTTGCAATTGTGTATCGATTATTCGGATCTCAATTGAATGACGGTGCGGAACACCTACCCGCTACCCCGGATCGACAAATTGTTCGATCAATTGGTAGGATCGTATTGGTTCTCCAAGTTGGATTTGTGCTCGTGGTATTACCAATTGAGGATACAAGAGGAGGACATTTAGAAAATAGCTTTTAGCTCAAGGTACGGCTTGTACGAGTTCACCGTGATGCAATTTGGGCTCACAAATGCCCCTTCAGCTTTCATGAGTCTGATGAAAAAAGTGTTTGAGCCATATCTAGACATATTCGTCATCGTATTGATCGATGAAATTTTGTTCTCCTCAAAGACATAGTGGGAGTATGTTGAACATTTGACCTTGGTGCTGAAGAAGCTAAAAGAGCATGCCTTGTTTTCCAAGTTCAGCAAGTGCGAATTCTGGCACCGAGAAGTTGCCTTCATGGGTCATGTGATCAGTATTGTTAGACTAGCTGTGGATCCGGCCAAAGTGTGTGCCGTGAAGGAATTGTCACCCTTGAAGTCAGCGTCCGATGTACATAGTTTCCTTGGGCTTGCCGGGTATTATTGCAAGTTTGCGAAAGGATTGTCAAAGATAGCCCTTCCTCTTAATACTCTGACAAAGAAAGGTGTGCCATACAAGTGGACACCCCAGTGTGAAGCTGGGTTCCAAGAACTGAAGGATAGACTTACCTCCGTGCCTATCCTAGCACTTCCATCTAGAAAGGAGGGATTCCAAGTTTACACCGATGCATCATACCAAGGGATGGGAGCGGTACTGATGCAGCACAAACATGTGATCGCCTATGCTTCAAGACAACTGAAGAAGCATGAAGCAAATTATCCAGTTCATGATCTGGAGTTGGGGACAATAGTGTTCGCCTTGAAAGTTTTGAGACATTACTTATACGACGTCCACTGTGAGATATGTTCGGATCAAAAGAACTTAAAATACGTCCATAATCAAACATAGCTGAACCTGAGACAGTGCCGGTGGCTAGAATTTTTATGTGATTATGAGTTTTCCTTGAACTACCACCCCGAAAAAGTAAATTTCGTAGCTGATGCTTTGAGCAGAAAGGTACCAGAAGCAAGCCCTGAGTCTCGATTGAGGAGTATGAAATTAGCTCGGATGCTCGAAGAGATGGTGATTGCCCTGGTATATAAAGAACATTCAGAAGGGTATGCAGAGTACCTAACTGCGATGAGCAAAGTTTGTGATATTCAGGAACCAATCCGGGCAGAGCAAGGAAAGGATGCTGCTCTGACCCTTGCGTTCAAGTCAATTGAAGATGGGTCTACTAACGAGTATTCTCTAAAAGACAGTCTCGTTCATTTCTGTGGCCGACTTTACATTCTCGAAGGCAGTAAATTTCGGGAAGATATCTTGAGAGAGGCACATTGCTCTCAGTATTCAGTACATCATGGGATTGCCAAAATGTGCACTGATTTTTAGAATACCATGTGTTGGCCAGTAATGAAGAGAAACGTCAGATATTTTGTTACGTACTGTGAGGCCTATCAAAGGTTGAAGGCAGAATGCAAGAGCCCCGAAGGATTATTACAGTCGTTGCCCATCCCTGAGTGGAAGTTCGAGTATATCTCCATGGACTTCGTCCACGGTTTGCCTCGCGCATGCTCAGGGAATGATTCAGTGTGGGTAATTGTAGATCGCCTGACAATGGTAGCCAGGTTTATTCCTATGAAGAAAGATGCACATGTGGATGTCTTGGTGCACCTCTTTGTGTAGCAGTTTGTATGTTACCATGGTGTGCCAAAGACAATCATTTCTAACCGGGATGGTCATTTCACCTCTAAAGAACGGAAGGCGGTACATGCGTATCTGGGCTCACAACTTACTTTCACCATGGCGTTCCATCCTCAAAAGGACGTGCAGTCTAAGAGGACCATTAGAACCTTGGAAGATTTATTAAGATTGTGTGTACTGGATAAAGGAGAACCGTGGGAGAGACTCTTGCCTCTTGTAGAATTCTCATATAATAACAGTCATAAAGCAAGTATCGGGATGACACCCCATGAAGCTCTTTATGGAAGAAGGTGTAGATCCCCTTTGTTATGGGTGCAGGATGAGGACCCAAAGGTGTTTGGAGTTGAATATATTGATGACACAGATGCTGTTGTTAGGTTAATACGAGACCGCATGCTTGAGGCTCAAAGTCAGTAGGCTAAATATTATAATGCAAAACACCGGATGGTAGAATTTCAAGTGGATGATAAAGTGTTCCTGAAGATCCGACCAATGCATGGAGTGTCACAGATACGTGGTGTGAAGAAGCTCAGCCCAAGGTACATTGGAACTTATGCTATATTGGAAAGGATTGGCCCTTTGGCCTATTAGTTGGAGTTACCGCCAGAGCTGGAGAATCTTCATGATGTATTCCGTGTGGCGTCACTTCGTAAGGCGCTGTTGCGGCCCGATCAACATGTTCCCACCACTGATGATGCATTAACAACTGATAGATCTGTGCAACTAGTGCCCGTGCAGATAGTGGACACCGAGACAAGGAACTTGCGCCGCAAGAGTGTTCCTTTGGTAAAGGTGTTGTGGTCTAATCATGGGAAAGAAGAATTTACTTGGGAGCTGGTGGACTTGATGTGGAAGCGCTACCCAGATTTATTTTTCGATGGTAAATTTAAAAACACACTTATTTCATGCTTTAATTTTCCTCCATGGCATTCGCCTGATTTCGGGGACAAAATCTTTTATTTTGTTTATAGGATTTGTAACATCCCATTTCGTGCTAGGCCCCTCGCACGTGTTTTAAGCCAAGAGAATTGGATCAGGTTCAGGAAGCATCGATTTAGATCAAGAAGTTACTTAGAAAATATTTGGGCACAGGGAGTTGAGTGTGTTGAGTGCACTTAATGCCATGGACTGATTGGCATTGAGTGCGATGAGTGCACTCAACACCATTTTACGTAGAGAATATCATGGCTCGGGGCGTTGAGTGCATTGAGTGCACTCAACACCAAGGAATGATTGACATTGAGTGCGTTCAGTGCACTCAATGCCATTTTACTTAGAGAAATATCCTGGCTAGGGGCATTGAGTGCATTGAGTGCACTCAATACCATGGACTGATTGACATTGAGTGCGTTGAGTGAACATAATGTCATTTTACTTAGAGAAATGTCTTGGATCGTGGCGTTGAGTGCGTTGAGTACATGAAAGAATTGGTTTCAAGATAACCTAAACACCTAAGGGGGGGGGGGGTAAATAGATACAATTCATTTTTTACCCTAAGGAAGAATATAAATTCAGTTAATCACATAGAATCAAACAATTCTACTGCTACCACATCACAGAAATCACACAATCACACACAATCACAGATGGCACACAGTTTTATAGTAGTTCACCAAATGATGGGTACATCCACTTTCCCCCTTCAGCTATCTAGCAGTGTGCTAGATTCGGCCTAACTTCTTCCTTCCTTCTCAGATCTATAGATCTTACAGCTCAGAACCTAGTCATGGTTCCTACAACTCGGAGTGAGTCCACACTCCTACAACTCAGGCAATTAAGCCCTACCCCAGCTTTCACCCAGGCCTATAACTCAGAGAATCAACTCTCCTACCTCAGGCACACAGTCCTAGCTCAGCCTTCCCAAGGCCTATAACTCAGAGATGTACATCTCCTACCTCAGGCACCCAGCCCTACCTCAGCCTTTATAACTTAGGCTTACAACTCAGATCAATAATGATCTTACAGAAAAATGATAAAAATAATTTGTATCTTTCACCTAAGTTGAGAGAGAATGGGTAGAAAGATTTCTTGATCAGTTCTTGAAGAATCTGATTTCACAGAAATCAACCTATCTTTGACTTTCTTTAAAGCTTCTTGAGTCTTAACACAATAAGGTTGAATTTCTTGAAGATGATCTTCAATCAGCTTCCCTCTTAAAATTCAGAAATCAATCTGAATTCTTCTGTGCAGATTAGTTCAGGATTTGCTCTTAAGAGACTAGTTGTTGATAGTCTCTTTCTTCACTTGAATTGTTGGAGCTCTCTCTCTCTACAAATTCTTCTGAAGATATGTTGTAATTCTTCACTTAGATCCACTTGAAATCTCTGACTGGATTTCCTAGTATATGCTGGATCTTCTGTTGTAATTGTGATTTCATGTACTTTATTTTTCTCATTCTTACTTCATTCTTTTCTGTTGATAGAATTTGTCTTTATATAGACTTCATCCAAGGTTACCGGCTGATCCGGTTGTTAACTAACTTCTGACAGATCTGACAGTTGCAGTAGACCTGTTGGTTATGGTAGCTGTCAAGTCTTCCAGTCACTTCTTGAAACTTTGTCTCTGTCAGCAAAATGTCGAGTCTGAACTTCACATGTGTCGACATATGTAGACTAAGTGTCGACACAATCCTCGGTGGTGTCGACACAGCTCTCATGGTGTCGACACTGCTTCTTAACATAGATTCTGTAAGAATGTGTCGACACAAGTTCTGTGTTTCGACACAGTCACTTCTTGTCTTGACACAATTAACTTAGAAAAATTCTGGTGTGTGTGTGTGTCGACACAAGTCCTGTTTGTCGACACAGTTGATGTCGACTGAACTTTCTGTGTGTCAACACAAGTTTTGTGTGTCGACACAGTTGATGTCGACCGAGCTTTCTGTGTGTCGACACAAGTCCTGTGTGTCGACACAGTTGATGTCGACTGAGCTTTCTGAGTGTCGACTGAACTTTCTATGTGTCGACACTGCTTCTCCAAGTGTCGACATAATTGACTCCATGTGTCGACACAGCTTTTCCCAAGTGTCGACACAAGTCTTCACAAGTGTCGACACAGCTTCTTCTGGTGTCGACTCATGGACTTAGAAACTTTTCCTGCATATTCTTAACCTGCAAATATTAACTCAAAACAACATCAAACACACCTAGATAAATATCATTGAGCTATGTTAGGCTTCTCCAAATCTGGTACACATTTTCCAATGTACTCAACAGTACACTCAACGTCATAGGCTGATTGGCGTTGAGTGCATCGAGTGAACTCAATGCCATTTTACTTAGAAATATTTCGGGAAGTGTCGAGAGAGTCGAATACAACCCGTTCGTCGAACTCGAGAAATCTGTTCGACGTTTGTCGAACTCCGTTTGACGAAATGATACAGCAAGCCGATCGTCGAATTTCCCGAAATTCGTTCGACGTTCATCAAACTCCATTTGATGAAATGATACAACAAGCCATTCGTAGAATTTCCCGTAATCCATTCGACGTTCGTCGAACTCCGTTTGACGAAATGATACAACAAGCCATTCGTTGAATTTCCTGAAATCTGTTCGACGTTCTTCGAATTCGTCGAACTCCGTTCGACGTTCGGCGGACTCCGTTCGACGTTCGCCGGACTCCGTTCGACGTTCGCCGGACTCCGTTCGACGTTCGCCAGACTCCGTGCGACGTTCGCCGGACTCCGTGCGACGTTCGCCGGACTCCGTGCGACGTTCGCCGGACTCCATGCGACGTTCGCCGGACTCCGTGCGACGTTCGCCGGACTCCGTGCGACGTTCGCCGGACTCCGTGCGACGTTCGCCGGACTCCGTGCGACGTTCGCCGGACTCCGTGCGACGTTCGACGGACTCCGTTCGACATTCGCCGTACTCCGTTCGACGTTCTCCGGATTCCGTTCGACGTTCGTCGGACTCCGTTCAAAGTTCGCCGGACTCCGTTCGACATTCGCCGAACTCCGTTCGACCTTCGCCGAACTCCGTTCGACGAAATGATACAGCAAGGCGTTTGTCGAACTCCCTTCGACATTCGTCGAAATCCACTCGATGATTTTAACTTAAAGTGTTGTGCTTGCATATGACGTTGAGTTATGTCGACGAATCCCGACGATTCGTCGAATAAGAATATTTACTCGATGAATTTGACTTGGCAGATTTGTTGACGCTGTCTGCTCACAAGCCGGTCTAAACTGGACTTTCGGGATTTGCGCCAAAATGAGTATAGCGGACGCATCTTTTCAATATGACGCATTTAAAGCTATAAAGAGGCGGTCAAATAGCAGGCCGACAAGTGGCTAGTAGTTAACCCTAATTCCTAATATAAAAGAGATTTACAGAAACAAAACCTAGCCGCCACTCTCATCATTCTTCCTTGTCGAGCCTATTTCCTGTGCCGAAACTGTCAGAGGAGGAGCAGATCGGCAGAGCCAACCTTCTTTCCCATAAAGAACAAACATCAATGAGGAGAAGAAGATGCCGCAAAGAAAAGTGACGAGGTCCATTGCCGGAAATGCCGGAAATGAGGTGTGCTTCCTTCCCTCTCCCGTGGTGCTAGATCTTTAGTTATTCCTAGGAGAGATATCGACTCAAAGGAGTCTTGATTTGCAAGAAAAGATTTTCTAGGTAAGGGGCCATATTAGGACTTTTGTTCTAAAGATTAGACGTCTTCAACCTCTCCTTTCTTCTATTTGAAGATGGAGGCTAGTTTTGTGAAGAGGCAGTGACCCTATGAGGGTGAATAAAGGAGGAGGATTTCTGGATGTGATTTGGGAATATAGGTTAGAGGAGGAAGACGAACCGATGCCGTTCGTTTCGCTTTAAGATGCGAGCTGAAATCTATTTTTGGCGTGCAGCCAACTTCGGGACCATTTTCGGATATGATACGGCCAGATCTGGGCTTTTGACTAAACACGAAAGTCGTATACCATGGAAATATCTTTCCAACGAGTGGTTACACGTTTTCATACGGGTCTTGTAGAATCAGGAATGTCCAATCGAAGTTACAGTACATTCAAGTCTTATGTACATATTGTTCTCGGGTCAGTGTAGAGCCGGGTTTTGAATCTGGCAGAGAAGTCATGGTAAATTAATGATGAGGTTGGATTGAAGTTTGTTGTACATGATTGGTAGTAATTGTGATGAACAAATGGTTGTTGACATTTAGTTGATAGATCCATATGTGCACGAATGGTTTGAACTTGGTAAAGAGATTGTATCAAGTCGAGGTTAAAGTTAGGTGACCATAGTCTATATGTAATTATGATAATAAAATGATTGATGAATATGTGAAGTACCATTATGTTGTTGTGAAGGATATGTGGAAGGTTTGAAAGTGCGAGGGTGATTGCCACACTAAAATGACATGTTGATAAGGGAATCGGTTTGGAGCCCTTGCGTGCTGTTGAGCACGAGATGTGGTTAAACAAAAAGGACTCGAAGTGGAGCCATTATATGTGAAATTGCATGTGGTGTGAGTTGACATACGGTGTCATAATCCTGGGTTAAGGATAGTGTGGCAGGTCTACGGGCTCGCTAGTCGTCACACCGACGGGAGCTGACACATATACTTGCACGGTTGGGCCTTAGTCCTCGATGTTTACTTCTCGAGGCACCCTCCGTGCTAGTGGACGGTTGGCCTTGGTCCTTTGGTGATATGTTCACAGAGGCACCTTGGTCCTTTGGTGATATGTTCACAGAGGCACCTTCCGTGCCACGATGATAGGCCAGTTTGGGCTGTGTTCTTGGTGCACATCTACCCAAGACCCCTCTGAGTCGTAGTACGCATGTGAGCTCTATTGTTGTGTTCTTAGCATTGAGGCATATGTAGGCCTAGGCTGGGTAGTGTGGATGCGAGCCTAGCAGTGGAGAAGCCCGCTTTACTCTCACCGTCTGGCAATGACGGATGACACCTGCAAGGTTAGCTACCTACTCGAAAAGTGGGAACTACAAGTCTGTGTCGACATAGCAATTGCGTGCATGATCATGGGCAAGTAATTGCATTGCATTCATATCATTACATATAATATATACACAAGATCCTTATAGTATAAGTTTGTATGGGCACTCATATACGTTGAGTTACTTTACTGTTGAGCCGATCCTTAACTTATATGTTTGTAAGGGCATTCATATAAGTTAAGTTACTTACTGTCGTAAATTTATACTTATATACTGTTGTTGATGGTAGAACTGCTAAAGTAGGTTGATATACATAATTATTGTAGCTCCTTGATATACACTGTTGTTGATTAATCCTTTACTACTTGTTTGTACTACTGATCATATATATATTGTACCCTTGATCCTTTATCTGACCGGTGCCGAGGAGTCGCAGGGGGAGCAGATGCGATAGCCACTAGTCCTTGTGACTAACGGTTGCTACGTCTTCCTTTTTAGGGGGGAACCCCACAGACAGAGCAGCAACATGTTATGTAGCAGGGCAGTCAGGCCAGGATGACAGAGCCTGAAGTGACCGTGCCATCGCTACCGTCAGTGACTGATGTGAGTGAGAGGGACTCATTTTGTTCATGTACTCTGATGTTATGGAAGCTTGTTGATGCTTCTTTTATTTGATGTACTTTCTTTGGACTATTTTACTTATATGTGGATTTGACTTCTGTTTTATATTCTTGGTTGGGTTTGCAATGAATGATATTGATTATAGAAGGCAGGATAGGCGTCTTGTATTACAGGTTATGCATGGCATTTTAGGGTTAGTCCTCGGACTGCCCAGAGCATACCCGGTGAAGGGCTCTCGAGGGCACTAGTAACTACAATGGGTTAATGCCCACCGCTCCCTTTCTCAAGGACACTTATTTTTATGGTGTCTGCCCATTATTAATACCCCAATCTCATTGTTGCTCTTGATTAGACCTAGTGGTTTAAAGTACTTATTGGGGAGGACGGCGATCTTTCGCTGGCCTCCGCTATACTTGTTCTCCAATGGCTTACACTCTAACACTCGTTACTATATAGTGACCTACTTGTGATCCCGACCAGGGTTTCAACTTCCGAATGTAGTTCTCAATTCAACCATCTATCGTATCCCATGTGGGTCCCAGTGCTATACAATATTTCTACTAAAGGCAGCCCATGACCTAATACTAATCTGCACGAGACAGCTTCCAATCCTTTGGGCGAAATGCCCCTAAATATTTTTCATGGGTTTGTCATGTGTATGAAGTTGACCGTTTAGGATTTCATCATTTTTCTAGCTCTCTAGAACCCTAAATTAAATCATTTAGTTAAGTGATCTAGGTCACTTTGTACATGAACTACTACATCCAAAGGTCCATTATATTTAACTAATTTATCTGGAGTTCATCTAGATTAAAAATGTCTGTTCACCATAGCTACATATTTTTCCATTTGATTTACCATTTATTTTCTTTTTTTTGATTAAAACCACATATAATCCATTTTACAAATGAAGTACTTAAAATATACAACCAAAAATTCCTGAAAAATTACTGTTGATCAATATTGATATAATAATACTAAAGACGGAATTTTATGATCCTAGCCTATAATTTGACCTAACATAATTCCATATGAACATTATTACCAAAATGCCACTATTAGGGTTTTCAGCATACATAATCATCTAAAAATTCTCAAATAACTATAATGGGTTTGAATCGCAAAAATAAGATATTGTAAATTTTTTCATAATATTTCTACAGATTTTCCCTTTCTTTAAATTAATTTTCCATAAGGGTAAAAAGGTAAATCGACTTAAAACACAAGTTAAATTTCCAAACAAGCTCATAGATTTTTCCATAGATGTATAATGTCCTAATATGACTTGTAAAAAATGTTTAGAATTTAATAAAATCAGTAGCCATATTTTTCAAATTTAATTCTAAAGAGGCTTATTTTCCAATAATTCAAAATAATGGGATTTTTGATCCCAAAAATCCCAAACTTCCTATGGGAGGTGTATTTAATCCTAATAATCCTCTGTCCAAAATTTCATGGATAGGCATTGGGACAAAATGGCTATATCCCCATTTTTCCATTTCTACTAATGGCACGCCTTTTACAATTATACCACCATCATGCATGTGGGATTTACCATACATGCATAGGTCCAAATGGCCTGAAATTTCTACCATGGTCATATAATAACCCAATGGCCATGCCACCAAAATTTGGAGGCATTTAGAGTGGGGAATCTCCCAAACGTTAACTAATTTAATAATTGAAATTTCTCCAAAAAGTATAAAAAAAGTCTTTCCAAAAATTATGATTTTTGGTCACTACCTAAGTCTAACCTAATCACATGCATGGCCAAAATCTAATGACATGTGGACCTAGGGTTTGGCTTGGGCACTCATTTAAAAATTTTCCTTAGCATATGACAGTCTTAGTATAATGGTCATACAAGGAGCTACATTGCTCCAAAATACAACTTTAGGGTGTGAAATTAAAGTTAAGCCTAGGGCTATATTATATATGTTGATCACGTTTCCTGAATCGACCTCTAAGAGGCCTAAAATTAGCCCGCAATGTATAGAATAAAGTGTGATAGAATACAAAAGTTTAATATATTAATACAGCACGAAACTCAATGCAATAATATAGGGAATCCGTTCATCTTCCTCATCCAGCCAAGGGACTAGATTTCCCCGACCTGGAGCGCCTTCAACTTGTATTTCACAGCCATACAACCACCTCCCTATCCTGTCACCACCACCACCTCCGCTGAGGTGGGGGCTAACGTTTGGCGGTGACTTGGCCTCCAAAGGCAGCCATTTTCGTCGAACCCGAGCTCCTTCATAACCATAGATTTTCTCTCACACCTCACATGGATCCAAGCTCAATTGAGTTCTAAATCTCTCCTAAATGATCTAGGAAGCTAGCACGAAGGGAGAGGAGGAGAAACAGACCTTAATCGGAGCCCGACGGCGGCAGTGGAGGTGGTTGGCTGTGGTTTTTCCCTTCTCCGGCGAGCTTGCTCCCAAACTCATTTCTCCACTATTTTCCTTGATCTAAGTATCAATATCAACTCCTCTCGACCTTCTGTAGCTGATGGTGAGGTCAAATGGGGGTGGGGTTAGCTGATTGTTGAAGTTTGAATAGGGGGTGGCCGGCCATGAGCATAAGATGCTCCTCCTTGCTACCAAGTGGCCAATATCCCCTAATTTCTTCTGTAAAGAGGCTTGGGAGCTCAGCCATGGGCTTTGGCAGAGGGAAGGATGGCCATGTGGCCTTCTTCCCCTCTTTTCCTCCCTTCTCTCTCCTATTTTTACCCTAATTTCCAAAAATTCCCCCTTGCATGTCACTACCCTGCAAATTCAGACGGTATGGGCTATAAATAAACACTTAGGCTGGTCATGGCCCTTAGCTCATGCGCCTACCCCATTGGGAATGGACTTGGCCTCTCTTTTCATCCTTTAGGCTTCATGTTGACCAAGTTAACTTTTTGGGTTGACTTGGTCAATATGATGTGTGGGCCGGCCCCACTTGATGGTTATGGACCCTATAACACCACCCAACCTTGGTTGGGCCATGACGATGCCACACTTAGGCAAATTGGGCCTATGTGTGTGGGTTTGACCAAATTAGGGTTAGGGTTGACTTGGGTCAACTTGAGTCAATGGACGACCCTATGATGGGACCTTAGGTTCACTTAGATTTATTTTAGGGTTAGGGACATAGTGGTGTGGCCAATGTGTACCTATGGTTCCACCTTGGGCTAGTTTGACCTAAGTTGACTTGAACCCCATAGTGGGCCCCATGTATATCCATCCTAATTCTTTGGGTCAAACCTAGCTTAACCCCATTTTCCCACCACATGTTCTAACCTTATCTAAGTTTAGGGATCTAGTAGGGAAGGGGATGTTACAAATCCCAAAAAACAAAAGAATAATTTCGTCCCCGAAATTCAAGCTTAGGTCTACAAGAATTCTGTGCACAAGAGTTTTAAGAAACTTTCAACATAATTAAAATATACCTGCGGAGAAAAGCTCCGGGTATTGTTCACAGATTAGATCCATCAGCCCCCAAGAGCGTCCCTCTCGTCCATGGTTGGACCACAATATCTTGACCAATGGAATCTTCTTCCACAACACTCGAATCGCCGTATCATCGATCCGGACTGGCTACAAATGAACTGATCTATCAGGTGCTACCGGTCCTGTTGCCGTGGTAATATGCTATTCTGGCCGAAGTAGAGCTCTCCGAAGTGAGGAGTCGTGAAAGACGTCATGCATCATCCCTAACTCTAGCGGCAGCTCCAGCCGATAAGCTAAAGGACCGATCCACTCCAAGATCAAGTATGGTCCCATAAATCGAGGAATAAGCTTCTTGTGCCTCCGCACCCGCGAGACAACATGTACCAGACGTATCTTCAAGAATACGCAGTCTCCCACCTGGAACTCCACCTTCCGATGCCTCGCATCGTAGTACTTGGCCTGCCTACTCAGTGACTCCAACATCCGATCCCTGATCAATCGTATGTGTGTATCCGTATCCTCAATATATGCTGATCCGAGTGTCTGTGGATTCTCATCCTGGATCCAAGATATCAGCGTCCGACACCCCTTATTGTATAAAGCTCCATAAGGAATTATGCCCGTGCTTGCCACACGTTTGTTGTTTATACAAAAAATCTATCAGAGGTCACAGCACCCTATAAGTGTATTTTTGTTATACTTCGTGATATTCATAATCAAAATTACTTGGGCATATTTCAAGTATTTCGACATATTATCATTGAAAAATCCTTAATCATACGTTGGTTTTGGAGTCCCTTACGAGCAATGATCACCAAGTACGTGAGAATCAATAATCTTATATGTTGAATTGCGCAAATAAATCTCGTATTTCACTTCCAGAATCGCACCATGCCTTATAGCTTATACCTTATTGATTCTTAAAATAAACGTTATCGTGGTTTTATTTATGACGGAGATCCAACTTATGTACAACCATTAACCAACTTCCAAAATTTTTATGCGATGGAATGATCGTCATTTTTGTTTCTTCCAGATTCATGCCTTATTACACCTCTACATAAACCGTAATACTTAATTCGTAGAGTGTTGACCCTTCACGTGTACATCAAGCAATAAAAAAATTGATTATTCTATGTTGTAACTTTATTTTGTTTTAATTAAATAATTATTTTTTTCCGACACACCTCTCCCGTTAAGATTTATGTATGTTTATATCAGAAAGAAATGGAAGGTCGCAACTATCATCTTCATATAAGTTACATAATAACTCAAGACATATGATTTTTGGTATTATTGTTATGTTTGATCATACATTCAGATAAAAAGAGTAGGTTGATTTTATGAAAGAATAGAAAACCTTATCCTTCCTTCTAGGACGTTGCAAAATTAATCTAGTGACATGCTATGTTCACAGTACAATTAGGCAATAATTAGAGCCCTCACTCATCGTTCAAATTAATCTCAGGTTGGCACTCTAAAATCAGAGATCTTGTTATCTTGCCCAAGAAAGTGGTAATGGCATTGAACCCCAATGATCTAACATGAATAGAGATAAGAGAAAAGACATCTTAATATTTTCTATATCACAAAGATAACTACTTTTCACAGAACATAACTAATATATTGATTACATTTCAAACTCTGAATAAATCTTATGGAATTTCGTACAACTTATATAGAGTTAGAATGAGTGTTAGGTGTATCAATAGCGGAAGTATGGATAACATATGAAAGAGAAAAAGAAGAAGTTTGGAAATCAAATTAAATGATTGATATGAAGTAGGGAAATGAGATTTAAAGAAAACAATATTTATTGATATAAAAATAGAAAGAGAGATAAGATCATAAAGGATCTATCCTTTTTCCCAGCTGTGTAACCAAGAAAAATATATTTGAAAACTCTCGAAGAAAATTCCGTCATATTTGCAAATATGTTGGATGCATAAACAATACAACCAAAAACCCTTATATGAGATAGATCAGAAACTTTTTGTGCAAAAGCCCATAAGTAATTTTTTTTTGTAATAGAGGAGTAACAAGCATGTTGATTATGTGACTGAATTGAGTAACAACATAGAACCATAATGATTTTGGTAATTTGAATGGCATGAAGTTGTCACAACCAATATTAATAATATGTTCATGTTTTCGTTCAACAATCTCATTTTATTGAGGCATGTTTCCACACAAGAAATTAAAGAGGAACCATGAAAGATACAATAACTACTAATAGATCGCCGACAATCAAGACAACAATCCCAATCAAAGTCAACATATACAATGAGTGTGAGTTTTGTTGGATGTTGGATAAAAGTGCCTTTAACAAAGGAACTTTAAAGATAACACAGAACGTATGAGACTGAATCAAAATGAGTGTCCAGATGAGCAATAAAAAACTGGCTACGTTGTTGAATAGAGAAGCATATGTCTAGGCGAGTAATAGTGAGGTAATGTAAACGAACAATGAGTGTATTGTAACCAAAATAATCAAATTATGTAAGTAGTGTGAGAAGTATATTGTAATTTGAGTGAATGATCCATCAGACTTTGTAGGATTGGAACCAAGAAGACCACTATATTCTAAGAGCTTAATAGTATACCTTTTTGGATTCTACACCACTCCAGTGGTATATAGTGGAACCACTATATCTAAGAAAAACTAAGATGTCCCAAATCCTTGATTTTGGATTGTTTAGCAAGTAAATGTTTGACATGTGTGATTTCAGCCATGTCATTTCAAAATAGCATAATTTCATCAATATAAACAGAGAGATTAACGATGGAAGAGAAGGAGAATTTAACAAACAATAAATGTTTTGGAAAGGATTGGGAATATCTAATATAAACTAAAGCTGGAGTAAGCTTGGATTGCCATTGCTAGCTAGCTTGCTTAAGGCCGTAAATCACTTTATGTAATTTGCATACTTGAGATGAACTATAAGTATTAAAACAAGGAGGCAAATCCATGTTGACTTCCTCGTTTAAGTCACAAATCGATTTCATCATAAAGAGGATCTTATTAAACACTCATTACTTCTCGTGTAATTTCACCGTATACAGCTTTGCAAACCAAAATTGATCTCTTCATAGTCATGAATTTTACTAATGGTGGTTAGAATGTTATCAACTTATGTGTCCCCATTCTTGACGATATCATAATCAAGGGGTCATACCTATGCATACGCTTTAACTAATCATCCACCCCATTTTAATTTGCTGAGTCATTACATTTCTAGTGTCATGCCCTGACAAATTAATCATTTATTTGCTCATATTAATTTTCCTATAAATGTTCATAATCATGAGTTGCTCTCAGAATCCCAGATTTTTCTGAAGGCAGTTATTGTATCATCAAACACTTTTGTTTTGATTCTTGTGATCATCAGAGCCACATCCAAATGATCATACTTATAATATATATCTTCCAATTAAGTATGGTTTTTGACTTGATCTTAATTTTTTTGGGGTCGTTATACTCCCAATGCCATAAATAAAATTATTCAAATACTTTGAATTCTCATGTATGGGTTCTAATCATATAACAATTAAGACACGTAACCACTCCTTCATATTACCATGACGTTACCCTATCCTAATTTGTATGTTTCTAACCTAATGACATAGTTATGTTAGGTAGGCGCGGCTATCAGTGATCATCGTGTTTACTTCTCCCAATTGTACCCATTTAATATATGATAATCATGAGCCATAGTTATGCAAAAAATTCAGTAATCCTTCTGAGTTATACTGAATTATCAATTCACCTTGGCTTTGTTTTGCAATATATCTGAGTTCATTTATCAAATCCTTAGCCGATGATATAATCATTAGTGGTGTGTCATGTCAATTGGGTTAAGGTATAAGGGCATCTAAGAACGTGCTTTGTTGAGGTAACACACTCCTTTAATTATACAAAAAACCTTTGTGTCATCGTTACTGCTTGATTTTAGTTTATCGAAAAACCATTTGTTCGAATTCTTATGGATTATACACAACTTGTTTCGTTCTTTGAATATAGTATGTCATTATGCATCGGTGAAATTACGATCTCTCTTTAAGTCATGTTAAGTAGTCCTCTAATTCCCAAGACCGAGAAAATTTCTAACGTCTCATGCTGACTTCCCTTGCTCTAAGATTGTAATATATATAAGAAGAAAATCCTTTATTTACATCCCAAACTTCTAGGGAGGGTTGACAATCTTGCCGATTATGCTTATACAAAACCTCATCTTTACTTGAGCAACATTTGAATAAATCAAGTCTTCTAGATAACTATGTTTGAGATCCACGTTTTATAAACAAGGTCTAGGGAAATCCAAGTCATTACTTGACCTAACATAATTTCATATGAACATTATTACCAAAATGCCACTATTAGGGTTTTCAGCATACATAATCATCCGAAAATTCTCAAATAATTATACAGGGTTTGAATCACATATATAAGATACTGTAAATTTTTCCATAATATTTCAACAACATTTTCGTTACTTTAAATTAATTATCCATATGTGGCAAAATGGTAAATCTATTTAAAACACAAGATAAAATTTCCAAACAAGCTCATAGATTTTTTTCATAGATGTATAATGTCCTAATAGGGCTTGAAACAAAGTTTTAGAATTTAATAAAATCAGTAGCCCTATTTTCGAAATTTAATTCTAAACAAGCCTATTTTCCAATAATTCAAAATAATGGGATTTTTGATCCCACAAATCCCAACCTTCCTATGGGAGGTGTATTTAATCCCAATAAACTTTTGTCCAAAATTTCATGGACATGCATTGGGCCAAAAGTGCTACTTCCCCATCTTCCATTTCTACTAATGGCACACCTTTTACAATTATACCACCATCATGCATGTGGGATTTACCAAACATGCAGGTGTCCAAATAGCTTGAAATTTCTAACATGGTCATATAATAACCCAACGTCCATGTCATCCAAATTTTGGTGTATTTAGAGTGGGGAATCTACCAAACTTTAAATAATTTAATAATTGAATTTTCTCCAAAAACTATAGAAAAATTCTTTCCAAAAATTCTGATTTTTGGTCAGTACCTAAGTCTAACCTAATCACATGCATGGCCAAAATCTCATGACATGTGGACTTAGGGTTCGGCTTGGGAACTCATTTAAAAATCTTCCCTAGCCTGGAACCCGTTTTAGTAGAATGGCCATACATGGAGCTATATTGCTCCAAATTATAACTTTAGGGTGTAAAATTAAAGATAAAACCTAGAGCTACATTGTATATGTTGAACATGTTTTCTAAATCTACCTCTAATAGGCCTAAAATTAGCCCGCAAGGTACACAATAAAGTGTGACAGAATACTAAAGTTTGATATATTAATACAACACGAATCTCAAAGCAATAATGGAGGGCATCCATTCATCTTCCTCCTCCAGCCAAGGGCCGAGATTGCCTCGACCTAGATAGCGTTCAACTTGCATTTACCGGCCATTCGGCCACCTCCCTGGCCTGCCACCACCACTACCACCCCCATTGAGGTGGGGGCTAACGGTTGCTGCGACTTGGCCGTCGAAGGCGGCAGTTTCTAGCGAACCTAAGATCCTTCAAAACCATGGATTTTATCCCACACCTCACATGGATCAAGCTCAATTGAGCTCAAAATCTCTCCTAAATGATCTAAGAAGCTAGCATGGAGGGAGAGGAGGAGAAACAGATCTTAATCGGAGCCCGACGGCGACGGTGGCGGTGGTTGGCCTTGAATTTTCCATCTCCGGTGAGCTTGCTCCCAAACTTGTTTCTCCACCATTTCCCTTGATCTAGGTATCGATTTCAACTTCTCTCAACCTTCGGAAACTGATGGTGAGGTCAAATGGTGGGTGGGGTTGGCTGGTTGTGGAGTTTTTAGTAGTGGGTGGCCGACCATGAGAATAAGATGCTTCTCCTTGCTGCCAAGTGGCCACCAACCCCTAATTTCTACTGTAAAGAGGCTTGGGAGCTCAGCCATGGGCTTGGGCAGAGGGAAGGAGGGCCATGTGACCTTCGTCCCCTCTTTTACTACCTTCTCTCTCCTCTTTTTACCCTAATTTCCAAAAATGCTACCGTGCATGTCACTACCCTCCAAATTTAGAGGGTAGGGGCTGTAAATAAACAATTGGGCTGGTCATGGGCCCTGGCTCATGAGCTTAGCCCATTGGGAATGGGCTTGGCCTCTCTTTTCATCCTTTAGGCTTCATGTTGACCAAGTTAACTTTTTGGGTTGACTTAGTCAATATGATGAGTGGGCTGGCCCAACTCGATGGTCATGGATTTTATGACACCATCCAACCTTGGTTGGGCTATAGCGATGCCCCCTTTGGCTAATTGGGCCTATGTGTGTGAGTTTGACCAAATTAGGGTTAGGATTGACTTGGGTCAACTGGAGTCAATCGGTGACCCTATGTTGGGACCTTAGGTTCACTTAGATTTATTTTAGGGTTAGGGACATAGTGGTGGGGCCAATGTGTACCTATGGTTCCACCATGGGCTAGTTTGACCTAAGTTGACTTGAACCCCATAGTGGGCCCCATGTATATCCATCCTAATTACTTGTGTCAAACGTAGCCTAACCCCATTCTCCCACAACATGTCCTAACCTAATCTAAGTTTTGGTGTCTAGTAGGGAAGGAGATGTTATAAATCCCAATAAATAAAAGAATAATTTCGTCCCCAAAATCCAAGTTTGGGTCTACGAGGATTCTGTGCACAGGGATTTTAAGAAATTTTCAACATAATTAAAATAGGGTGTTGTTACTAGCAAACTCGTTTTGGTTTCTAGTAAACCATTACTATTAGTAAACCTTCATATTTGAAAATGACTATTTGAGAACCATTTTGTTACTAGAAAAACACCTTAAAAAATATAATTTTTTTAAAACGTGTTGTTACTAGCATTTGTAGGAGCGGATATGTAGTTGCACAGAAATTAAGTTTAATGCACTTGCTTCTTTTTCTTCTTCTTACATCATCTCACTGCCATGAAGAGATAAACTCCACTGAAATCCCATCCCAAGCAGCTTTTACATAGCTGTATCCAATGACAGATCTTACGCTCAATTTCAAACACTAGATTTATCTGTAATAAGGAAAGCAGAATTTATTGATTGGAAACACAATTGGGATGATGGACCCTACAGGGAACGTGAAGCCACGACTCGTCATAAAATCCGAAAATATATTTGAAATTCTAGATTTTAATCCAAAACTGAAAAAAAAATACTCTCTGTTCCCTGAAATGATAAATTGAGTTGCAGGTGCCTCAAAATATATTTGATTTTTAATTCCTATATGCATATGTTTCATATACGAGTTAAGTGTATATAATAATACATACGTCTTTCTGAACAACGCCTTATACATGCATTTTCATGAGAAGTGTTCAACATAAAAGTTGTAGATCTCGACGAGATCTAAAATTTTTAGGTGTAACACTTTTTGATTTGAAGCAGGTTAGACCCCAGTTTTGACCCCTAAAAAAAGTCGTGCCGAACATATGTACGGACGCCCGGGATCGACAAGACTTTTTTTGGGGGCCAAATCGGGGGCTTGAACTGCTTCAAATCAAAACGTGTTCAACATAAAAGTTGTATATCTCGATGAGATCTACAACTTTTATGTTTAATACGTTTTGATTTGAATCCGTTTAGATCCCCGATTTGGGCCTCGAAAAAAGTCACGCCAAAAATCTGTATGGACGACTTGTTCCGGCATGTCTTTTTCCGAGGCTAAATTGGGGGCCTAAACTGTCTCTAATCAAAATATGGTCAACATGAACATTGCAGATCTCGATGAGATCCATAACTTTCATGTTGCTCACTTTTTGAAATGAGAAACATTTGGATCTCAAAATTCAAAAATTCAAAATTGCAAAAAAATAAGATTGGTTTGCTAGTAGTAATTTTTGGGAAGTGAAAATGTAAAAAAATGACTGAACCTGTTTTTTTCTGGTTTTATAGAAATGAAAATTAGTTTGCTAATAACAACACCCTTAAAATATACCTGAGGCGAAAAGCTCTGGTTACCGTTCACGCATCCTTTTCTCTTAATTAATTTCCAAAAAGTGCAAAATGGTAAATCTACTAAAAACACAAGCTAAATTTCTCAAACAAGCTCATAGATTTTTCCAGAGATATATAATGTCCTATTAGAGGCTATAACAAAAGTATAGAATTTAATAAAATCAGTAGCCCTTTTTTCCAAATTTATTTCTAAATAAGCCTATTTTCCAATAATTCAAAATAAAGGGATTTTTGATCCCAAAAATTCCAACCTTCCTATGAGAGGTGTATTTCGTCCCTATAAGCCTTTGTCCAAAATTTCATGGACATTAATTGTGCCAAATGGGCTAATTTCTCATTTTCTCATTTCTACTAATGACACACCTTTCACAATTACACCTCCATCATGCATGTGTGATTTCCCAAACATGCAGAGGTACAAATGGCCTGAAATTTCTACCATGGTCATATAATGACCCTAAGGTCATGCCACCAAAATATGGGGGAATTGGGATAAGGGAATGTCCCTATCTTCATTTTATTTAATAAATGAAATCTCTACAAAAACTATAGAAATATGCCGTCAAAAAATTCTGATTTTTGGTTAGTACCTAAGTCTTTCCTAACCACATGAATGACCAAAATTTCACTGCATGTGGACTTAGGGTTTGACCTTGGCACCCAATTCAATTTCTGTCCTACTTTAGGAGCAGTCCTAGGAGAATGGTCCTGCAGGGAGCTATATGCTCTAAATCACATGTTTTGGGAGCACCCATTTCAGTTTCTACATTTTCCATGTTGGTGAATTTTTCTGAATCTGCACCTAAATCGCCTAAATTTAAGTTTGAAATGTCAGTATAAAACGTGATAGAATACTATAGTTTTATATATTTACATAGCACGAATCTTGAAGCAAAAACGGATGACATCCGTTCATCTTCCTCCTCTAGCCAAGGGCCGAGAATTCCCCGACCAGGAGCCTCTTCAAACCTCATTTCCCGGCCACCCCTTAGACTCCCCGGCGGCTACCACCACCACCACATCTGTTGAGGTGGTGGCCATCGTTTGGCGGTGAAATGGTGGCTGGAAACTGCCTCTCCGGTGATCCAGAGCAAGCTCAAAAGCTTGAGTTTTTCTCCTACACCACACATGGATCCAAGCTCAATTGAAATCAAAATCTCTCCTAAATGATCTAGGATGCTAGCATAGAGGGAGATTAGGAGAAACTGACCTTGATTGGGGACCGACAGCGGCGATGACAGCAATTGGCCATGTAAATTTTCATCTTCGATGAGCTTTCTCCCAAACTCGTTTCTCCACCAAAAGCTTCGATCCAGATATAGAATTCAACTCCTTTGGATCTTCTAAAGCTAATGGGAGGGTTGGTTTTAGCTGATATGGGCTCTATACAGTGATGCCATGATGGAGATTTCGTCCATGTGCTTTGGTTGCTCCTCCTTGGCTCCAAGTGGCATGTAGCTGGCTGGAAAAGACAGGTAATGACTGCTTGAGTTCAGATGTGGTCTTGGGAAAGAGGAGGAGGGACACATGGCTCTCAATCCTCATTTTCATCTTTACTCTCTTTTGATTTTGGGGGAAATGTGAAAGTGTATAGTTGTCTACCTAAATCACCTAGAGGGGAGTGAATAGGTGAATTGTGCGTCTTTTTGCGAAAAATTAATTACAAACCATGCACAGATCTATCTACCAATCAAACACAGACGAGGAAAGATTTATAGTGGTTCCCCAACCTTGGGTACATCCACTTTCCCTCACCGATCTAGCAATACACTAGACTCGGCTACTCCACTATCTCAGATTGAAAATCAATCCTACCCTCAAAACAACGTTCCTACAATCTCGATCCACAAAACGGATCTACACTCGGAAGATGAAACTTCCTACAAACTCGGAGACAAAAGCTCCTACACTTGGAGAAATTTCTCCTACAAGAACGAAATAAAATGTGTATGAAATACAAACAATGAATCTTGTCAGATCTACAAGTATTCGACAAGGATCTTCTTTTTCTAGACTTTTCGGCTTTATCAGATAGGTGAAGAAAACCTCGGCAAAATCAGATCTAAATCTTCTTGACTTTACATGATCGAATAGAGGATGGAGAGTTGAGCGAAAATCTCGATCTGTAAAATCTTCTTAATCTGAATCCTCTGAAAATGAAAACCTAGCCGGTTGGGATTCTGCGACGGCGACGACGGCGGTTTTCGTTTCTTGGAGAGAGAGAGGAAGACAGAAAGCTGCTGCAAAACTTCTTAAAAAATAATCTTCTTAAAATTTAGAATTGTTAGGGTTTGTCGATTTAGGCAAGACCTTTTATAGGAGAGGAGAAGATTAGCCATAATTGAGTCATTATGAGAGACACGCGAACCAATCACGTCAAAGTTTATGAATGAGACTGTTATTCTGGACTTAACAAATTTTTGGAAAAGTCAAAGTAAAATACTCGAGATGTAAAAGACTACTCGAGTACATGCAGCACTACTCGAGTAGGTAGAAGATGACTACTCGAGTTTATGAGAAAAAATACTCGAGAGAGTATGAGATCATTACTCGAGTACATGGAGTCAACTACTCGAGTAAATAAAAGTTCAAGGAATCAGCTAATCGAGTAGCAAGAATAATATACTCGAGTACTTGAGTACTTACACGAGAGGTGGAGTAAATTACTCGAGTAAAAGAAATACTACTCGAGTATATAAGAATGAACTACTTGAGTATATAAGAAACTACTCGAGACAAAGACTTAGAAAATTTCTGGAATAGGAAAGCTGTATACTTGAGTATAGAAGATGAACTACTCGAGAAAAATAGAACTACTCGAGTATATAAGATGACTACTCGAGTAATTCACCTAGAGAATTTTCTGGAATGGAATTCTGGATTACTCGAGTATAAACACTAGACTACTCGAGTAGTAGATGAACTACTCGAGTACATGACTTAAACTACTCGAGTAATTGAGAACTACACGAGAGTCAGAATTCAACTACTCGAGACAAAGATAGAACTACTCGAGTATATAAGATGACTACTCGAGTATTTAACTTAGAAAAATTTGAGCAGATAATTTCTGTAAAACCGAGAGGAGAAAAGAAACCACTCGAGTAGTTGTCTTAAATACTCGAGAGCCATAATTAACTACTCGGGATATATCTTAGCTACTCGAGTTGGAGTATTATTACTCGAGTATGAACCAAGTAACTTACTCGAGTAAGTAAAGAACTACTCGAGTACTTTACTTAGGAAAATTTTCTTGACAGAATTTTTCTTCTTCTAAGGGATGACCAGCATTAAGTCTTTTCACATAGACCTAGAGCTTGAAAATGAAGTGTATCCCAATAGAGAGGCTACACATGAGTCAACACCTTGGAGCACACAATGAGGGATTACATTGTATGGTCCTGTGTTTGGTGACCCATTGTAGACTGACATTGGTCTACACTTCCCATAAGTTTCCTGCAAACACATAACTCAAGCCAAGTATCAAATACAACTTAATTCATCTTAGTTCAAGGATGACTTCATCAAATCTGGGTTAGTGTGGATACAATACCCAACAATCTCCCCCTATTTGTAGAAGTCAGAACCCTTTACACTAAGGTGAATTATGGATATAAAAAGAATACCAAGTATATAAAGCAGTGTAAGTAAATTATAAGAACTATGAAAATTTTCTAGATATTCTTTTACCAATTTCTCCCCCTTTCTGACTTCAACAGATAGCTTGGTAATAACATCGTCTTTGAAGAGTACAACTTCTTCACAAATCTTCACCTTGGATGCTTTAGCTCTTTTGTCCAATTCCATCTTTGAGCCTTGAGCCTTCTTGAAAGTCCAGATTCTCTAGTCTTCTTTGTTGAGCATCCCAAGTTCTATTTTGAAGAACGAGAACTTGGTTTCGTCCAACGGCTTCGTGAAAATGTCTGCAATTTGCCTATCTATAGGGACATATTGAAGGTCTATGTCCGCATGCTCCACATGCTCCCGGATAAAGTGATACCTTAGCTCTATATGCTTTATCCGGCTGTGCGAGACTGGGTTGTTGGCTATTGCTATTCTGCTGGAAGAGTCGCAAAACAATAAATTCTTTTCAAACTTCATGTTGTAGTCCTCAAACTGATTCTTTATCCGAGTAACTGTGCACAACAACTGCCTGCAGAGATGTACTCTGACTCAGCCATTGAAAATGCCACACAGTTTTGCTTCTTGCTACTCCAGAGATAAGTCTTCTTCCAAAGAATTGTCATGTCTCGGAAGTGCTTTTCCTATCGTCTTGCTTCCTGCAAAATCTGCATCTGAAAAACCTATTAGTTCGCTGTCATTACTTCTTGGGTACTATAAGAAAAGATTTGGTGTACCTTTAAGGTATCTCAAAATCCACTTTACAGCAGCGTAGTGAGATTCCTTAGAGTTCACCTGAAATCTAGCACAGACACATGTTGAGAACATTATGTCAGGTCTACTAGCCATAAGGTAGAGCAAGGATCCAATTATGCTTCTATACTTGGTTTCATCAAAAGGTTTCCCTTTTTCATCCTTGTCCAGAGACACAGTTGAACCCATTGGAGTCCTCATCGAGGTTGCGTTCTCCATTCCAAATTTCTTAATCAGCTCTTTGGTGAACTTGGTCTGTGAGATGAAAATTCCATCTCCAGACTGTTTCACTTGAATCCCTAAGAAATACTTCAGCTCGCTCATACTGCTCATTTTAAACTTCCCTTGCATAAGTTTTGAAAACTTCTTGCAGAGGTTGTCATCAGTAGAGCCAAAAATAATGCCGTCGACATAGATTTGCACTAGCAAAATCTTGCCTTTAATTTCCCTAAGAAATAATATCTTGTCTATCTTTCCCCGTGTGAACTTGTTCTCAAGTAGAAAGCTAGACAATATCTCATACCAAGCTCGAGGAGCTTGTTTCAGACCATATAACGCTTTATGCAGTAAGTAAACATAATTAGGAAAGTTAGAATCAACGAAACCTGGAGGTTGTTCCACATAGACCTCTTCCTTTATGTCACCATTAAGGAACACATACTTCTCATCCATCTGGTAGACAGTGAAGCCTTTGAGTGCAACATATACTAGGAATAACCTTATTGTCTCCAGCCTTGCCACTGGAGCATACATCTAGTCGAAGTCGATTCTTTCTTCTTGACGATAGCCTTTTACGACTAGTCTGGCCTTGTTCTTTACTATCGTTCCATCCTCGTCCATCTTGTTCCTGTAGACCCATTTTGTCTCAATGACGTTCTAACCTTTGGTCTTGGAACAAGCTTCCATACTTTGCAGCGCTTGAACTAGTTTAGTTCTTCTTCCATCGCCATTATCCACGAGTGTCTGAGTTTGCTTCCTCAAACTTCTTTGGTTCAACCTGTGATAGAAAAGTTAAATATAGATTCTCATTAGTTGTACCTCTACGATTTCTGACACCATCCCGGGGATCTCCTATGATCTGTGTTGGGTACATTGGTTTAAATGTACCTGATTTGAAGAAGCCTCACCCAACTCAATGATATACATCATAATGTATTTGATGTATGTTTGAGTTACTTGTGCAGGTTAAGTAATTGCAGGACTGAAGCAAAAAGTTTC
The DNA here is from genome assembly GCA_039583875.1 of Platanthera guangdongensis. NCBI lineage: Eukaryota > Viridiplantae > Streptophyta > Magnoliopsida > Asparagales > Orchidaceae > Platanthera > Platanthera guangdongensis. The sequence goes on along the minus strand of CM077150.1, from coordinate 76,128,572 downwards.
TAAGTCCATGTGTCGACACCCAGAGAGAAAGTGTCGACACTTAAGAAGACTTGTGTCGACACCCAGACAAGCAATGTCGACACTTGGAGTCATTGTGTCGACACCTGGGATGCAGAGTCGACACCAGATAGAAAGTGTCGACACAAGGAGCAGTGTCGACACTCAATGTAGAAAGTACAGTAAAGCAGTGTCGACACTTAACAGCAGTGTCGACACCTAGATGAACTGTGTCTACACCAGAAAGTGTCAACACTTGGAGTTGTGTCGACACTCAGCAAAAGTCAGCAGAGACTAAGTATAAGTGTCGACACCCAGAACAATGTGTCGACACTCAACAGAAGAGTCAGCACTTGAAGTATGTGTCGACACCCAGAACAATGTGTCGACACACAGCTGAAGACTCAACACTTGAAGAAAGTGTCGACACAAGGAGCTGTGTCGACACTTAGCAAAGAACAGCAAGATCTACAAATTATTCTAAGTACAAGTGTCGACACTAAGGGAATGTGTCGACACTCAGCTGAAGTCTCAACAGAAGAATCAAGTGTCGACACAAGGAGTTGTGTCGACACTCAGCAAGTATCAACATTGAAGACTATGTGTCAACACCAAGAAGCAGTGTCGACATTAACAGATTCAACACAAGAAGTTGTGTCAACACAAAGGAGATGTGTCGACACTTAGAAGAATTCAGCAAAAGATAGAAGATCAAGTACTTGTGTCGACACTCAATTTCAGTGTCGACACATGCAGAAGAAACTGTGTCGAGACAGAGAATCTACAACACAAGGAGTTGTGTCGACACCTTGTAGGCTAGTGTCGACACTTACACAACTTGTGTCGACACTTGGTCTATAAGTGTCGACACTTAAAGACAGAAAGTCTCGACACTTTCAGACAGTTAGAGAACTTTCAAGAATTGACTGGATGACTTGACAGCTGCCGTTCCAGCCGGTCTCCAGCACCTGTCAGAGATGTCAGAATTCAGTTATGGACCGGACCAGCCGGTTACCATGAAGAAGGCCTATAAATAGGCTCATACAGTCTACAGAAATAGTTGTTCAAACAGTTGTTGAAGAAGTTGCTGAAGCAATTCAAAAAGTGGTTCACAGAGTTATTAATCAAGTATCAATACAAGAAGATCTAGCTGTCCAAGTGCAGATCTAAAAAGTTGGAGAGAGAGGGCTCCATCCAAGAAATCAGCTGTTGGAACTAGGCTGAGAAAAAGGATTCAGATATACTCTGGATCTTAAGAAACAGAGATCAAGGATCAACTGCAGAAGGAGACAATCTAATTGAGTTCTACTTTCCAGAAGCTTTGAAGAAAGCTAAGTCAGATTGAATCCAGCTGAGTTCTTCCAAAAACTCATCAAGAAACTCACAACTCCCCTTTCTTGTTTCTGAGTTGCTGAGTTATCATTTATAAATTCATTTTTATCTTGTAGGATCCTTTGGATCTGAGTGTTTGTAAGCCTGTATTTATAAAGGCTGAGTGTAGGGCTTTGGGAGCCTGAGTGTAAGAGATTGGAATCTCTGAGTGTAGGCCTTGGTGGCTGAGTGTAGGCCTTGTGGCTGAGTGTAGGCCTTTGTGGCTGAGTGTAGGCTTTGTGGAAAAGCTGAGTTGTAGGGCTTTGGGCCTGAGGTGTAGGAACCAGTTTGGGTTCTGAGATAGTGGTGAAGTTTGGCCGAATCTAGTACACTGCTAGATAGGCGAAGGGGGAAAGTGGATGTACCCAAAGCTTGGGAACCACTATAAAACTCTGTGTCTGCTGTGCTGTGCTTTACTGTGTATACTGTGTGATTGCAAAAGTAGAGTAAATTCTGTGTTATAACTGATTGCTGCCATTAAAGTTTAAAAAAGGAATTAGGTCACCTATTCACCCCCCCCCCCTCTAGGTGTTTAGGTACTATATCTTTCAAGGGGTATCAGAGCCAGGTTACTCAAAAAGGACAAACAGTCTGAGGAGATCCTGATTGGCAGATTCAGTCTAAGTCACAATTCAGATTCAAGAAAATCAAGAAACATGGGTTCCTCTGAGAATCACAAGGAATTGGGTTCCATGAAATTACCTATATGCCGAAAGGAAATCTTTGGGATCTGGAAGGAAAGGGTAAGGCTGTTTATGGAAGCCTCAGACCCTAGAATATACATCACAGTAAAGGAAGGGCCTTATGTGCCCATGAAGATATCAATTCTAGATGCAAATCAGAGAACCCCAAAGGATTTCTCTGAAATGACTAAGGATGAGATTGTCCTAGCCACCATGGACAAAAGGCACAAAACATTATAGTGAGTGTCATAGATGATGCAACTTTTCAGAATCTAATACACTGTAAGACAGCCAAAGAGATGTGGGATACTCTTATTGTGTATATGGAAGGTTCTGAAGAAGTTAGGCAAGATAGAAAGTCCTTGCTAAATCAAGAGTATGAGAGTTTTAGACAAGGAAAGGGTGATAACATAACTGAGTGCTATAAGAAGTTCTATAGGATAGTGAATGAACTCATGTCTTATAGAAGATAGTTCAGTAATTATGAACTAAATGACAAGTTCCTAAGGTCCCTAACTAAAGATTGGGACACAAAGATCTGTGCCATTAGAGAAATGGCTAAGTTGGGAGAAATTCCTCCACCTACACTGTTTGGTAAGTTATTGTCTTATGAAATGCAATTGACAGTGAGGAAAGAGGAGGAGAAATCAACAAGAACTGAACACAAGGAAAGAACAGTAGCCTTCAAGACTGAAGCCTCCAGAAAGTACAGGAATAAGTCACCAACTCCACCTCCAAAAGTTGCTGATTCAGAGTCAGATGAGTCAGTCAGCACAAATTTGAAAGCAGTGAAAGTGATGAAGACTTTGCTGCCTTCACTAGACATTTTCAGAAATTCTTGAAAAAGAAACGGTGGAGGTCAAGGCCTTCTACTTCAAAAGGAAAAGAAGATTATTATCAGGATAAAAAGGCCTCAAAGAAGGACAGGAAGAGGACTAAATCTAGCAAGGAAACTGTTTCTAAAATAGTGTGTTATTGCTGCAATAGACAAGGCCATGTTGTTGCAGATTGTCCTGAAAAGAGAAAGGAGTCTAGTGACAAGAAGAAGACTCATTTCAAAGGCAAGAAAGAGAAGTCTTTTGTTGCCAAGAAAGAGAAGACTCTATCAGATATCTCATCTTCAGAAACTGAGTCTGATGCTGAGGCATACATATGGCTATTTGCTGAAGATGAAGAAGAAGAATTCATGCAGATTATGGAGTCTATATATGAACAAGAAGACAGTCAATGCCAAGGGCTAATGGCTTTGACACAGAATGACAAAATCCTGGAGCAGCCAGGACCCAGTAAGGTAAAAGTTCAACTCTAAGTTCAGTTTCTTGTGCCAGTACAGAATCAGATTCATCATCATCTAGTGATGAGAGTGTATCTGAGTCTGAGGAAGATATTCATCAGCTTATAGATGAATATAAAGTACTGTTGCAAGCTTACAAGAAGAGCAAGTCCTTAGCCAAAAGTCAGGCAAAGGAAATTGCTGATCTCAAAGCTGCTGCAACAGATTCTGAAAAGCTATTTGATCAAAAGCTTAATGAGATAGCCAGGCTGAAACACATTACAGTGATTCAGATGGGGACTATCACCTTTAAGAATGATCAAATTAAGAGTCTGGAGATTAATCTTCAGAAGGAGAAGGACTTAGTTGCTAGGTTTTCTAAACCTAAGTCAGTGTTACCCATAATTGATGATTTGTTTATCACAAGGGTAAAGCTGGACTGGGCTTTACTAGACTTGCAAGGACTGAGCAGTCCAAGTCCAAGTCCAAGGGCAAAGCCCCAACATTCAACAAGTCAGCTGTAGATAAGACAGCAAAGACAGTACCTAAGCAAAGGTACAATAAGTTTGAATGTTGGTGCTGTGGCAAAGTTGGCCATTTTATGCAATGGCACTGTTGGCACAATGTTAGTGCCAAAGTGAGTTGCAAATTACCTGTTGGAAAGCCAGTAGGTAGTTTTGTAAAGTTGCAAACTAACAAGTACCAAGGACCCAAGAAATCTTTGGGTTCTAAGGTTCATTAATCTGTTTTGCAGGTTAGTCCAAGTGGCCATACCCCTACATGGTACTTGGACAGTGGATGTTCCAAACATATGACTGGAACTAGGGGACTACTAAAGGACTACATTCCAATCAAAGATGGTCCAAAAGTCACCTTTGGTGGTTCTGAAAAAGGAATCATCAAAGGGTTTGGTAACATTTCTAGCAACTTAGTTACCATTACTCAAGTGGCTTATGTTAAAGGGTTGAAACACAACCTAATAAGTATAAGTCAATTAAGTGATGTAGGGTATGACATCTCATTTGTTAAAAATGGTTGTCATATCAAGAGGTCAAGTGATCAAGAGATCATTTTGACTGGTTATAGGAAGAGGAATGTCTACTGCCTAGACATTATGTGTGAGACCAATGGTTCTCAAGTGTGTCTTGTAGCTGATGAGACAGTCTCTCATTGTGTCAAATGGCACAAGAGGCTTGCCATCTTAACTACAAGACTATTAGCAAACTCTTTAGCAAAGAGTTAGTGAGGAATGGCCTTCAAGTTAGGTGTGTTAAAGATGGTATTTGCCTCAGCTTGTCAAAAGGGCAAGCAGACTAAATCCACCTTTAGAAGCATAGAAAACAAAGATATTGTGAGGTGTTTATACCTCTTGCATATGGATCTCTTTGGTCCAATGCCAGTTCACAGCCTAGGTAGGAAGGTCTATACCTTTGTAGTTGTAGATGACTACTCAAGGTTTTCCTGGGTGTTCTTCTTAAGACAGAAATCTGAAACACCTAGTGTCTTCACAGCTTTGTCAAGCAAATTCAGAATGAACTAAACTGTACAGTGGTCAAGATTAGAAGTGACCATGGTACTGAATTTCAGTCTGATAGCATGACAAGACTATGTGAAGACTTGGGATATTTCAAGAGTTTTCTTCACCTAGAACACCTCAACAAAATGACATTGCTGAGAGGAAGAATAGAACCTTGATTGAGGCAGGTAGAACCCTATTAAGTGATACATCACTGCCAGAGTATTTCTGGGCTGAAGTAGTTAATACTGCATGCCATGTTATAAATAGGGCTACCATCACTAAAGGCCTCAACAAGACCCCCTATGAAGTTGTGAAAGGAAGGAAACCAAACCTATCCTACTTCAGGATCTTTGGTTGCAAATGCTTCATACTTAACAATGGTAAGTCTTACTTGACCAAGTTTGCTGCCAAGTCCCAAGAGGGATTTTTGTTGCGTACAACAATAACAGTAAGGCTTATAGAGTCTACAACTTGTCTACTCAAGTTGTAGAAGAGACTGTACATGTAGTTTTTGATGAGACTAAACTTATTAACAATGAGTTGTCTAGTAGTGTATGCAACCCCACAGGTTTAACAAAGAAGATGGACAAGCTTACTATAGAAGAAGTACCTGCTGCAAGACAGCAAGTAGAAGACAGTGGCTGTTGTCCAGGGGGAGAACTACATGTACCAATTGCTGAAGAAGTTCAAGGAGTACAGCATGATGGAGATGCTGAAGAGGTTCAACCAGAAGTTAGGATGCCTCCAGTCAATAGGCATCTTAGAGATCATCTAGTAGAGCAGATTATTGGAGATCCAAGACAAGGAGTACAAACAAGTAGTAGAAACCAGAATGCTGCTATCTTCTCCAGTTTTCTATCTCAAGTTGAACCTAAGAAGTTTGAAGAAGCCATACTAGATCCACAATGGACTGAAGCAATGCAAGAAGAGCTTAATCAGTTCAAGAGGTGCAAGGTCTGGGAACTTGTTCCTAAACCTAAAGACCACAATATAATAGGAACCAAGTGGATCTACAGGAATAAGATGGATGAACAAGGGGTCATCATTAAAAATAAAGCAAGATTGGTTGCTAAAGGATATAGGCAAGAAGAAGGTATTGACTTTGATCAAACCTTTGCTCCAGTAGCCAGACTGGAAGCCATAAGGATGTTCTTGGCCTATGCAACCTATCAAGGATTCAAGGTTTACCAAATGGATATCAAGTCAGCATTCCTGAATGGTAATCTTAAGGAAGAAGTCTATGTGGAACAGCCCTCAGGTTTTGTTGATCCAACTTTACCTCATCATGTCTATAGACTTAGGAAAGCTTTATATGGGTTAAAGCAAGCCCCTAGGGCTTGGTATGAAACCCTATCTAGTTTCCTCATTGAGAACAAGTTCTCAAGGGGGAAAATAGATAAGACTCTATTCCTTAGGGAATCTAGAGGCAAAGTTATACTTGTCCAAATATATGTAGATGACATTATATTTGGGTCTACTGAAAGTAGACTTTGCAAAAAGTTTGCAAAGCTTATGCAAAGTCAATTGAGATGAGTAGTATGGGGAAAGCTGAAGTTTTTCTTGGGTCTCCAAGTTAAACAAACTGAAAGTGGTTTATCATATGTCAGTCCAAGTTCACCCTAGAACTCATAAGGAAGTATGGTATGGATTCATCCAGTACCATGAAGACTCCTATGGGGTCAAGTATGTCTCTTAGCAAGGATGATGCAGGGAAGCCTGTAGATGAAACCTTGTATAGAGGGATAGTTGGCTCCCTATTATACTTGACTACTAGTAGACCAGATATCATGTATGCTACATGTGTCTGTGCAAGGTATCAAGCCTGCCCTAAAGAGTCTCATTTGACAGCAGTCAAAAGAATACTGAGATATCTAAGGGCACTCCCTATCTAGGCCTCTGGTACCCTAGGAATGGGGATTTTGAACTAACAGGTTATTCAGATGCAGACTTTGCAGGATGCAAGGAAGATAGAAAAAGCACTACTGGAACCTGTCAATTCCTAGGTGGGAGACTAATTTCAATGAGTAGCAAAAAGCAAACAAGTGTGGCTATCTCCACTGCAGAGTCAGAGTATGTGGCTGCAGGAAGTTGCTGTGCTCAACTTCTGTGGATACAATATCAGCTGAGGACTATGGATTTCAGGTAAGTAGAACTCCACTCTTTTGTGATTCTACTAGTGCTATTTCAATAGCTAATAATCCTGCATCCCATAGTAGAACAAAACATATTGAAATTAAATATCATTTTCTTAGGGAGCATGTAGAAAGAGAAGATATTTTATTGGAATATGTTAAAATTGATAATCAATTAGCTGATATGTATACTAAGCCCCTAGAAGAAGCTAAGTTCAATAGATTTAAAATTGAACTAGGAATGATAAACTTAGACTAAGTTTACAGAATTGAAAATGGCTAAGTAAAAAGGTGTCGACACATGGAGATTTCTGTGTCGACACAGAATAGTAGTGTCGACACTTCAGGAAAAAGGTGTCGACACATCTAGGAAGTTGGTGTCGACACTTCTGAATATTAATGTCGACATATGTCAAGTAGGTGTCGACACATCCAAAGTGGTGTCGACACTTAAGTTTTACTCAGAATTTTCTAAGTAAAGTCTCGACTATGTGTCGAGTTGAGTGGTGTCGACACATAAACAAGTGTCGACACATAAAATCTGTTGACTAAACTTGTGTTGACACATATGTGTAGAGACATTATATGTCAGTGTCGACACATTTAAGTTAGCTGTCCCGCCTGTTCATCTTCAAAATTAGAAAGGTATAAATAGGGTTTTGCCTTAGTATGTCGACACGCTTTCGAAAGTTTCGAGACCAAAACTTCTGTGTCGACATTTCTCTTCTCTCAAGTCGAATTCTTCACCCCTAATGGTGCCTAAGCTAGAGGAGAACGTCAACGAAGGATATGAGCTGGTGCGCGGCGCTTTCAATGATGCTGATCAAGAAATCCAGGCGGTCGTAACCCTAGTTGCCGATTCTGGGTTAGAATATTTAATTTCTGAACCTACTAAGATATGGAAGAAAGAGGTACTTGAATTCCTCAATGGAGCCAAAGTGGATGAATCTGGATACAAGATCAAATCCAGCATTCATGGAACAAAGATTAAGATTTCACCAAAGAGCTTGAGGAAGGTGCTTCAATTGCCAAGAATTCAAGAGGAAGATGAGATAACTGCTACAAAGACCAGGGAAGCTCTAACCTGGTGTGGACTGGATCCTAAGATGAAGCTTGGATCAGTATTTCTTAGAAAAGGCATGAACAGCCAAGGTAAATTCATGTCAGAGATTGTTGGAAAAGTACTACTCAGTAAGCCAGGAGGGCATGACAGAGTGTCTGCCTCTATGTTCAATATAATGACAAGAATAATTTTCTCTATAAACACTGATTGGTCTATGGTAGTCTTTGAGAAAATCAAGGAAAGCTTGAAGAAGCCCAACCTGGGAAAAATCTTAAGTCTCTACCTAGCTGGTACCATACCAGAGGTAATGAGTACTGCTGCTGGAAGCAAAATCAACCATATGAGAAAAATGGACATGAGGTTGTTCTCCAGATGGGACAGGGTGTTGACTAAGGAGCTGCCAACCCCTGAGAAGACAGTGTTTGAGAAAGAAATTCCTCCAAAGAAGAAAAGGAAAACTGCTCCAGTGACACAAGAGTCCACTAGCAGTTCTGAAAGTGAAGAACAAGTGGTTTTTACACCAGATGAGCATGAAGAAGAGACTGCTGTAAAGTCCCCAACACCTCAAGATGATGCTGAGATCCAGGGGGAGCTACCTCAAGCAAGCCCCATCCACAAGGATCAAAGCCAGGGGGAGCTTCCAGTTGTAGATGAAACAACTACACTGGAAAGTGAACAAGCAACCACCATCATACTGGAGGTAATCACTGAACTAAAAACTTTAGATTTTTCTATGGAAGATACTGAATTGTCTGATGATCATCAGCAAACACAGCTGAAAAGTCAAGTTCCAGATGCTGTTATAGAAGACACATCTGTTGTACTAGAAGTGCTTCCTGATTCAGTGGTTGAAGAACCTAGAATTTCTCCTGCACAGTCTCCACAAGAATACACCATGGAAGATTTATTTTTAAATCTGGATCAAGTAGATTTTGACAAAGAGACTGCTGCTGCTGAAGGAGAAGATGCTCCAGTTGAGGGGGAGCAAGTTGTACTATTTGAAGAGCCTGTGAGTCAAGAAACTGAGAAGGCACCTGATGTGCAACCTGAGAAGCCTCCAAGCCCTAAGGAGAGGGTTGACATAGCCAGCTCCTCAGAATCTGAAGATGAGGAGGCTACAAGGGCTAAGCAAAAGAAACTTTATGTATTCAAGAGAAGAAGTCAAAGTTATAAGAAGGCTCTACAATCTATTGCACCACAGCCTATAATTCAACCAGCCCCAGCTATTGATTATAGTGCACTGATGGTGGCAATGCAAATCAAGTTGGATGAGCAAAGTCAGGCAATAGAGAAATATGTAGATGAAGGGCAAAAATCATTGCAATTTGATCTGGCCCAAGATATCAAGTCTATAAGGTTTGAAATGAACCTTAACAAGAAAGAGATGACAGACTGCTTCCACAAGGGTGGAAATGCAGTGGTGTACTTGGCAACACACCAGGAAAAGATAAAGGCACAAGTGGATGACATAGCATTGAAGCAAGGGTATTGATGAGTTGTAAATATACCTAATTTTATGTACATTACTTAAGTCGTTTTATTTAATTTTTGTCATTTCTACTTGTTTTTATTCAATAAAATGCTCCTATTTTTGTAAATATTATACTAACATGCTTTATTTTATTTTTCAGTGAAAAAGTCAAAATCTGCAAAAAAATGACATGTCACGCCCGTGACATATTGGTCACGCCCGTGACCAGGGCGTGACAGCTCAAAATCCCGAAAAGAAGCCAATGTTGAAGAAAAAAGCCTGACACGCCCGTGTTCCATAATTCGACACGCCCGTGTCAATCTGACACGGGGCGTGACCCAGCCGTGTCCATCCCGCTTGATAATTTCAACTCAACTTTCGTCGACCCAAGAGGGACACGCCCGTGTCTGATGTGCGACACGCCCGTGGCAGCCCGACACGCCCCGTGACAGCCTGGTCAATGTTCCGCGCTCAGCGTTCGTCGAACCCAAGAGGGACACGCCCGTGTCCGATGTGCGCCACGCCCGTGTCCGCCCCGACAAACTGCCGCCGGCGAATCCCGAAGTCAACATCGCCTTAAAGCGCCGAATGACACGCCCACCGTCACGCCCGTGACCCGGGGGCGTGACCGCCGCGTTTTCGGCCGGAGAGTCAAATCGCCGTCAAATCCGTCAGGTCGCCGAATCCCGCGGTAAATAGTGCTGACACGCCCCCCGACACGCCCGTGTCGGAGGGCGTGTACTTGGAAATTTTTGCCTATAAAAAGGCAGCTGCTGTATGAGTTAAGGGTTCCCAAAATCCGAACCATTTTGATGTATTAGGGCTGCTGTTGGAGTTGCTTTAGTGCTATGTAAGGATCCCCCCCTCCCTCTCCTTTTTAAGTTTGTATGTTTGAACTCTTGTAATCACCCTTTTTTGTAATAAAAATCGTTGTTATTTCATCTTACATGCTTTGAAATTTCTCCAAATAGCCCCCTTTTCATCAATCTTATATACTTTCATTTTTATTTTCATAATGCGTGTGTGTGTGTATGAGCTTAAAATTGCAAAAATTATGTTTTAAAACGCAAATGTTAACGTTTTCCTTTCAATTATAATAAAATTTATAGCCGTTACTATGCCGATTTTCATTCTCACTCTTTAAATTTGGTTAGATTTAGGATTTTCATACTTTAAAAAGCATTCTTATGAACTTGTAAAACATTAAAAAGGTGATTTTCACCTCTCTTAACTTAGCTTTTAATTTGTTTTAATTATAAAACTATTGCTTATTTTAGCTTACTCTCACTTTTTAAACCATTTTACAAGGCTATAATAATATATAAATTGTCATTTTTATTTTTCATAAACTTGCATTTTAAGTAGTTACAAAAAATATTTTCGCTCGAACAATTTTTATTTTCACTTTTTTAGCATTTCTATCAAAATCTAACGGTAAAAATGTAACCGTTTTAATTTTTCGGGCACTTGCCCTTCTCACTTTAATTTGAAAACTTTTTGCTCAAACAATTTTTATTTTGCCTTTTTATGCATTTCTACTGCATTCCAGCGGTAGAAATGCAGTCATTTTAATTTTTCGATAACTTTGATTTTTGCAATTATTTTAGCACGAGTGTGTGCGTGTATGAGATATTTTTCAGCTCCTAAGTTAAATTATGCAAGTGTGTGTGTGTGTGTGTGTTTATTTATGTCGAGTGCGTGAGTAGTTACTTTCAAGTAGAGTGCGTGTGTTGTTTTTATTTTCCGCCTACTCACTTGAGTTAATTGGCTGGATTTTATTCAAGTAGAGTGCGTGTGTAATTTTTATTTTTCCGCCTACTCACTTGAGTTAAATGGTCGGTCTGTATTTTCAGTCCTACTCGTTTGAGTAGGACTTGTAATTTTCAATCTTTATTTTTTCCGCCTACTCACTTGAGTTAAATGACTGGATTTGATTTTCCGCCTACTCGCTAGGAGTTTAATGGTCGGACTTTATTTTGATGTAAATATTTAAGAAAGCCCTGTAATCGCATTTATTTTCTCCTACTCGTTTGAGTAGGACTCGCTTTCATTTCAGTCCTACTCGTTTGAGTAGGACTTGCAATTTTCAGCTTTAATTTTCCGCCCCCACTCGTTTGAGTGGGACTTGCAACTTTCAATTATGCACTTTTCAGCTTTTATTTCCCGCCCCCACTCGTTTGAGTGGGACCTGCAAATGTCAATTATGCAATTTTCTCTTATGTGTAAATTAGTTTTATTTCTTCCTTTTGTTATATGTTTGAATGAGTGCGGGTGTGTTTATTTGTAATAACTTTTCTAAAATTAGGTTATTTTGTTTTTTTTTTTCTTATTTTCTTTATAACCTTTCAGCGAATAGTTTAGGACGCTCGCATAACCAAACATACAAGCTTTCCCCATTCCTGATGAGTGGCTAATTTCTTTTAGCCCTCGGTATCGAAGAGCTTTGGGATCTAAAATGTTTTAAATAACCAAATGTCTAATTTTTCAATTTAATTAAAAACTTAAGGTTTACCCCGGGTTAACGACGCGTAGACCCACATATCGATGTGTGGGCTCTATTTCCGTTATCCATACGCTAGCTAGCCGAGAGGCCGTGCATATGGACAGATCACCCCTGGGTAGATAGAGTTCCGCACTAACCCTCGAGAGAGGAGGCGCGCTAACTCTACCGGATCGGGTTCCCCACCCAATAGCGGGGTTCTTAGCGTACTGCGGGCATTAAGGGGAATCCTTCGTCGGACGAGAGCCCGGTCGAATAGCCTTAATGTCTAGGTGAGCGATATTCCTAGAGATAGGTGAGCTCATTATTTTGAACCTCCACGGCCAAGCTTCCGCATTAATTAAATTGAAACTTTAGATATCTAGTTATTCAAATCTATTTTTAATCCTAACGCAATTCGATACCGGGAGTTATCTCTTCATCGACTACTTTCTTAAAATCTATTTTCGTTCTTATTTTACTTAAAACCCTCAACTTCTATTTCGGTAAAATAATAGTGTTTTCGGAGGAGTAGGGGTAATCAACCCGTTCCCGGGAATAATACGACCTCGGTATTCTACCGAATATCGAGTACTACTTGCGATAGGTGCACTTGCCTACCCTAGCAAGCCCGCGGCGATCGACTCACCGAACCAACCACAGTAAGAGTCTGTTCGCGGGTCAATCAAGTTTTTGGCGCCGTTGCCGGGGAACTTCTCTTTGAGTTGTTATTCCGAATCCGAACTCTATTACTTTTACTGAAAGTTTAGTGAAATTATTATCTTTTTTAGATTTTTAAGGTTTTGCGGAAAGTGGGAGAAAAAGAGATGGTATGAGAGAGAAAAGGAAGGGGGAGAGAGAAGATTATTTACAAAAATATTTACACAGGTTTTTACAAAATGAAAATAAACATGTTTTTGGAATTTTGGTTTTATGAATTTTTTGGAGTTTTTGTTTTATAAATTTTTTTTTTGAATGTTTTTTTTTGTTTTTTTTTTTTTGGAATTTTGGCTTTAAAAAGACATAAAACAAAAACATTTTAAAGACGGAGAAAAAAAAAACTTAAGTTTTTGGGATTTTGTTTTCATTTTCAAATTTTTTTTTGAAGTTTTTGTTATTTTTATAGTTTTTTCTTTTTTTGTATATATTTTGTATGTTTAAAGTGCAGAAAATAGAAAGACACCCCCATACTTAAGTCCAACATTGTCCCCAATGTTGTAACGTAAGTATGCGGAACAAAACAGGGAAGATAATATATACAAAGAAAAGAAAGAAATGGGGGGGGGGGTAGAAGCTTCCCTGAGAGGAGGTGGGGGAGGCGCAGTTTAGGAACCCTGCATTAGGAAGAAAAATAGCAAAGAAAAAGGTAAAGAGATAGCGAAAAAGATAAACATGGGGTGCCTCCCAGGAGCGCTTTGTTTATAGTCACGTAGCTTGACTATGTTGGCGGTTTATATATCTAGGAGGGTTATGGATTCGAAGTTACCGCCCACAGGATCGCCTGCTATGTATAATTTTAAGCGATGACCGTTCACTTTAAACGAGCCTTTATCCGGGTGGGAGACGAGTACGGTCCCATAAGGCCAAACCTCTTCAACTTTGAAGGGGCCGGACCAACGTGATCTAAGTTTCCCGGGGAAAAGTCTAAGTCGTGAGTTATAAAGAAGGACAAGATCGCCCGGAGAAAAAGTTTTTGGGGGCTTGAGTTTTCGGTCGTGATAAAACTTAGAACGCTCCTTATAGAACTTATTGCTCTCGTATGCGTTGGCACGCCATTCATCGAGCTCGTTTAGTTGCAGTTTTCTATTTTGGGCGGCTAAGTTAGCGTCGAGATTTAAAAGTTTTAAAGCCCAAAGTGCGCGATGTTCTAATTCGACGGGTAGATGACACGCTTTGCCGTACACTAATCGATACGGCGTACAACCAATTGCGGTTTTGTATGCGGTACGATAAGCCCACAACGCATCGTCGAGCTTGATGGACCAATCTTTCCTATTAAGTGAAACGGTTTTCTCTAATATGCGCTTTATCTCCCGATTTACTACCTCTACTTGGCCACTAGTTTGCGGGTGGTAGGGGGTGGCAAGTTTGTGCGTGACGCCGTATCTAGCTAACGTCTTAGCCATCTGGGTGTTGCAGAAATGCGTCCCCCGATCACTTACAATAGCGCGCGGAGTGCCGAAGCGAGAAAATAGCTTTTTAAGAAATGTAACGACGACTCGCGCATCGTTGGTGGGGAGAGCTTGCGCTTCCGCCCATCTTGATACGTAGTCGACCGCTACTAAAATATACATATTTTTGAAAGACGGAGGTAGGGGGCCAACAAAATCTATGCCCCATAAATCGAAGACTTCGCATTCTAAAAACATGTTTTGGGGCATCTCGTCGCGACGAGAGATGTTACCTGACCGCTGACAGCTATCGCATGCGCGCACAAAATTGTGAGCGTCTTTGAATAGAGTGGGCCAAAAGAAGCCCGCCTCTAGCGCCTTCCGCGCGGTCCGGTTAGCCTGATAATGCCCACCAGCCGGACCCTCGTGGCAGTGCCTAAGGATTTGCGTGCACTCCACACCCGCGACACATCTTCGGATTGCTTGGTCCGCGCAGAGACGAAAAAGGAAAGGGTCCTCCCAAAAGAAATATTTCAAGTCAGAAAAGAATTTCTTCTTTTGCTGGCTTGAAAAGTCTTTTGGAAGTACCCTTGCAACTAAATAGTTTGCAAAATCTGCGAACCAAGGCGGGGAAGAAGAACTAGTAGTTATGGCTAGGAGGCGTTCCTCGGGGAATCTATCATTTATGTCAGATTCGACGAGCGCTTCCGCAGTGGGATTTTCTAAGCGGGAGAGGTGATCGGCGGCTAAATTTTCCGCGCCCCTCTTATCCCGGATCTCTAAATCGAACTCCTGCAAGAGGAGGATCCATCGAAGAAGGCGGGTTTGGCGTCCGTTTTTACTAACAAATATTTTAAGGCGGAATGGTCGGTAAATACGATAACTTTGGATAACGTTAGATACGAGCGAAACTTATCGAAAGCAAATACGACGGCTAAAAGTTCCTTTTCCGTTGTCGTATAATTTCCTTGTGCGGAAGTGAGGGTCTTGCTAGCGTAGTAAATAGGATGAAAATATTTGTTTATACGTTGGCCAAGAACGGCTCCTACGGCAATATCACTAGCGTCGCACATAATCTCGAACGGAAGGGTCCAATCGGGCGCCACTAAAATAGGTGAATTGATAAGTTTTTGTTTTATGAAATTAAATGCAGACTCGCATTCGTTATCAAAGACAAAATTTGATTCCTTTTCCAAGAGGCGAGTTAGCGGCTTTGTTATTTTTGAAAAATCTTGAATAAAACGTCTATAAAAGCCCGCGTGCCCTAAGAAACTCCTAATTGATTTAACGTTGGAAGGCGGGGGAAGTTTTTCTATAATTTCAACTTTGGCCTTATCGACCTCCATCCCCTTAGACGAAATCATATGGCCGAGAACCAAACCTTCTCGAACCATAAAGTTACATTTTTCCCAATTTAAAACAAGATGCGTGTCCTCGCATCGCTGAAGGACACGGTCTAAATTATGAAGACAGGACGGGAAAGAGCTTCCGAAAACAGAGAAGTCATCCATAAAGACTTCCATAATGTCTCCTACCAGCTCGCCAAAGATCGCCAGCATACATCTTTGGAATGTAGCGGGCGCGTTGCAAAGGCCAAATGGCATTCTTCGATATGCGAAGGTACCAAACGGGCAGGTAAAAGTTGTTTTCTCTTGGTCATCGGGGGAAATGGGGATTTGGAAAAACCCCGATAATCCATCGAGAAAACAAAAATACGGATGACCGGACAAACGCTCTAAAATTTGGTCTAAAAATGGTAGTGGGAAATGATCCTTACGGGTGGCGTCATTTAGTTTTCTATAATCGATGCACACCCGCCAACCCGTAACAGTACGAGTTGGGACGAGTTCATTGTGCTCATTCTCCACTACGGTAAGACCGCCCTTTTTGGGCACCACGTGAATGGGACTAACCCACGTACTATCCGATATGGGATAAATAATCCCCGCATCTAATAATTTAATAATTTCGGCCTTAACGACGTCTTTCATGTTTGGGTTAAGACGTCGCTGCGGTTGAATAGTTTTGCGGCAATTATCTAGAAGAAAAATCTTATGGGTGCAGAAAGACGGGTTAATCCCTTTGAGATCAGAAATTTGCCAAGCAATTGCGTGGCGATGTTTAAGCAAAACTCCCAATAAATCGGAAGTCTCCGATTCGCTCAAATGCGAAGAAATGATAACAGGGAGTGTATCATCTTTCCCCAAAAAGGCGTATTTGAGTGAATCGGGTAGGGGTTTGAGTTCAAGGCAGGGCGGTTCTTCTAACGAGGTTTTAATTCCGATGTCTTTCTTACCAATTGGTTCGAAAGGCAAGTCTATAGACGTATCCTCATCGCAGTTAAAATTTTCGAGCGCAAAAAGATCGTCGTTTAAAAACGTAGACTCAAAAATAGGGGAAGAACAATCTCCGAGATATGTGTCTAAATTATAACAAAAGTCATCGCTCGATGACGAGTCTCCTATGGAGGGATTAATAGAGAAAGTAACTTCGTCATCTCCTACCCGAAGGAGGAGACGACCGTTACTGACATCAATTAATGCGCGGGAGGTGGCGAGAAAAGGGCGACCGAGTATAATTGGTACATCAGTGTCCTCCTCGATGTCCAAGATGACGAAGTCTACCGGAAAGATAAACTTATCAACTCGGACAAGTACGTCCTCCACTACCCCGACGGGAAACTTAACCGAGCGATCCGCTAGTTGGATTCGCATTTTAGTAGGGGCCGGAGTGCCCAAACCTAATTTTTGAAAGAGCGAGAACGGACATCAAATTAATGCTCGCGCCTAAATCTGCAAGAGCGTATTTTACTAATATATTGCCAAAAAGGCACGGGATGGAAAACCGTCCCGGGTCATTTCTTTTTAGGGGCAATTTATTAGTAAGAGCCGCTGAGCAGTCAGCATTAAGAGAAATATGCGAAATATTTTCTAATTTTTGTTTATTGGATAGGAGTTGTTTTAGGTATTTCGCATATTTAGGCATCTGAGAGAGTGCCTCGCAGAATGGAACATTAATATGAATTTGTTTTAATAATAAATAAATTTTTCAAATTGCGCGTCCTTACGCTCACTATTAAGTTTATGCGGATACGGCAAGGGCGTTTTAATAATTTTTTCATTTAAAATTTGTAAAGGCGGCGAAATCAAAGAAGGGGGAAGAGGGGTCGGAGGTGAAATATGTACCTGAGGATCGGTCCGTTTTGGATCGATCACCTCCTTTCCGCTACGGAGGGTTATAGCGTTGATATTTTCCCGCGGATTGGGCTCCGTGTTTCCCGGCAGTGCCCCGAGCGCGCGCTCGGACATCATTCGCGCTAGCTGTCCAACCTGGAGTTCTAAGTTTTTTAGCGATCCGGTGATGTTCCGGATATTTGACTCGTTGGAAGCTATATATTTCGAAAAATTATCCTCCATCGGGGAGGGTTTTGGAAGAGGGGGAGGCGGCAGAAATCCAGGCGCGAAAGAATTGGGGGGGCGCTGCGCATTATTCGGATTGCTCCATGAGAAGTTGGGGTGGTTCCTCCAACCCGGATTATAGTTATTGCTATAAGGGTTGTTATTGGGGTTGAAGGAAGGTCGCCCAGCATTTCCCACGTAGTCTATGAATTCATTTGCTACGCTTGCATTAGGGGGAATCGCCCAAGGCAGAGAGGTGGAGGCAGCAGACAACTCCGCCACCTGCTTCGTCAGCCTTTCAACTTGAAGGGCTAAGTGGGCAGTGGCATCCACTTCGAAGAGGCCGGCCGCCTGCTTGGGACGTCCCCGAGGGACGTTCCATTGGTAGGCGTTCATAGCCATCTCTTCAATAAGAGCTTGGGCAGCCTCGGGGGTCTTATTATTCAAGGTACCCCCGGCAGCCGCGTCAATCATTTGACGCGTCTGATAATTAAGCCCATTGTAGAAGATTTGGACCTGCAACCACACAGGCAGCGCGTGGTGCGGACACTTGCAGAGGAATTCCTTAAAGCGTTCCCAAGTCTCAAAAAGAGACTGAGAATCATTCTGCATGAACGAAGAAATGTCCGCCCGTAACTTTGCAGTTTTGGCGGGCGGAAAATACTTCGTTAAGAACCGCTCCGCAAGCTCGGCCCAGGTGGTGATACATCCTCGTGGGAGGGAATTCAACCACGCCTTAGCTTTGGATCTGAGGGAGAATGGAAAAAGGCGCAAACGAATGGCGTCATCAGTGACGCCATTAATCTTAAAAGTGTCGCAAATCTCCAAAAAACTAGACAAATGAACGTTCGGGTCCTCATCCGGCTGTCCATCGAACTGCACGGCGTTTTGGATCATTTGGATAACGCTCGATTTGATCTCAAAATTATTGTTCGCCACCGTCGGGCGGACAATACTGGACCCAGTATCGTCCAAATTTGGCCGGGCGTAATATGACATTGTACGCTCGAGGGCCGCGTTCGGATTGGGGTCGGCCATAGGAACGGCAGAGGGTTCTCCGATGGATTCTGCGGGATCCAAAGAGGGATTTCGGCATTGAGACCGAATACGCGCAAGAGAGCGTTCGATCTCAGGATCGAAATCCAAATTTTCGGACTCCGAAGGCTGTCCACGGGTCATACACCCGAATGAAAAGTAGAAAAATTAACTCTCTTTTTTTTGTCGGATTTTGAAGAAAAGTTTTTTTAAGTTTGTTTTTTTAGTTTTTAGAAATAAAAGTAAAAGTGGGAGAAAAAGAGTTACTTTGAAGTTTTTAAAACTAAAACTCCAAAATTCCAAAAACATAAAATTATAATCTTCATAAAATAATAGTGTTTATTTTATAGCCGTTACTATGCCGATTTACATCAAAATAAAGTCCGACCATTAAACTCCTAGCGAGTAGGCGGAAAATCAAATCCAGCCATTTAACTCAAGTGAGTAGGCAGAAAAAAATAAAGATTGAAAATTACAAGTCCTACTCAAACGAGTAGGACTGAAAATACAGACCGGCCATTTAACTCAAGTGAGCCGCGGGCTTGCTAGGGTAGGCAAGTGCACCTATCGCAAGTAGTACTCGATATTCGGTAGAATACCGAGGTCGTATTATTCCCGGGAACGGGTTGATTACCCCTACTCCTCCGAAAACACTATTATTTTACCGAAATAGAAGTTGAGGGTTTTAAGTAAAATAAGAACGAAAATAGATTTTAAGAAAGCTTGATCCCCCTAAACCCTAAACCCTAAAAAAATTATAAAACAAAAACTCCAAAAAATTCATAAAACCAAAATTCCAAAAACATGTTTATTTTCATTTTGTAACAATCTGTGTAAATAGTTTTGTAAATAATCTTCTCTCTCCCCCTTCCTTTTCTCTCTCATACCATCTCTTTTTCTCCCACTTTCCGCAAAACCTTAAAAATCTAAAAAAGATAATAATTTCACTAAACTTCAAAAAAAAGAGATAATAAATAATAATAAAAAAAAACAACACAAAAAAAATGATAAAAAAAAAACACAAAAAAAAAAAAACCAAAAAATATTTTGAAACAAATAAATCAAATATACCATCCTTAATTTTCTTGCTATCCAAAAATTTTGCTTTGAGTTTATTTATATGTGAATTTTATTAATTTTTTGTTTGTTATTCGTTTGTTAATTATTGATTGAAAAATTTAAATATTCGGGGTTAAGTTTTAAAGAATTCATTATGCTTTGTTAAAAATAGCGAACTCGTTTTAGGCACTACTTCTAATTTTTCATTAATAGGAGCACGTGTATTATGTTAGAAAATAACGATTATAGGATTCAATTATGTTTACTTTTAGCTTTCTGAAAACTTGGAACTTACAATTTATTAAGGTTGCTCTCAAAATTATTTTTTAATAAAAAAATCTAGTTTTCTTTTCTCACCGTCCTTATCATGACTGACTTGGCATGATAAAATTGTTATCCTTAAAAGATCCTATGTCCATGGGAATAAGATTTCGTTCCGTAAACATAGGCACCCAATAGATTAAAAGATTATATGCTATGGAGTAAGAGGATAAAATTCATTACTCCTACACATATACATTGGGTTAACATTTATTTTGAAGTTGAAAAAAAATCGATATTAGGAAAATAAGATTTCGTTTTCCTAATAATCCAAAAAAAAAAAACATGGAGGTTCGAGAAAAAATTACCTCGCCTCAAACATCAAAAACCTCTTCATAAACCAACATCATAGCCAATTTCATGATTCTAGATTTAATTCAAAAATCGTTTTGAGAGCATAATTTGTAAATTGCATTATTTCCAGTAAAACTCCTATAGGCTAAAAGTTCATATAATTCCAAACTATTCTTGTTAATCTAACCATTACAATTATTGCTTTCTATTTGATTATATCAAGAAGTCTTTTGGCCGAAACTTTTGCGCTATTTAAATCATCTTCATAAATTTAGGACTTAACTCTTACGCCCCGTTTATTTATTTAGATCTCTCTTATAATTGATTAAGCGGTAGCTAAACTTAGAGTTTTTTTTATTCCTTATAAGTTCATATCAAACTTTTGCTCTGGAATAGCAAAAGCTTAAGTATGAGGGTATTTGATGAGTTGTAAATATACCTAATTTTATGTACATTACTTAAGTCGTTTTATTTAATTTTTGTCATTTCTACTTGTTTTTATTCAATAAAATGCTCCTATTTTTGTAAATATTATACTAACTTGCTTTATTTTATTTTTCAGTGAAAAAAAGTCAAAATCTGCAAAAAAATGACATGTCACGCCCGTGACATATTGGTCACGCCCGTGACCAGGGCGTGACAGCTCAAAATCCCGAAAAGAAGCCAATGTTGAAGAAAAAAGCCTGACACGCCCGTGTTCCATAATTCGACACGCCCGTGTCAATCTGACACGGGGCGTGACCCAGCCGTGTCCATCCCGCTTGATAATTTCAACTCAACTTTCGTCGACCCAAGAGGGACACGCCCGTGTCTGATGTGCGACACGCCCGTGGCAGCCCGACACGCCCCGTGACAGCCTGGTCAATGTTCCGCGCTCAGCGTTCGTCGAACCCAAGAGGGACACGCCCGTGTCCGATGTGCGCCACGCCCGTGTCCGCCCCGACAAACTGCCGCCGGCGAATCCCGAAGTCAACATCGCCTTAAAGCGCCGAATGACACGCCCACCGTCACGCCCGTGACCCTGGGGCGTGACCGCCGCGTTTTCGGCCGGAGAGTCAAATCGCCGTCAAATCCGTCAGGTCGCCGAATCCCGCGGTAAATAGTGCTGACACGCCCCCCGACACGCCCGTGTCGGAGGGCGTGTACTTGGAAATTTTTGCCTATAAAAAGGCAGCTGCTGTATGAGTTAAGGGTTCCCAAAATCCGAACCATTTTGATGTATTAGGGCTGCTGTTGGAGTTGCTTTAGTGCTATGTAAGGATCCCCCCTCCCTCTCCTTTTTAAGTTTGTATGTTTGAACTCTTGTAATCACCCTTTTTGTAATAAAAATCGTTGTTATTTCATCTTACATGCTTTGAAATTTCTCCAAATAGCCTCCTTTTCATCAATCTTATATACTTTCATTTTTATTTTCATAATGCGTGTGTGTGTGTATGAGCTTAAAATTGCAAAAATTATGTTTAAAACGCAAATGTTAACGTTTTCCTTTCAATTATAATAAAATTTATAGCCGTTACTATGCCGATTTTCATTCTCACTCTTTAAATTTGGTTAGATTTAGGATTTTCATACTTTAAAAAGCATTCTTATGAACTTGTTAAACTTAAAAAAGGTGATTTTCACCTCTCTTAACTTAGCTTTTAATTTGTTTTAATTATAAAACTATTACTTATTTTAGCTTACTCTCACTTTTTAAACCATTTTACAAGGCTATAATAATATATAAATTGTCATTTTTATTTTTCATAAACTTGCATTTTAAGTAGTTACAAAAAATATTTTCGCTCGAATAATTTTTATTTTCACTTTTTTAGCATTTCTATCAAAAATCTAACGGTAAAAATGTAACCGTTTTAATTTTTCGGGCACTTGCCCTTCTCACTTTAATTTGAAAACTTTTTGCTCAAACAATTTTTATTTTGCCTTTTTATGCATTTCTACTGCATTCCAGCGGTAGAAATGCAGTCATTTTAATTTTTCGATAACTTTGATTTTTGCAATTATTTTAGCACGAGTGTGTGCGTGTATGAGATATTTTCAGCTCCTAAGTTAAATTATGCAAGTGTGTGTGTGTGTGTGTGTTTATTTATGTCGAGTGCGTGAGTAGTTACTTTCAAGTAGAGTGCGTGTGTTGTTTTTATTTTTCCGCCTACTCACTTGAGTTAATTGGCTGGATTGTATTCAAGTAGAGTGCGTGTGTAATTTTTATTTTTCCGCTACTCACTTGAGTTAAATGGCCGGTCGTATTTTCAGTCCTACTCGTCTTGAGTAGGACTTGTAATTTTCAATCTTTATTTTTTTCCGCCTACTCACTTGAGTTAAAATGGCTGGATTTGATTTTCCGCCTACTCGCTAGGAGTTTTATGGTCGGACTTTATTTTGATGTAAATATTTAAGAAAGCCCTGTAATCGCATTTATTTTCTCCTACTCGTTTTGAGTAGGACTCGCTTTCATTTCAGTCCTACTCGTTTGAGTAGGACTTGCAATTTTCAGCTTAATTTTCCGCCCCCACTCGTTTGAGTGGGACTTGCAACTTTCAATTATGCACTTTTCAGCTTTTATTCCCGCCACTCGTTTGAGTGGGACATGCAAATGTCAATTATGCAATTTTCTCTTATGTGTAAATTGTTTTATTTCTTCCTTTTGTTATATGTTTGAATGAGTGCGGGTGGTATTTGTAATAACTTTTCTAAAATTAGGTTATTTTGTTTTTTTTTTCTTATTTTCTTTATAACCTTTCAGCGAATAGTTTAGGACGCTCGCATAACCAACATACAAGCTTTCCCATTCCGATGAGTGGCTAATTTCTATTAGCCCTCGTATCGAAGAGCTTTGGGATCTAAAATGTTTTAAATAACCAAATGTCTAATTTTTCAATTTAATTAAAAACTTAAGTTTACCCCGGGTTAACGACGCGTAGACCCACATATCGATGTTGGGCTCTATTTCCGTTATCCATACGCTAGCTAGCCGAGAGGCCGTGCATATGGATGGACAGATCACCCCTGGGTAGATAGGTTCCGCACTAACCCTCGAGAGAGGAGGCGCGCTAACTCTACCGGATCGGGTTCCCCACCCAATAGCGGGTTTCTTAGCGTACTGCGGGCATTAGGGGAATCCTTCGTCGGACGAGAAGCCCGGTCGAATAGCCTTAATGTCTAGGTGAGCGATATTCCTAGAGATAGGTGAGCTCATTATTTTGAACCTCCACGGCCAAGTTTCCGAAATTAATTGAACTTTAGATATCTAGTTATTCAAATCTATTTTTAATCCTAACGCAATTCGATACCGGGAGTTATCTCTTCATCGACTACTTTCTTAAAATCTATTTTCGTTCTTATTTTACTTAAAACCCTCAACTTCTATTTCGGTAAAATAATAGTGTTTTCGGAGGAGTAGGGGTAATCAACCCGTTCCGGGAATAATACGACCTCGGTATTCTACCGAATATCGAGTAATACTTGCGATAGGTGCACTTGCCTACCTAGCAAGCCCGCGGCGATCGACTCACCGAACCAACCACAGTAAGAGTTCTGTTCGGGGTCAATCAGGTATGTTCTTGAAAATCAGCTAAGGATGAATGACAATCTTACTGCTTCCATAATGCTATTGTCACAGAATTAAAGAATCAAGCTGCTGGACCTTCTTCCTCTTCTGCTACTATAAAGCTGAATTTGACCAAGTTTTCCAAGCAGAAATCACTGCTGTTAAGATGCTATTCAAGACTCCCAGAAGGCCATATCTGAACAACTTCAAAAGCTCAAACCTTTCTTTAAATATGGAGTCAGATACTTGGATAATCAAATCAGATTTTAGAAGGATGATGTCAGAGATCACATGGCTAGAGAAGTCATAAGGGGGAGAGAAAGTGTTAGTCAAGGCAAGCTCTGACCATGCTAAGTGGATATAAAATTCAATCAGAGCTACACTTGGATATCCTCCTCTGTGTGATGACAATGATGTTGCTGAATCTGGAAATAACCTGCCTATCTTGGAGGTGAGCAACCGGAAGTAGCTCAAGTCATTTATCCTCCTCCAGATTTTGAAATGGTGCATGCTGATATACAGACTATGTATAGCCCAGCTGGGGGGCAAGGACAATGTTATTATTGAAAAGGTTGTTCAGCCTATTTCTGAAGCCATGCAAGAGGCAATGCAGAAAGAAGAAGAGACAAGATTGTCAAAGAAGAGGTTTAGGGAACAAGCTGAACAAAGGCCAGACTTTGAGCAGTAGAGTCCTACCTCTAGAAACATTATATTAACTGCCTGGAAAGCTGCCAAAGATAACATTCAAGACAGGAACAAATGGTTTTCTGAAGCTGAATGGAGAAAACATGAGGCTAGACAGGAGGCAATAGTTCAATACAGAAGGAAGGCCAAGATGGGAAAGCTACCTCCTACTGCTCAGGAGCCTAGCAAGTACTTTCCTAAGCCATTCCATTATTTTGAAAGGCAGAAGATCAAAGCAGAAGATCAAAAGAAAAAGGACTTGAAAGGAAAGAAGCATGCTGATGCTGAAGTTGCTGATGCTCCTGTTCAAGCAAAAGTTCAAGCTGGAAAAGGCATAGTGATTAAGGAGCCAGAACAGAAATAGATTTAGAATTTTCTTAAAGTTTAATTTGTAATCTTTTTGATGTAAAACATTTTGTGAACTTTTGAAAATGTATAAGACAGATATTAGAATAATATGTTATATGATTAATCTATTTCATGATTGTTCTGTGATAATGTCTATGTCTATTTCCCATTTGTTCTGTGATGATGTGTTTGATACATGTTTGTGTTTAACCCTGCTGTATATTATCCTGCTTTACATCATTTTGTAATTTTATTATGAATGGTGTATATCATTGACTAAGGGTTATGACTTCTCTAAATAGGGGGAGATTGTTGGGTACATTGGTTTAAATGTACCTGATTTGAAGAAGCCTCACCTAACTCAATGATATACATCATAATGTATTTGATGTATGTTTGAGTTACTTGTGCAGGTTAAGTAATTGCAGAACTGAAGCAAAAAGTTTCTAAGTCCATGTGTCGACACCCAGAGGGAAAGTGTCGACACTTAAGAAGACTTGTGTCGACACCCAGACAAGCAATGTCGACACTTGGAGTCATTGTGTCGACACCTGGGATGCAGAGTCGACACCAGACAGAAAGTGTCGACACAAGGAGCAGTGTCGACACTCAATGTAGAAAGTACAATAAAGCAGTGTCGACACTTAACATCAGTGTCGACACCTAGAAGAACTGTGTCTACACCAGAAAGTGTCGACACTTGGAGTTGTGTCGACACTCAGCAAAAGTCAGCAGAGTCTAAGTATAAGTGTCGACACCCAGAATAATGTGTCGACACTCAACAGAAGAGTCATCACTTGAAGTATGTGTCGACACCCAGAACAATGTGTCGACACACAGCTGAAGACTCAACACTTGAAGAAAGTGTCGACACAAGGAGCTGTGTCGACACTTAGCAAAGAACAACAAGATCTACAAATTATTCTAAGTACAAGTGTCGACACTAAGGGAATGTGTCGACACTCAGCTGAAGTCTCAACAGAAGAATCAAGTGTCGACACAAGGAGCTGTGTCGACACTCAGCAAGTATCAACATTGAAGACTATGTGTCGACACCAAGAAGCAGTGTCGACACTTAACAGATTCAACACAAGAAGTTGTGTCAACACAAAAGAGATGTGTCGACACTTAGAAGAATTCAGCAAAAGATAGAAGATCAAGTACTTGTGTCGACACTCAATTTCAGTGTCGACACATGCAGAAGAAACTGTGTCGAGACATAGAATCCACAACACAAGGAGTTGTGTCGACACCTTGTAGGCTAGGGTCGACACTTACACAACTTGTGTCGACACTTGGTCTATAAATGTCGACACTTAAAGACAGAAAGTCTCGACACTTTCAGACAGTTAGAGAACTTTCAAGAATTGACTGGATGACTTGACAGCTGCCGTTCCAGCTGGTCTACAGCACCTGTCAGAGATGTCAGAATTCAGTTATGTACCGGACCAACCGGTTACCATGAAGAAGGCCTATAAATAGGCTCATACAGTCTACAGAAACAGTTGTTCAAACAGTTGTTGAAGAAGTTGCTGAAGCAATTCAAAAGTGTTTCACAGAGTTTATTGATCAAGTATCAATACAAGAAGATCTAGCTGTCCAAGTGCAGATCTAAGAAGTTGGAGAGAGAGGGCTCCATCCAAGAAATCAGCCGTTGGAACTAGGCTGAGAAAAATGATTCATATATACTCTGGATCTTAAGAAGCAGAGATCAAGGATCAACTACAGAAGGAGACAATCTAATTGAGTTCTACTTTCAAGAAGCTTTGAAGAAAGCTAAGTCAGATTGAATCCAGCTGAGTTCTTCCAAGAACTCATCAAGAAACTCACAACTCCCCTTTCTTATTTCTGAGTTGCTGAGTTATCATTTGTAAATTCATTTTTATCTTGTAAGATCCTTTGGATCTGAGTGTTTGTAAGCCTGTATTTATAAAGGCTGAGTGTAGGGCTTTAGGAGCCTGAGTGTAGGAGATTAGAATCTCTGAGTGTAGGCCTTGGTGGCTGAGTGTAGGCCTTTGTGGCTGAGTGTAGGCCTTTGTGGCTGAGTGTAGGCTTTGTGGAAAAGCTGAGTTATAGGGCTTTGGGCCTGAGGTGTAGGAACCAGTTTGGGTTCTGAGATAGTGGTGAAGTTTGGCCGAATCTAGTACACTGCTAGATAGGCGAAGGGGGAAAGTGGATGTACCCAAAGCTTGGGGAACCACTATAAAACTCTGTGTCTGCTGTGCTGTGCTTTGCTGTGTATACTGTGTGATTGCAAAAGTAGAGTAGATTCTGTGTTATAACTGATTGCTGCCATTAAAGTTTAAAAAAGGAATTAGGTCACCTATTCACCCCCCCTCTAGGTGTTTAGGTACTATATCTTTCAATCTGGTCTATGGGGTGATCTTTTAGATGTCTGAGCTCTAGAATCCTTGCATCTGGATTGTCTTCTATCACCGGAGTGACTTCTTCATCTTGATCATCAGCTTCTCCAATAGGGGTTGGAGTGGTGATCTTAATGAACTTTTCACATTTGTCTTCGGACGGTTCATCCAAACTAATTTCTATCAGCTTTGCACCTGCATCTTCAATAAGCACACTAGAAGAGTTGCTTTGAAGCAAACTCGTCTCATCAAATACAACATGTATCGATTCTTCTACCACCAGGGTTTTTCTATTAAAAATCCTGTATGCCTTACTATTGCTAATATAACCTACAAAAATACCTTCAAAACTCTTTTCACTGAACTTTGTAGTATGATACTTGCCATTGTTTAGCACAAAGCATTTACAACCAAAAATTCTAAAATATGAGACTGTTGGTTTCCTTGCCCTTCAGAATTTCATAAGGTGTCTTATCGTGGTTTTTGTTTATGAGGGCTCGATTCTGCACGTGACGTGCAGTGTTGACGACTTCAGCCCAAAAATATTCCGGAAGTGAAGCATCACTCAACATGGTCCTGCAGGCCTCTATGAGTGTTTTATTCCTTCTCTCGGCCACTCCATTCTGTTGTGGAGTACGAGGAGAGGAAAACTCATGAAAGATACCTAAGCTTTCACAAAATTCTGTCATGTCCCCAGACTTGAATTCTGTTCCATTGTCACTTCTGATTTTGACTATGGAGTAGTTGTACTCATTCTGAACTTGCCTGACAAAATTAGTATAGATGTCAAAGGTATCTGACTTGTGTTTCAGAAAGAACACCCACGCAAAGCGCGAGTAATCATCAACAATTACCAATGTATAATTATTTCCTCCCAAACTTCTAATTTGCAGTGGACCAATCAAGTCCATATGCAGTAGATGAAGACATCTATTAGAATCCTTGCCAATAACGCTTTTAAAGGTAGCCCTTGTTTGTTTGCCTTTTACACATGCATGGCAAGGTCTATCTTTGACGTACTTGACATTTGGGGCATCACGTACTAAGTTCATTGAAAATAATTTATTAATAATTTTGAAATTAATATGTTCTAGTCTCTTGTGCCATTGGTCACCAAGAGATGCACTATCTTTTGCTAAAAAGAACACTGATATCGAAGAATCAATACAAATGAAATCCAAGCAAAATATGTTTCTGCTTCGAGTGCCGGATAGAATTGTTTCCACATTGTCAACAGATGTTATTAAGCACTTATCAGCGTGAAACTCAACTATGTATCTTTTATCGCAGAGTTGGCTTGTGCTTATAAGGTTATATTCCAAACCTTCAACGTAAGCCACATCTGAGAATGATATATTACCGTTCGTAATCATACCGCAGCATTTAGTGATTCCACGGACTGAACCTCCAAAGATGACCTTCGGTCTGTTCACGACTGGAGTAAAGTTCTGAATTAGGCTTCTTGTCCCGGTCATATGCCGAGAGCATCCACTGTCCAAATACCAGATTGGCGTTTTGGTGGCCTTTGGACACACCTGCAATTATAATCAGTTTACCTTAGGAACCCAAATATGTTTGGGTCCTTGGTCTCGGGTTAGAACACTCCCCCCACGAATATTAGCATTAGGAGTGGTCTTCCTCATATTGCCAACATGTGGGGTTGCAACATTTCTGGGATTAAACCAGCAATCAATGGCAAAGTGACCAATTCTGCCATAACACCAACATTCAAATCTGTTGTATCTTTTCCTTATGTTCTCCTGCTTGACCTTTTGGAATTGTGGTCTAGCAGGGGCAACATTCTTGGAGGAAGAAGCTTCATGATGATGACAATCACATGTTTTCTTCTCCTTCACTGGCTTTTCTACAACAGGCTTTGCCTTTGGTGCCTTCTTGAAGTTATGGCCATGATTGAAAGGGCCATAGCTTTGAAGAATGACTTCTTCATAAGGTGCCTTAAAGACATTTTCGCCAAAGTTTCTGGGGCGAGTCCATCCTTGATAACGGGACTTTGACTCTACATAAGTAGGCCTAGCAAAGTGTCCGTAAGATGAGTCAAGATCAAACTCATTTGAAGGAAATATGACCTTTTTGAACGTGGTCTGATCTTGAGGGGCTTTCCCCTTCTCTTTGGCTAAGGCCTTTTTTGGTGGCCTTATTCTTTCGTTGAGCCTTATTTCTCCTAGAAGACTTACTAGGAGCTTCTTTATGGCCTAGTCCAGCACCCTTGGCCTTGGCTGAGAATTCAGCAATGAATGGAAGAACAGTCTTAGGCTTCGAGAAACTTTCAACAAGTTTCTTTTCAGCGGAGAGTTGTTCTTCCAACTCTTTGATGATTTTCTCTTTAAGATCAAGGTGCTCTAGAGCCTTCTTATATTCTTCAATAGCATTATTGAAGTTCTCTTCGAGCGAGTCAGTCTTTGCGACTTTCTCTCTCAAGATGCTCTCTTCAGCTTTGAGAGACTTTATCTCTTTAGCCTGAGTTTTCACGACTCGGGGACATTTGTCGTAAGCCATGATTAACTCCTTATATTGGGCCATGAGTTCTGACTCATCGTCAGAAGAGCTATCCTCACAATCATGTTCAGAAACTTCAGAATCAGAAAGAGGAGTGTGAGAGTTTACCTTCCCAGTGAACTGGGGCTCTTGTTCATCATCAGTTTGAGCCATGAGCCCAAAATAGGCTTCTTCTTCTTCTTCAATCGACTCAGATGAGTCAGAGTCACTAAGAGTCTTGCCATTTTTGGCCATCAAGCTCTTCTCTGTCCTCTTCTTGTTGTACGAGGACTTCTTTTCCTCTCTTCTACCACCCTCCTTCTTCTTGTGAGGGCAGTCAGCGATGACGTGTCCTGGCTTATTACAACAATAACAAATAATGTCAGTAGTAACATTTTTATTCTGTTTAGAATTATACCTGTCATGGCTGCTTGAGCCTTTTCGTTGACGATCACCATCGTGTCGTGATATTCTATAGGAGGCATCCTTGCCTTTCCATTGCTTCTTCTTGTTTAAGAATTTCTTGAACTGTCGAGAGAGTAGTGAGAACTCTCCTTCTGATAGTTCAGAGCCTGAGGTGCTTGGCTCTGAGGTTTCTTCTTCACTAACTTCTTGTGCTGGAGTAGGAGGAACAGCCTTGGACTTATTAGAGGTGTCTGCCTTTAAAGCAACAGACTTCTCTTTGAATGCAGACCTGCTCTTCTCTTCTTCAGCCTTTCTGGTGTTGAGTTGAAGCTCGTATGACATAAGCTTCCCGAAGAGATTCTGAGGATCTGTCTCAACCAGTTTTCCAAACTCCCTTATGGCACAAACCTTGTTATCCCATTCCTTAGTCAGGGATCTCAAGAATTTATCATTTAATTCTCCATTAGTGAAGACTCTGCCATAGACCCTTAGCCCATTCACTATCTTGAAGAAATTCTCAAAGGTGTCAGCAATGGTATGTTTGCTTCCTTGTCGGAAAGCTTCATACTTCTGATTAAGAAGGGATCTTCTATCATCCCTCACTTCTTCTGTACCTTCCATCAAGGTAACTAGTTACTGCCACATCTCCTTTGTAGACTAGCAGTGAATCAGGTTTTGCAGCATTGAATCATCGACTGCACTTGCTATAATATTTTTTGCCTTTTTGTCCAATGAAACAAGTGCAATCTCATCCTTATCTAGATCCATAAGTTTCTTTGTGACTTTCTTAGTTGGATCTATAGTGGAGACAGTCATGGGAATGTAAGGAATTTCTTCAACTATCATGAAGATCCTTGGATCCACAGCTTCCATAAAGAACTTGATTCTCTCTTTCCACATGGGGAAATTATTTTTTGTGCACAAAGGAAGCTTGGCAAAATCTTTGGCCTTGTCCATTTTTTGGTAGATCTCAAATGACAACTATTGAAGGATCTGATCAAGGTGTTAACCTTTTAACGATCAACCTCGCTTTGATACCAATTGAAAGTTTATAGTTGCATACCTAAATCACCTAGAGGGGGTGAATAGGTGAATTGTGCGTCTTTTTGCGAAATAAAAAATTACAAACCAATGCACAGATCTATCTACCAATCAAACACAGACGAGGCAAGATTTTTAGTGGTTCCCCAACCTTGGGTACATCCACTTTCCCTCATCGATCTAACAATACACTAGAGTCGGCTACTCCACTATCTCGGATTGAAAATCAATCCTACCCTCGGAATAACGTTCCTACAATCTCGATCCACAAAACGGATCTACACTCGTAAGATGAAACTTACTACAAACTCAGAGACAAAAGCCCCTACACTCGGAGAAATTTCTCCTACAAGAATGAAATAAAATGTGTATGAAATACAAACAATGAATCTTGTCAGATCTACAAGTAATCGACCAGGATCTTCTTCTTCTAGACTTTTTGGCTTTATCAGATAGGTGAAGAAAACCTTGGCAAAATCAGATCTGAATCTTCTTGACTTTACACGATCAAATAATGGATGAAGAGTTGAGCGGAAATCTCGATCTGTAAAATCTTCTTAATCTGAATCCTATGAAAATGAAAACCCTAGCCGGGCGGGAATCTGCGACGGTGATGGCGGCAGTTTTCGTTTCTTGGAGAGAGAGAGAGAGGAGACAGAAAGCTGATGCAAAAACTCCTTAAAAAACAATCTTCTTAAAATTTAGAATTGTTAAGGTTTGTCGGTTTAGACAAGACCTTTTATAGGAGAGGAGAAGACCAATCACGTCAAAGTTTATGAATAAGACCGTTATTCTGGACATAACGAATTTCAGAAAAGTCAAAGTAAAATACTCGAGATGTAACAGACTACTCGAGTACATGTAACACTACTCGAGTAGGTAGAAGATGACTACTCGAGTACATGAGAAAAACTACTCGAGAGACTATGAGATCATTACTCGAGTACATGGAGTCAACTACTCGAGTAAATAAAAGTTCAAGGAGTCAGCTACTCGAGTAACAAGAATAATATACTCGAGTACTTGAGTACTTACACGAGAGGTGGAGTAAATTACTCGAGTAAAAGAAATATTACTCGAGTATATAAGAATGAATTACTCGAGTATATAAGAAACTACTCGAGACAAAGACTTAGAAAATTTCTGGAACAGGAAAACTGTATTACTCGAGTATAGAAGATGAACTACTCGAGACAAATAGAACTACTCGAGTATATAAGATGACTACTCGAGTAATTCACTTAGAGAAATTTTCTGGAATGGAATTCTGGATTACTCGAGTATAAACACTGGACTACTCGAGTAGTAGATGAACTACTCGAGTACATGACTTAGACTACTCGAGTAATTGAGAACTACACGAGAGTCAGAATTCAACTACTCGAGATAGAAGATAGAACTACTCGAGTATATAAGATGACTACTCGAGTATTTAACATAGAAAAATTTGAGAAGATAATTTCTGTAAAACCGAGAGGAGAAAAGAAACCACTCGAGTAGTTGTCTTAACTACTCGAGAGACATAATTAACTACTCGGGATATATCTTAGCTACTCGAGTAGGAGTATTATTACTCGAGTATGAACCCAGTAACTAACTCGAGTAAGTAAAGAACAACTCGAGTACTTTACTTAGGAAAATTTTCTTGACAGAATTTTTCTTCTTCTAAGGGATGACCAGCATCAAGTCTTTTCACATAGTCCTAGAGCTTGAAAATGAAGTGTATCCCAATAGAGAGGCTACACATGAGTCAACACCTTGGAGCACATAATGAGGGATTACATTGTATGGTCCTGTGTTTGGTGACCCATTGTAGACAGACATTGGTCTACACTTCCCATAAGATTCCTGCAAACACATAACTCAAACCAAGCATCAAATACAACTTAATTCATCTTAGTTCAAGGATGACTTCATCAAATCTGGGTTAGTGTGGATACAATACCCAACAAAAAGACCAAAATACCCCCATGCATGTCTTCTCTCTCTAATTTCAAAGGCCATGGGGTTGTAATTAAAACTTTGGGCTGCTAATGGGCCAAGGTTCATGGGTTTAGCTCATTGGAAATGGGCTTAGATCTTTTTTTCTCCTTTAGGCCTTATGTTGACCAAATTGACTTTTAGGGTTGACTTGGTCAACTTGATGAGTGGGCTGACCCCACTTGATGGTTATGGACCCTATGGCACCACCCAATATGGGTTGGGCCATGGTGGTGCCCCACTAGGGCAAATTGGGCCCATATGTGTGAATTTGACCAATTTAGGGTTCAGGGTTGACTTGGGTCAACTTGGGTCAATAGGTGACCCAATGGTATGCCTTTGGCTCACTTAGATTGCTTTTAGTGTTAGGGTCATAGTGGTGGGGCCAATGTATGCCTATGATCTCAATCTGGGCTAGTTTAACTTGAGTTGATTTGAGCCCTATAGTGGGCCCTATATGATCCACCCTAACTCCATGGGTCAAACATAGCCTAACTCTACACACCCACCACATGTCCTAACCTAATCTAAGTTTATGGGTCAAGTAGGAAGTGGAATGTTACAAATCCCAATAAATAAAAAAAATAATTGCGTCCTCAAAATTCAAGTTTGGGTTTACAGGGTTCTTTGCCTAAGTAGTTAAGAAACTTTTCAAATGCATTTAAAATATACCTGAGACAAAGAGTCCCGGGTGTTATTCCTGCATCCAGTCCATCATATCCCAGGTGTGCTCCTCCCGTCCATGGTTGGACCACAATACCATGACCAAGGGAACCTTCTTATTCCGCAACACTTGAACCGTCGTATCATTGATCCAGACCAGCTCTAAATGAACTGATCTATCAGGTGCTACCGGGCCTTCTGTAGTGTTAATATGCTGATCTGGCCGAAGGAGAGCTCTCCGAAGCGAGGAGACGTGAAAAATGTCATGCAAAGTTCCTAACTCTGGCGGCAGCTCCAGCCTGTAAGCCAAAGGACCGATCCACTCCTGGATGAAGTATGGTCCCATAAATAATGGGTTAAGCTTCTTGTGCCTCCACACCCGAGAAACACCATGCACCAGACGTATCTTCAAGAACACCTTGTCCCCCACCTGGAACTCCACCTTTTAATCTCGCGCATCGTAGTACTTGGCCTGCCTGCTTTGTGCCTCTAGCATCCTGTCCCTGATCAGTCGTACGTGCGTGTTTGTAATCTCAATATAATCTGATCTGAGTGCTCGTATATCCTCGTCCTAGACCTAAGGTAGTGGCGTCCGACACTTCCTACCATATAAGACTCACAGTTGTTGTTATATGAAGACTCTATCAGAGTTAACATTCTCTTTCCAAATATATTTTCATCATACTTCGGGATACTCACCATCAGAGTTATTTGGACATATTTCCAAGTCTTCCGACATATAATCATTATAATAGACCTTAATCACACATTGCATTTGGAGTTCCTTACGACCAATGATCACCAAGCATGTGAAAATCAATAATCTTATATGTAGAAATCTTTTCTATCCCTACCCACCTGGATTATTACCTATCAATCAATGTGAACTTACAATCACCCAAAAAGAATTATCATACACGTTAGACCAACATTATTATGTATAGCAGTTAACCAACTTTCGAGATCGTGATATGATGAAAAGATCATCATTTTTGTTTCTTGTACTCCCAAATTAATGACTTATTGCATCTCTATTTTAACAACAACACCTATTTCGTAGAGTGTTAACCCTTCATGCGTACATCAAGCGATAAAAAACAACTCCCAATCACTTTTCACATAGAGTTTAATTCATAAATTTATAAGCGTATCTTTTCAAAATGGTGAGGTTTGTCACAAATCGATTTCATCATAATGAGAATCTAATTAAACACCCATTACTTCTCGTGTAATTTCACCGTATACACCTCTGCAAACCAAAATTGATCTCTTAATAGTCATGAATTTTCCCAACGGTGATTATAATTTTATCAATGTATGTGTCCCGGTTCTTGACACTATCATAATCAAGGGGTCATATATATGTGTACAACGTTAACTATTCATCCACCCCATTTAAATTTGTTGAGTCGTTACATTACCAATGTCAAGTCCTAGCAAATTTATCTTATGTGTCATAACGTTATCTTATTTCAATTCTTTTGTTTCCAATATAATGACCTTTTACTTAATTGAGTCATTCAAACTATACATTAAACTATCTTATCAAGATGTCTAATTATACATCAAACTATCTCCCAAAGTATAAGGGTAAATAAACCATTCAGAGTTGAAAGGAATTGATCCTTTGATAGAACACACTATTTATAAATCATCTTTGAATGCCCTAAAGTGCCAAAATTATGACTTGCATTGAATTCTCAATTCATATTTGCTCTCTCTTGCAATATATCTGAGTTCATTAATCAAATTCTTACCTGACAATGTATTCTATAATCGTGTGTTACACTGATTGGGTTAAGGTGTTGGCACATCTAGGAACGTGCTTTGTTGAGGTAACACACTCCTTTAGTTATACATAGATCCTTTGTGTCATCAAAACTGCTTTGATTTTAGTTTTTCGGAAAGTGCGATGTTACAATTATTATGGATTGTACACAACTTGTTTTGTTCTTTGGATATAGCATGTCATTATGGATATATGAAATTATGATCTCTCTTTAAGTTGTGACATGTAATCATCTGATTCACAAGCCCGTGAAAGTTTCTAACGTCTCATGACAACTTTCCTTGTTCTAGGGTTGTAGCATATCCAAGCAGGCAACCCCTTACGTATATCCCAAACTTCTAGGGAGGTTTGATCATCTTACCAATTATCCGTAGACTTCTCTCGATTTTCATCTGGGTAATGTTCAAATACAAATTGTTCAAGATCACCATGTTTGTGACACAACGTTTTCTAAACAAGGTCTAGGGAAATCCAAGTCGTTATCAATTTAGCCCAATAAACAAAAGGATAAGTGAAAGTCTTTGATTACAAGGGTAGCTAATCACCTAGAGGGGGGGATAGGTTATTTCAGTCTTTTTAGGATTCTTTAAAATCTTCTATGAGTTAAGTCCTACTGTGTATACTTAATTCAACTTTCAAGAACACAATACTCAACACAGCAAAACACAATACATAGCACACCACATTTTTATAGTAGTTCCCCAGTGTCACTACTCCTTGTCTTGCATCACCAATAATCTGATGGTCTGGATGATCCCTCAAATGTCTTACTGCTGGAGGCAGTATTACTTCAACATCATGTTCTTCATGATGTTGATGTTCATCCACTTCCTGTGATCCTTATGCTTCCTCTGAAATGCACACACTCTCTTCTTTGTCTTGTATTGTTGGAGAATCTTCTTCATTTCTCTTGGGAGTGAGCTTTTTCAACACTAGTTCAGTACCTGTAGAACTAGAGAAAGAGCTTGACAGCTCATTATTAATCATATTTGTTTCATCAAACAGTACATTAACTGACTCCTCTACAACTTGACTTGTCAAGTTATAGATTCTATAAGCCTTACTATGATTATTATACTCAATAAATATCCCAACATAGGCTTTGACAACAAACTTAGTTTTATAAGATTTCCCATTGTTGAGTATAAAGCACTTGCTCCCAAAAATTCTGAGATATGCAAGTTTTGGTTTCCTACCCTTCATAATCTCATAGGGAGTCGTATTGTGGCTCTTGGTGATAGAAGCCGTATTAAGGACATGACAAGCTATATTTACAGCCTCAGCCCAGAAAAACTCTGGGAGAGAAGTGTCATTTAGTAGTTTCTACCAGACTCTATGAGAGTTCTATTCTTTCTCTCAACTATTACATTTTGTTGGGGTGTTC
Source organism: Platanthera guangdongensis (assembly GCA_039583875.1). Classification (NCBI taxonomy): domain Eukaryota; kingdom Viridiplantae; phylum Streptophyta; class Magnoliopsida; order Asparagales; family Orchidaceae; genus Platanthera; species Platanthera guangdongensis. The sequence continues at coordinate 76,091,666 of CM077150.1, read as the reverse complement.
TTGGAGAGGAAAACTCTTGCTGAATCCCATAATGTTCACAGATTCTTGTCATGCATTCATACTGAAACTCAATACCATGATCACTTCTGATTTTGGCCACAGTACTGTTCAACTCATTCTAAATTTGCATGGCAAATGTCTTGAAGATATTTGGGGTTTCAGACTTTTTCTTCAAAAAGAATACCCAAATAAATCTGGAAAAGTCATCAACCACCACAAAGTTATAGACCTTCCTACCCAGACTATGAACTGCCATTGGACCAAATAAGTCCAAATGCAAGAGGTATAAACACCTCACAGAATCTTTAGTCTCAATATTTTTGAAGGAAGCTTTTGTCTGCTTACCCTTTTAGCATGCAGAGCAAATACCTTCCTTAGAGCATTTCATGTTAGGACCATTCCTAACTAACTCTTGACAATAGGGATTTCCTATTGTCTTATAATTCAAATGAGCTAGCCACTTATGCCATTTGACACAATATGAGGCTTTCTCATTTGTAACTAGACAAATGGGAGAGTCTGATGATAAACAAAGAAAATTAAGACAATAGACATTCCTACTTCTAGTGCCGGTCAAAGTGACTGTTGGAACCTACTTGTGATTTGGGTTAGGTTCACTATTAGTATTGATTAAATGATCCAACATATATAGTCTAGGGTCATAAGTTAGTTACAGGGTCAAGGTCAGAAGCGCATACTTATATTGTTGGAACCCACCTTCAGAAGACTTCAGAGTCAGAAGACTTTAGAGACAATTCGATTTGAAGAATGGAGAATAAGATGTTCCTTCTCTGAGTTGAGCTCGCCGAAAGTCTAGCTGAGATCGACGAACTGTGATCACATATCAGAAGTTCAGATCGACAAAAGTCTAGCTGAGATTGACGAACTGTGGTCTCATATCAGATGTTCAGTGTGACAAAGGACTATCTCAGTTCGACGAACTTAGAGGTCAGGTCGACGAAATCTGTGCTGAGTTCGACTAACTCCTTCCAGGTTCTGTTTGACCAATCTTCTCTGTAGTTTCTCAGTTCAACTATAGCAGTTTGATTTCAAATTATATTATATTAAGACAGTAATACTCTGATAATTAATGCTCAATATTCTCAGAATATAGCCGTTACCTGACATCATTAATTATGGATTTCACAGAGTTATTACTCTACCATATTTACTGGGATAGTTAGGGAATACATTCAAGACTAAATTAGCCGTTCCAACTCCCGAAAAGTATGCAGAGGATTTCAAGCAAATATTTTAAAAATACTCATAGGTTTTTGAAATCTGCCCGGACATATATAGTCCTTCTAAAAAAATTGCAGAGTAGTAGTGAACAAAAAAAATATACAGAAAGCTAAGGAGTATAGAACACAGTTCTTCATCATCTGCTTCAAGCTTTTCTTCCAGCAACAGATCATCAATCTGAGACCAAAAAATTTCACATCTCTCAGAAACATCTACTGGAGGAAGAAGTTTTTCAAAGAAGGCCAACACCCTAAAGTAAAGCTTCCACTCCTGATCAGATTCATACAACTCAGGGGGAGCTTTGACATCATCAACAATCGACTAGTCTTCTCAGAGATTTGAGATAGAGAAGATAACATCTTTTTCATTTTCCTTTCACTGTGTACAGGGTTATAACTCCCTTCAAAAGTTAACCATTTGGTTCACTAGTCACCTGATCAAAATACTTGAGATTGGTTTTTGGGAACCTGATCAAAAGCTCAAAGGGTTGGTAGGTCTCCCTTTGAAAATAGATCTTGTGGTGACATGACACCTGATTAAAAACCTGTGGTGACAAGACACCTGATCAAAAACCTGTAGTGGATTCCTACTAGGGTGGTAGAAGAGTGGATGTACCAAGGTTTATTGGGGAACCACTATAAATTCCTTGTATCGTCTCGTTTTGCCTTTACTTATTTATTTTTTGTGCACTGATATTTATATATATATATATATATATATATATATATATATATATATATATATATATATATATATATATATCACATACTTTAAAATCCGCTGTGAAAACAAATTAAAGTTTTAAAATACTCTATTCACCCCCCTTTAGAGTTAGTCAGATCTATCCCTCACTTTCAATTGGTATCAGAGGGCTGGTTTTTTGGTTTCACAGGCTGACACCTAAACCAAAATATCTTTGATAGATTTTCTCTCTACTCTAGTTTTTATTTTATATCATGGCACAAAATAAGGAATATTCAAGCACCAGACCTCCATTGTGCAATCTTAATAAGTTTGCACTTTGGAAGATAAGGATTAGGCTTTACATGAATTACATTGATGAAGATATATATAATTCCATTTTGACAGGTCCCCCACTACCAGTGGAATCTAAAAGCACCAGTGCAGTGCCACCACATGAGTGGACTGAAGCACAGAAGAAGGCCAAGATTGTTGATGCCAAAGCAATGAACATTCTGGCCGAAACCATGTCTGATGACATATTCCAAAAGGTTGCTGAATGCACTTCAGCAAAGGCCATTTGGGACTCCCTACCTACTATGGTAGCAGGATCTGCTGATGAAAAGAAAGATAGGAGATCACACTTGATCTCTCAGTATAAGAATTTCAAGAAGGAAGAGTCAGAATCTATTACAGACATGTATAACAGACTCAGTCTCATAATAAATGAGTTGAAAACTCTGGACAAGAACATTTGAAAGATAGGGGTTAGATCTGATTACTCTAGAGGGGCGGAGGGGGGGGGGGGGGGGTTAATAGAGTATGTTAAAACTTTTGGCTATTTTTGAAGTATTATCAGAGTAATTAAAATAGGTGATACTAGTAGTAGTAAAAGAAAGAAAAGATACTCTAATCTAATCTACCACAACACAGCAAACTAGTCTATCACAGCCACAACAAGAACAACAAGAAAAATGGAAGTTGGACAACACAAGAAATTTTACAGTGGTTCCCCAACCTGGGTACATCCACTCTTCTACCACCCTGGTAGGAATCCACTAGCTAGTTTTTGATCAAGTGACTGCCACCTTTGAGCTTTTGATTAGGTGCCCAAAAACCAAAATAAACTTTTGAAGGGAGTTAATAAACACTTAATACATGAGGGGGAGAGAGATTTGATGGTGTCTTCTCTTTCACAAACAACTGAGAAGACTAGTGGATTGCTATTGTCAAGGCTTCTCCAGAAATCACTTGAAGCCTTGCACAGGGTGTAGGTCTTCAGCCTTGGCTTGAAAAGATCCAGGAACTTCTGACTGATTCAGAGATTGTTGTCCTTCAAAGCTCCTGGAGTAGAAGTTGAAGAAGACTCTTGATAGTGATTGTTGTTGTTCTTCTTCTTCTTTATTAAAATCAAGGAGAAAACAAAGTGTTTTCTACACAGAGAATGTCTGAGAGATTTTCTGTATGTTCTTTGGTTCTGTTATCTTCTTCCTTATTACTTGTGGTCTTACCGTCCGAAAGAGAAAATCTCTTTTATATTCTCTGGTTGAATTCTCCTTTGAATTTTGAATTCTCTGCATTAATTGATGACTGCCTGGAGAATGAAAATCGGCTGGAGAATATTTTCTTTAATGAGTTTTCCCAACTGTCCCAATTAATTAAGTAAGTAATTAACCTGATGAAGACCATAATTAATGTTGCCAGTAACGGCCATATTCCGATAATATAAGCATTAATTACTTCGGGAAATAACTGCTAAATAATATGGAATAAAGACTGAAATGAGGGAAAATTCTAAGTCTGGAACTGCAATAGAAATCGTCGACCAAATAACAGATTTCGTTGACCTGAGATCCAAGTTCGTCGAGCTGAGAAATCCTGTTTGTCGACTTGAGAAAACTTGTTCGTCGACCTGAGATCCAAGTTTGTCGACCTGAGCACAGCGAACTGCATTCTGTGAATATCTTGCCAATTCTGCGCTCCAAGTTCGTCGAGCTGATAATCTATCTTCGTCGAGCTGAGTTAAGAGAAAGTATTCTGGAAAGAATGTGTTGAAGTTGAAATCCATACTTCATCGACCTGAGCTTGAATATCATCGAGCTCAACTCAGAGAATTAACTCTGAGTTCGTCGATCAGAGATTGACGATCGTTGAGCTAACTTCGATGAACATCGAACTTATATACTGAACCTGATTTCTTCTAAGTCCTGAGTCAATCTGATGTCTTCTGTTGGCTAGTCCATGTAAGGTTAAACCTAAAGACTTAGCCTAGACTCTAAAACTAAAAACACATGACCCTGGCTATACATTATGGGTCAGACATCCTAGTTTGTGAACCTAGCCAAAATCCAACTAGGGATCCAACAATCTCCCCCTATTTGGGTGAGGTCACTAATACAAATGAAAGAAAAACATTCACAAAGCAGAATAAATATATCTGATAGAAAATTGAAACATTCAGCAGATATTTACATAGATAGTAGCTTTGTGACAGAAAATAAGTATAGTTCAGAAAATCACATCTAAACAAGATGTTCATTTCTTCTTCTGTTGCATTTCCTTAGCAGGTTTGTCTTTCTTAGAGGGATGTGTGAATTTGATTTCTCTCTTAGGATTTGCTGCTTCTCTTTTGGACATGGTGATATCAGCAACACTAATTATATTAAGAGAAGTTGCCCTAGGTACCACAACCTCTGGATGCAAGTTCATGTAGGCATCTACATTGAAAAATTTGTTAGCCTTTTCATACCTTTTCAATTCTTCCTTTCTGTATGATGACATGGTTGAGTATTGAGAAGGATATCTGCCTTCAGCCTTAGCTTTATTAATCATTGATAGTCCAACTAGCTCTTAGAATCTGGCCATTCTTGAAGTTGTTTCTGTTTCAGGATCCACAAATGGAATAGGTGGTGATTCAGGCCTTTTTGGACTTTTAACCTTTTCAGTTTTAGAAGATTTCTGTTGAATGTCTTGTTGTTGCTGCTGCTGTTGTCTGCTACTACTAGAATTCCTTTGTTGGCTGCTTCCATGTGATCTTGAGGATCTATCAGGTTGTCTTTAATATGTTCTAGCATATGGAGTAGACCTCTGAGAGATGTTACCTGAAGCACCAGCAGGAGGAGGAGGAGGACCTCTCTAGTTCCTTTAAGAAGGAGGAGGAGGAGAGTATCTCCTGCTTTCTTTTTGGCTTTCTGCTCATTCTTAGAAATCCACATCCATGCGGGCATTCCTGGATATGGAGTGATATTCTGTAGAATATAATAGGGAGTATCATGAGTGAGATTTGGTTTGGGAGCAGCTTTAGGAACAGCCTTTCTTTTCTTTGAAACTTTCTTATTGGTTGTAGTATCATCATCAGAATCATCATCATCCTCTTATTCATCAGAAGATCCCTGAGGATTATCATATAGATCATCAAGAGCCTTGATAATATCTTTTGATATTTGCTTTTCTACTTGAGGCTGTACTGGAGGTTCTGCAGCTTTTGGAACAACTGTTTCAGCAACATTTTCAGAAATTCATGAGTTTTCTTCTTCTGTGTCAACCATAATGATTTCATCTAAATCTATTAGGGGACTGTCATCTATCTTGTATGTGGGAGGTGAGATGGCCTTTGGAGAAGAACTGGCCATGGGAGCTGATACTTTGGGAAGCCCTGCTATTGCAAAACTAGCCATAAGTTGCTTAGCAACTGTGGGGCTTATTGGATCAGTATATGGAACTAAAGCCATAGAAGGCTTTGGGTAGACAAATGGAAGATAATTCAAATGAATTGTATCAAAAGAATTTAGTAAACTGAATAAATCAACTGTGGGATTAATGATGCAATCACCAACAGTTATTATTTTTATCAAAATTGTGTCATCCATATCTATATCAAAATCTGTATATAACTCAATTATTTCAGCAGGAGGGACTGCTTCTTCTGAATCATCTGACATCACATAATATGCTGCTGCTGCTTCTGCTACTGTACATGGGGGAACTGGAGCTTCTTCATAGAACATCTCCCCCTGACTGGTTTTAGGGGGCCCTGAAGCCAGTCCTCTAGAAGAAGGGACAGAGGATAGAGCAGTAATTCTGGATGATAGAGAATAAATGGAAGCAGAGAGAGGAGCTATAATAGTGGCTATGAGGTTTTCAAGAGTGGGAGAGATAAATGCAAGAAGATCTTTAGCTATATCAGAAAACTTTAAATATAGAGATTCTGGAGCTGTGTAGGAGTAAGGAGTGTGATGTCCACAATTTGAACATACAGAGAAGGCACTGGACATATCTATATGTGTATAGTATGGAGCAGTAGATGGTATGTCAGTATGTATGACTGAAGGAATATCAGTTGAAGGAGTTACATTGGTAAAAGGTTGGGCAGTGGGTGTGGGTAAGGAGATGGGTTCATGAAGTGGAGAACTATGTGGAGATGGTTGAGGAGATAGAAGGTTGAGAGATGGTTAGGAGGTAGATGGAATATCAGATTCTATTTCAGATGTATTAAGTGGAGGAGGTGGAGAATGTGGAGGTGGAGATAGAGGTGGTGTGGTATGCTCTAGAGATGTAACTAGTGAGGGTTGATGTTGTTGGTGAGTTGATGGAGTATGAACAAGAGAAGAAGATGGTTGTTGGTGAAGATGAAGGAATTCTGGTGGAGGGAGGAGTTTCTTCTGGAGGTGGAGGAGCGGCTATCACAGCCCTGGTGCTCTCAAAAGTCCTGGAAGAGGAAGAAGCCTTGGATGGCTTGGTGATGGTCCTCTCCCACCTTCCAAATAAGGCACAAGTCAGCCTTTTGGAGGCATTGATCAACACTGTCATGGAGACCAGTAGTTCGGGAGCCTTTTCTTGAAGAAAGATTCCCCGAATCCTTCCAAAACACACTTCCTTCTTATTATTGTTTTTTCTTTATCAAATCAAATAATAAATTTGCCCAGTTTACTTTTTTCTTTTCTACCAGAGCAGCCATCACCAAGAACTGGTGCCTGGTGATGTAGTCGTGTGCGGTATGTTTTCCCAGCAGAACTTTGCCGATAATATCAGCCAAAAATTTATACTCAGCAGATAAATTTTTATTCAGCAGTTTGTTTGGTTTTTCTCCAGAGTGACCCATATTTATCAGTATTTTATCATAATATTCACTATCCATCTCTATTTCTTCATTACCATTCAGCAGACCAAAAATCTCAGTTAAAACGGTGGGGCAAAGAGAGACTTGATTACCGGAGTTTGTCCCTGTTATTGTATCTTCCTCTGATGTTATAGATGTAAACACCCATTCCTTAATCTCAGTCATTGCTATCTTGATTCGGCGAGACATGAAGTTCTTCAAATTTTAGTCCACAAGAAGTTTTAGAATGTCCACAAATATCTGGTCAGAGTGCTGGAAGGAATCAAAATCAATATCAAAGCCCATGTCAAATTTCATTGTAGCAAGGGAGGTCGCCAGAATCTCCATTAGTTCGCCTGCAAAAGAGAAACAGAGATCAAGTGTAAGGGAACAGAAAGCGTGGGACGGAGATCGAAGAAAAAAAAGATATATGGTTTTCAGAATATGAAGCGGACTTCGTCCAACTAAAAATAGAAATTCTTTGATCTGGGTTTGATGAAATATTTTATTGACAAAAGAATTCGTCGATCTCAGTCAGAAGAAGTGAAAATATTTCGTCGATCTCAGTTCGAAGAAAATTTTCTGAAGCAATATCGTCGATCTTCGGTCGTCGAAAACAGCTTCACACACAGAGAGTTCGTCGATCTCCGTTCGACGAATTTCTCTAGAACTCTTCTCAGTTCGTCGATCTCCGTTCGATGAATTGAGGCAAATTCTTCGACCTCAGACAAAAATTTAAATTAAGGCCTCTCCATTGATCATACCAAGCTGATTTATAAATAACAGATGGTTCCTCTCATTCAAGGGTTTGGTGATGATATTTGCTCCTTACAAATCAGTGTAGATGTAGACAAGCTTAATTTTATTTTTGTCCACACACTCTCTAATGAAATAGTGTCTGATGTCTATATGCTTAGTCCTACTGTGATGCACTGGATTTTGTGCAATGAAACTTGTACTTGTGTTGTCACATAGTAAAGTTGAATTATTTAAGTTGAAGCCATAATCTAGGAGTTGGTTCTGAATCCACAACATCTGGGAACAGCAACTGCCAGCAGCTATATATTCTGCTTCAGTAGTTGAAGTATACACAGATGACTGCTTTTTGCAAAACCAAGACACTAATCTCATATCAAGGAATTGGCATGTCCCTGAGGTACTTTTTCTGTCTACTCTACATCCAGCAAAGTCAGCATCTGAGTATCCAGTCAATTCAAACTCTGACTCAGTTGGATACCAGAGTCCTAGACTAGGACAACTGTTTATATATCTTAAAATCATTTTTAAGAAAATAAGGTGTGATTCTTTAGGGTCTACTTGAAACCTAACACAAAGACATGTAGCAAACATTATGTCTGGTCTGCTTTCTATAAGATATAACAGGGATCCAACAATGACCCTATATAATTTCTGATCAACAGGTTTCCCATGTTCATCAGAGTCAATTACAATATTTGTAGCCATAGGTGTTTTCTTGGCTGAGGCATCTGACATCCCAAACTTTTTGATAAGCTCCTTAGCATACTTAGATTGGGATATAAATATGCCATCAAGTAGCTGCTTCACTTGGAGACCAAGGAAGTAGGAGAGCTCACCCATGCTACTCATATAAAACTTTGAATGCATGAGGTCAGAGAACCTCTTGCATAGTTTGGAATCTGTAGACCCAGAAATAATGTCATCTACATAGATTTGTACTAACAAAATTTGATCCTTATGCTGTCTAGTGAATAATGTTATATCTACAATGCCCCTGAAAAACTTATGCTCTATAAGAAAGCTAGCTAAAGTTTCATACCAAGCTCTTGGAGCTTGCTTTAAACCATAGAGAGCTTTATGCAATTTAAAAACATAAGAGGGATAAGTAGGAGAAATAAAACCTAGAGGTTGTTCTACATAAACCTCTTCTTTAAGTTCACTATTCAAGAATGCACTCTTGACATCCATTTGATTTACCTTAAACTTTTTATAGGTAGCATATGCAAGGAAGATCCTAATTGCTTCCAGCCTTGCAACATGTGCAAAAGTCTAGTCATAATCAATCCCTTCCTCTTGCCTATAGCCTTGAGCAACCAGCCTTGCCTTGTTCCTTATTATAACACCTTGGGCATCAAGCTTGTTCCTGAATACCCATTTAGTTCCAATGACTGGGTAGTATTTTAGTCTTAGAACTAAATCCCAAACTCTTCATCTCTCAAATTGGTTGAGCTCCTCTTGCATTATAATAATCTAGTGGGGATCTTGCTCTGCATCTTTAATGGATTGGGGCTCAATTTGAGATATGAAGTAGACATGCATCAAGTCTTGGTGACTTGATGCTTGGTCTGCACACCAACTGAAATGTCTCCAATCACTTGAGATACAGGGTGATCTCTAAGTGTGATAAATTCAGTAGGAGGAGTTGGATGAGCAACAGCTTGGGGAATAAATTCCTCTTGTGGAATTATAGTAGCTGTTGGAGGTTCTTCACTGTTTTCAGTGTTTTCCTCTTCACTGTCTTCATCTTCATTATCTTCAATAATTTATGGGGAAGGCTGGCTAATAGCCTCATTTGTTATGGTTAAATCATTCAGCTTCCCACACAAATATGGTTCCTGCAAAGCGTTACTGGTAGAAATTTCTTTCTCCTTGTAAAACATGTTAGTTTCATCAAATGAAATATGTATAGATTCTTCAATTTTCAAGGTTGATTTATTAACGACCCTATAAGCCTTGTTTACTTGGGAATATCCAAGAAAAATTCTCATTTCAGCCTTGGCTTCAAATTTTCTAATGTGTTTCTTATTGTTGTAGTGAATGTATCATAAGCAATCAAAAATTTTAAAATAGTCTACTTTAGGTTTCTTCCCTTTAAGTAGCTCATAAGGAATCTTATTCTTAAGCTTGTGTATAAGACTTCTATTCAGTACATAATTTGATGTGCTCACAGCCTCAGCCCAAAAGGATAGGGGCAAATGAGTATATGCAAGTAATGTGCCTGCAGATTCAATTAGGGTTCTATTCTTCATTTCAGCAACCCAATTTTGTTGAGGTGTTCTAGGAGCTGAGAAGCAGTGCCTGATACCTTCCTTCTCACAGAACTCTTGCATAAGAAGAGACTCAAACTCAGTATCATGATCAGTTCTAATCAATGAAACTGGAGTAGAGTACTCAATCTGTATGTTCTTGAGAAAATTTGTAAGAACCTTGAAGTTATCAGACTTAGATCTCAGAAAGAATACCCAAGTGAATCTAGAGAAGTCATCTACAATCACTAAAGTATAAGCTTTCCCTCCTAGACTTTGTACTACAATATGGCCAAAAAGATCCATATGTAGCAAGTACAATATTTTGGGTAAGTCACTTTTATTTACTGATTTAAAACTACTTTTAGTTTGCTTGCCTAATTGACAAGACTTGCAAAGGCTTTCCTTCTTGTAGGGGCAAGAAGGCAATCCTCTAACAAGATTGTCCCTAGATAGTTTGACAAAGTTTTTCAGATTAACATGACCTAATCTCCTATGCCAAAGATCATTATTATTGCTAGTTGAATTAAACATGCAGATTTCAGTTTTGACAGATTTAAAATTAACTACATAAATATTTCCTACTCTAGTGCCAGTCAAAACTATATGGTTGTCTAAAGAACTAATAATGCAGGAAGTTTTAGTAAATGATACCTGAAACCTTTCATCACATAACTGACCTATGGAGATAAGGTTATGCTTCAGTCTACTTACATAGGCTACCTTCCTGAAGGTGACAACTCCAATCTGGACCTTTCCATAGCCTTCAGTCTGCCCACAATTGGAGTCACTAAATATTACTTTTGGTCCTAACTTTGACTTGAAGTTGATTAGATTGTCCTTGTTTCCAGTCATGTGTTTAGAACAGCCACTATCCAGATACCACTGTTGCTCTATCATAGGATAGTCTTTCACCTGCAATAAAACAGATTAGCTATTTTTGACCCAGGTTACCTTGGAGCCTTCTTTCTTCACATAACTACAACTACAAATGTAAGAATACTCTGGTTGGCATTTATAACCTAAAGGGCGATATCTTCTAGGTGGTATAATCCATCGATTAAATTAATTAAAAGAAGATCTTGGTTGATTATAAGTTTTAGAAGAATTAAAGTTTATGTTATACTGAACTGCGTTCGACGAATTCAAGTGAGTTCGTCGATCTAAGTTCGACGAATGGGAATGAGTTCGTCGAACTCCACTCAGAGAATGAAAGTATTCATTCTCTGGGCCCCAAAATCGTCGATCTTTGGTCGACGAACCATACTAGTTTCGTCGATCGTAGTTCAACGAATAATTATGATAGAACTCTGCATTCGGAGTTCATCGACTTGAGTTCGACGAACTATACACATTTCGTCGATCGGAGTTCGACAAAATCTGTTGAACATTGTTGTAGTTAGGATTTTTCTTATTTTGTTTCATTTTCTTATTCTTTGGTTTTAATTCAGTTGGTTTAACTTTTTTATCATTATATATTTTCTCTTTTCCTTTTTTAGAAACAAACTTAATTGGTGTTGTCAAAATTTTTTTCTGAATTAGTGGGGATTGGCTTGATGATGCACCTAAGCCCAGCTTGCCATTGAGCCTGACATTAACTGTGCTTGTGATGTCCATCAACTTGATGCTTCTCCCATTTAGGGATTATTCAGGTTTCCTAGCCTCAGCTAATTTAGATTTTAATGATATTATTTTCTCTTGTGCTAAAGTTAATTCATCTTTTAATTTAATGTTTTCAGAAACAGGGTTTTCATGTTTAGATAATTTTTCCCTAAGTAATTTAATTTCTTTTTCAGAGTTTATTAAATCTACGTACATGGATTTAAATTCAGTTTTAAAACTATCAGAATTGTAATCAAAGGATGATAATACCTGATCAGCCTCTGATTTAGGTTCTTCATTATCTGATTGTTCTGCTTGTTCCTCAGCATCAAATGGGCTGTAAGAAGCATTGATAGCCATAAGGCAAACTTCCCTTGCCTTTGCTTCTTCTTCATCTTCATTAGAGCTGGAAGATGAAGATTCCTCTTCAGTATCACTCCAGGTTTCAGCAACAAAGCCCTTCTCTTTTCTCTTGTGCCTGTTTGAGGAAGGATTGCTGTAGTGGTGCTTCCTGGAGTCCTTTTCTCTACTTTTTTCCTTTTGATTGTCAGGACATTCAGAAATGAAGTGTCCTGGTTTCCTGCACCCAAAGCATACAATTTCCTTAGTGGGTGTTTTATCATACCTGGGTTTGTCATCATGCCTGGATGACTTTCTCTGGAAGTCCTTCCTTGCCATTTTGTAGAATCTCTTGGCTAAGAGACTCAGGAGTTCTTCATTTGATGTTGGAGCTTCAGTTTCTTCTGCAGCTTTAAAAGCTATGTTCTACTCCTTCCTTGATGATGTAGGAGTCTTCTGTTCAGCAGCTTCTCTGGACTTGATCAATTGCTCATAAGATTTGAGCTTTCCAAGGAGAGATTCTGTAGAGATGTCATTCAAACTTTTGGCCTCCTTAATTGGCCATATGCTGGAATCCTAAGTGATGGGGAAGCACATTAGGATTTTGTCATTCACCTCAGTGAGAGAGATGTCTTTGTCCAAGGTCTTCAGCTCACTGATAATTGAACTTAATCTGTTGTACATGTTACTAACAGATTCAGTCTCTTCCTTCTTGAAGTTCTCATACTGGGATATTAGGTTTGATCTTCTATCCTTTCTTTCATCAGCTGAACCAGCAACCATCTGGTTTAGAGTGTCCCAGATTGCTTTTGCAGATGTGCATTCAACCATCTTTTGAAATTTGTTATTTGACATAGTCTGAGCCAATATATTCATGGACTTTGCATCTGCAATCTTTGCCTTTTTCTGAGCATCTGTCCACACAGGTGGTGGAACAGCATGTGTGCTTGAAGTTGAAGTAGATGTAGTAGCTGTTGGTTGAGGAGGACCTGTCAAAATAAAATTATATATGTCCTCATCAATGAAATTCAAATACAGCCTAATTCTTGCCTTCTAGATTGTAAATTTATTCAAGTTGCTGACTGGAGGTCTGGTGCTTGCATAGTCTTTGTTCTGTGCCATGCTGTTAAATAAATAAAACTAAGATCAGATCTAATAAAGGATCTTTTGATTCAAGTGTTAGCTTGTATAACCAAAGGAACCTGCTCTGATACCAAATGAAAGATAGGGGTTTGAAAGAAATAGTGCCTAATCACCTAGAGGGGGGGGGGGTGGTGAATAGGTGAACATTATCTTTTGTAAATTTAAGGCAGAAATTCTGTACAGCAAATGCAATTCTACAACTATCACAACACAACAATCATAGAAGCAACCATACACAGAGTGCACACAGTATTTATAGTGGTTCCCCAAGGTCTGGGTACATCTACTTTCCCCCTTTGCCTATCTAGTAGTGTACTAGATTCGGCCTAACTTCAGCACTTATCCTCAGATCTTACAGCTCAGAACCTCAAACAGGTTCCTACAACTCAGAGTGTCCCCACTCCTACAACTCAGGCACAAAGCCCTACCACTCAGTCTTCAACAAGACCTACACTCAGAGAACAAAGTCTCCTACAACTCAGGCACAAGGCCCTACCTCAGTCTTCAACAAGACCTACACTCAGAGCACACAGTCTCCTACACTCAGCCTTTATAAAATAGGCTTACAGCTCAGATCTATACAAGATCCAACAGAAATTTTGATTATACAAAGTAATTAACCACAACTCTGAAAGAGAGAGATGAGTTGACTGGCTTCTTGATGAGTTCTTGGAAGAACTTGGCAGAGATCAACCTCCCTTGGCTTTCTTCAAAGCTTCTTGAATTAAAACTCAGTAGGGTTGAATATCCTGTGAAGATGATCTTCAATCAAATTCTGTCTTGAGATTCAGATCTCAATCTGAATCTTACTTAGCAGCCTGGTTCAGCAACTGCTCTTCTTAGAAGGAGCTCTCTCTCTCCAACTTCTTAGATCTTCTGTTGAAGGTCTTCTTCTTTTATGTTGTTAGATCTCTTGATTAATTGTTGTCTATCTGTAATATCTCTCCTTCTGTTGAAGGAGAAAGGTCTTTATATAGTCTTCCTCCAAGGTAACCGGCTGATCCGATTTCTAACAACCTTCTGACGGCTCTGACAGTTGCAGTTGACCGGTTGAAATGGCAGCTGTCAAGTCATCAAGTCACTTCTTGAAATCACTGTCACTGTCTGAAAGTGTCGAGACAGATAGTCATTATGTGTCGACACAAATAGACTAAGTGTCGACACAAGTAGACTAAGTGTCTCCACTAGCCTTGATGGTGTCGACACAACTCCTTGTGTTGTTGTAACTGCTTCTCGACATTTCTTCTTCAGAATGTGTCGACACTGATTCTGTGTGTCGACACAAGCCCTCTGTAGAATGTGTCGACACTGGTTGAGTGTGTCGACACAAGTACTTCTTCTTTAATACTTAGTTGAATTCTGCTGTGTGTCGACACAACTCCTTTGTGTCGACACATCTTCTTGTGTTGAAACTTGCTGAGTGTCGACACATCTCTTTTGTGTCAACACATTCCTTCTTGTGTTGAAACTTGCTGAGTGTCGACACATCTCCTTTGTGTCGACACATGCCTTCATGTGTTGAAACTTGCTGAGTGTCGACACATCTCCTTTGTGTCGACACATGTACTTTAACTTTGTTTAAGTTTGCTGAGTGTCGACACAGCCTCCTGGTGTCAACACATTTGATGTCGATAAAGTTTCTCTGTGTGTCGACACTGCCTCTAAGTGTCGATACAGATTATGTTGACAATTCTTCACAGTATGTCGACACTGCCTGTATGTGTCGACACTTTTCTTCTGGTGTCGACTCTGCCATTCCTGGTGTCGACACAATTACTCCAAGTGTCGACACAGCTTCTCTAGGTGTCGACACAAGCCTTCATAAGCGTCGACACTTCAGCTCTAGGTGTCGACACATGGACTTAGAATTTTTTCTGCAATCCTGCAGTTACTTAACCTGCACATATAAACTCAAAGCACATCAAATACACCTTGATGTATATCATTGAGTAGGGTGAGGCTTCTTCAAATCTGATACATATATTCCAATGTACCCAACAGGGTTAGATCTGATTACTCTAGAGGGGTGGGGGGGTGAATAGTGTATGTTAAAACTTTTGTTGTTTTTGAATATTATCAGAGTAATTTAAATATGTGATACCAAAAGTAGTAAAAGAAACAAAAGATAATCTAATCTAATCTACCACAACACAACAAACTAGTCTATTACAGCCACAAAAAGAACAACAAGAAAAAGGGCAACCAGACAACACTAGAAATTTTATAGTGATTCCCTAACCTGGGTACATCCACTCTTCCACCACAATGGTACGAATCCACTAGCAGGTTTTTGATCAGGTGACAGCCACCTTTGAGCTTTTGATCAAGGGCTCAAAAACCAAAATAAACTTTTGAAGGGAGTTAATAAACCTTTTATACAGCAGGGGGAGAGAGATTTGATGGTGTCTTGTCTTTCTCAAATAATTGAGAATACTAGTGGATTGTTGTTGTCAATGCTTCTCCAGAAATCACTTGAAGCCTTGCACAGGGTATAAGTCTTCAGCCTTGACTTGAAAAGATCCATGAACTTCTGACTGAAATAGAGATTGTTGTCCATCAAAGCTCCTGGAGTAGAAGTTGAAGAAGACTCTTGATAGTGATTGTTGTTCTTCTTCTTCTTCAGTAAAATCAAGGAGAAAACAAAGTGTTTTATGCACAGAGAATGTCTGAGAGATTTTCTGTATGTTCTCTGGTTCTGTTATCTTCTTCCTTATTACTTGTGTTCTTGCCATCTGAAAGAGAAAATCTCTTTTATATTCTCTGGTTGAATTCTCCTTTGAATTTTTAATTCTCTGCATTAATTGCTACCTGCCTGGAGAATGAAAATCGGCAGGAGAATATTTTCTTTAATGAGTTTCCCCAACTGTCCCAATTAATTAAAAAAGTAACTAACCTGATGAAGACCATAATTAATGCTGCCAGTAACGGCCATATTCAGAGAATATAAGCATTAATTACTTCAGGAAATCACTAATAAATAATATTGAATAAAGACAGAAATGAGGGAAAATTCTAAGTCTGGAACTGCAACAGAAATTGTCGACCAAAGAACAGATTTCGTCGACCTGAGATCCAAGTTCGTCGAGCTGAGAAATCCTATTCGTCGACATGAGAAAACTTGTTCGTCGACCTGAGATCCAAGTTCGTCGACCTGAGCACAACGAACTGCATTCTGTGAATAACTTGCCAATTCTGCGCTACAAGTTCGTCGAGCTGATAATCTATCTTCGTCGAGCTGAGTTCAAAGAAAGTATTCTGGAAAGAATGTGTTGAATTTGAAATCCAGACTTCATCGACCTGAGCTCGAATATCGTCGAGCTCAACTCAGAGAATTAACTCTAAGTTTGTCGATCAGAGATCGATGATCGTTAAGCTGAGTTTGACGAACATCGAACTAATATACTGAACTTGATTTCTTCTAAGTCCTTAGTCAATCTGAGGTCTTCTACTGGCTGGTCAAGGTAAGTTTGAACCTAAAGACTTAGCCTAGACTCTAGAACTCAAAACACATGACCCTGGCTATACATTATGGGTCAGACATCCTAGTTAGTGAAAGTAGCCTAAATCCAACTAGGGATCCAACAACATCTCATTGACAAAGATAAACAAAAATATCCTTATGTGCTTCCCTAGCATATGGTACTATGAGATATGACAATTGAGGAAGCCAGAAGCCTAAATGAAATCTCTACTGAAACCTTGTTGTGCAAGCTCAAGTCTTATGAGCAGCTCATCAAGACTAGAGAGAAGCTGAGCAAAGGAATTCATCATCAGGAAGGAAAGAACAAAGCATTACTTTCAAAGCAAGTGAAGAAGCAGAAGCCATTCCAGACAATGAAGATCTAATGAGTCTCTTGGCTAAGAGATTCTACAAGATGGCTAGGAAGGATTTCAGGAGAAGATCTTTCAAAAAAGAAGATAAGCCAAGGTATGACAAGACTCCAACTAAAGAAATAGTCTGCTATGGATGCAGGAAACGTGGACACATATTACCAGAGTGTCCAGAAACTCAAAAGAAAGACAAAAAAAGGAGACAGACTCCAAGAAACATTCCATCAAGCCCTCCTCCAACAAATACAAGAAGAAGGAAAGATGATTTATTGCTGAAACTTGGAGTGAATCTGAGTCAGAATCTTCATCCTGCTCCAGTGAGGATGAAGAAGAGGCCAAAGCAAGAGAGATCTGCTTGATGGTAATTAGTGCATCTTGCAGCAACACTGAAGTTGCTAACTCAGAAGCTGACAACTCAGAAGATGAATCTGTATCAAAAAAAGATCAGGTAATCTCTTCTTTTGATTTTACTTTCGATCAATTTAAAACAGAATTCAAATTGTTATGCAATGATTTAATTAAATTTGAGAAGGAAATCAAACTCCTCAGAGAAAAGCAAATTGAATTTGATAACCTAGTTCTGAAAATATTAAACTCAAAGATGTTCTAGATAATACTAATGATCAAATACTATCTTTGGAAACTAAATTATCTGAGGCTAAGGAATTTGAAGAATCCCTTAATGGGAGAAGTATCAAATTGATGAACATCACAAGTACAGTTAATGCCAGGCTTAGTGGCAAACTAGACTTGGGAGCTTCATCTAGTCAGCCTCCTCTATCACAAAAAATACTTTATCTACTCCTATAAAATTTATTTCTGAAAAAGGAAAAGAAAAGGTAGAAGACACCAATAAAGAAACAGAACTTTTATATAAGACTAAATAGAAGAAAAAGAAAAATCTTAATAAAAATTATGTTCAACATATTTTGTCGAACCATGCTCGACGAAATGAATATGGTTCATCGAACTCAGATCAACGAACTATGAACACAAATTTTCATTATAATTATTCGTCTAACTGTGCTCAACAAACTCAATATGGTTCGTCGAACCGCGACCGACGAACTAATAACAATTCGTCGAACCCAGTTTCTTATAACAAAAATTTTAATTTTTTTTCAAAACCTTAATCAAAATAAAACCTTTATTAATCCATTTACTCAGTGAATTATTCCTCCTAGGAGATATCATCCACTAGGTTATAAGAACCAACCTGAATTTTCGTATATATCTAGCTATAAATATGAAAGAAATCAAGGACCCAAGGTTACTTGGGTCAAGAACACCTAACCTATTTTTATACAGGTGAAGAACTATCCTACCACAGAGGAACAGTGGTATCTGGATAGTGGCTGTTCAAAACACATGACAGGAAGTAAAGACAACCTATCTGATTTCAAAGCAAATATTGGACCAAAAGTAATATTTGGAGACTCCAACTGTGGACAAATAGAAGGATATGAAAATGTCAAAGTTGGAGCAGTTACCTTCAAGAAGGTAGCCTATGTAAGTGGTCTCAAACATAACCTAATATCCATAAGTCAATTATGTGATGAAGGATATTAGGTATCATTCAATCAGTCTTCTTGTAGTATTACTGCTGTTTTTAACAAAACTATTTTAACTGGAATTAGACAAAGAAAAATATATGTAGTTAATTTGAAATCTGCTAATTCAGAAATTTGTTTATTTAACCAAATCAGTAACACTAATGATTTATGGAATAAAAGTCTAGGTCATATAAACCTTAGGAACATTGCTAAATAATCTTGGGACAACCTTATTAGAGGACTGCCTTCTGGTTCTTACGAGAACGAAGGACTCTACAGGGATTGTCAATTAATCAAGCAAACTAAAAATAGTTTCAAATCCATTAATAAAAGTGATTCACCCGGGATTTTATACCTGCTACATATGGAACTTTTTGGCCCTATAGTTGTACAAAGTTTGTGAGGAAAGTCATACACTCTAGTTATTTTTGATGACTTCTCTAGATTCACTGGGTGTTCTTTATAAGAAACAAGTCAGATAACTTTAAAGTTCATATAGATTTTCTTAACAACATAAAGACTGAGTACTCTACTCAGGTTGCATTGTTCAGAAGTGATCATGACATCGAGTTTGAATCTCTTCTCATGCAAGAATTCTGTGAGAAGGAAGGTATCAGACACTGTTTTTCTGCTGTTAGAATTCCTTAACAAAATGGGGTAGCTGAAAGGAAAAATAGAACCCTGATTGCATCTGCTGGGACATTACTTGCAGATGCTAACTTGCCCCTATCCTTTTAGGCAGAGGCAGTAAGCACAACAAATTATGTTCTGAATAGAAGTCTAATTCATAAGCTAAATGGTAAGACCCTATATGAATTACTTAAAGAGAAGAAACCTAAAGTAGATTATTTTAAATTTTTTGGATGCAAGTGTTATATTCATAATAATAATAAGAAACACTTAGGGAAATTTGAAGCCAAGGCTACAGAGGGAATTTTCCTTGGATATTTCCAAATCAGCAAAGCTTATAAGGTATTTAACAAATCAACATTAAAAATGGAAGAATATGTACATGTATCCTTTGATGAAGCTAACATGTTTTACAAGGAGAAGTACTCTCCTACCAGAGACACTTTGCAGGTACCCTATCTGTGTGAGAAGTTGGATGATTTAAATCTTACCCAAGAGGTTACATGTAACGTACCGAATCGCACTAGGGTAGAGATACGGGCTTGTCCCTACCCATGTGGGAGTGCTGACAACAGGGCAGCACATGTGAAAAGGAGGAGAAGTCAGTCAAGCATGGGACACGGGTAGAGACACGGGCGTGTCCCTACCCATATGGGAGTGGCCGGCTCTCGAGTCGATGACTCGAGTATGTCCAGAGAAGGATACGGGTAGTGACACGGGCGTGTCACTACCCGTGTGAACTGACACGGGTATCGACACGGGCGTTTCCTTACCCGTGTGTGCGTGCGTCGAGTTGAACTCGACGAGGCGTGTCGTGATCGACGAGGTGTGTTGACATCATATGACACGGGTAGCTACACGGGTGTGTCCCTACCCGTGTGTGTGTCGAGTTACACTCGACAGGGCGTGTCGAGATCGACGAGGTGTGTCGACATCGTATGACACGGGTAGCGACACGGGCGTGTCCCTACCCATATGTGTCGAGTTACACTCGACAGAGCGTGTCGAGCTCGACGAACTACATGTCGAGAACGACGAATTGTATGACACGGGTAGTGACACGGGCATGTCCCTACCTGTGTGTCGTTGTGTCGAGTTGAGTTCGTTGAAATGTATCCAGAGAAGGACACGGCCAGGGAACACGGCCATGTAATGTGGACATGGGTCGAGATACGGGCGTGTCCCTACCCGTGTCAAGTATTGAACCGACACGGAAACTGTCGTTGCCATTTCGCCCAAGCAGGACACGGGTAAGGACACGGGCGTGTCCCTACCCGTGTCACTTTTCATATATAAGGGGAAGAGAAAACCCTGGCCGTTTTCATGCTCACTTAATCCCTAATTTTTAAGAGAAACTCCTGTTGAGAGAAGAAAGTTGCTGGATCTAGTTGTAGAGGAGAAGATCCGCCGTCGCCGTGAGGGAGAAGATGCCAACAAGATGAGTTACACGATCCATGGCCGGAAATAGTGGAAACGCTGGAAATGAGGTGAGTTTCCTACCCTCTCCCTTGGTGCTAGATCTGTAGATATATAGGCGAGATGTCGACTCGGTAGAGTCTTGACTTGGGAGAAGATGTTTTCTCTAGGATGGGGCCGATCTAGGGCTTGTGCCCTTGGTTAGTGGTGTCTTCAACCTCTCTGATCTTCTATGTGGAGATGGGGGATGGTTTCGTGAAGAGTAAAGGCCTCACGAGGGTGAATAAGGGTGGAGGAAATTTCTGGAGGAGATTTCTGAGGATCGACTTGAGGAGGAAGATGAACCGATGCCGTTCGTTCCGCCTCAAGATGCGTGTTGAATATGTATTCTGCGCGCATTGATCTTCTAGGCCATTTTCATGAAGGATATGTCCAGATCTGGGCTTTTGACTAAACATGAAAGTTGAAGCCCTTGAAAATACCTTTCCAATGAGTGGCTACATGACTTCAGGTGACGTATGTAGCCATGGAAAAGTCTGAACGAAGATGGTGTTTAATAAATCCTGCATGCAGAAATTGTGTTCTGTACGTAGCGGAACTCAAGGCTGGTTTCTAATAGGATACATTCAAATCTTGGTTGAGGTCTGAATACAAAAGTTGTAGCCCATCGAAATAACTTTCCATCGAGGGGTTACACGTCTTCACCGGATTCCTGTAGCTTCGGGAATCTCCGGTCGAATTTGCTGCCCAGATTTACTGTGCACCTAAATTCTGGGCTTATATAATATGGATTTGGATTCGGTGGAATAAATTTTGCAAGTTACTTGGCTTGGATGAACTCTTTTATGATTAATCATTTTAGTTGCATGATTGATGAAGTTTATTAATCAGATTTCATATAATCCAGTTGTGAAGCAAGCTTACTTAAACGAATTGACTTGATAGAAATTGATAGATGGTTATTTATGTTCATCATGTTTATAATATGTTGTTATCCTATGGAAAAATTGATGGATCTTTATATGCGCATCATGTTTATATTATGTTTTCATCATTTGGAAAGTCATGTAGAAGAATAAATTATGGACATTAGTATGTTTGATTAATGGAATGAGTTTAGTAGTCCAATTCTTAGAGCATCGTCTCCCTACGGGTAGTATTGTGAGAGGATGTTAGTGCGGTGTTGACCGTCACTTGTTTGATTTGTGTTGAGATAAGGTATGGATGGGTGGTTGGGCTATGTCCTCGTACTTACTTCCGAGGCCCCTTACATGCTATGGCGATGTGGCATTTAAATGCGGTGTGAGTCGACACGCGGTGTCGTAATCTTGGGTTAAGGATAGTGTGGCAGGTCTACGGGCTCGCTGATCGTCACACCGACGGGAGTTGGCAGTTAGACTTTGGGCGGTTGGCCTGTGTCCTCGGTGTTCACGTCCCGGGGCCCCTTCCGTGCCAAGTGAACGGTTGGGCTGTGTCCTCGTGCTTACTTCCGAGGCCCCTTTCGGGTCACACAAAACCAGTTCGGGCTGTATTCTTGGTGCACGTCTACCCAAGACCCCGCTGGGCCATAGTATGCATGGGCTCCGCTGTTGTGTTCTTAGCATTGAGGCGTACGGAGGCCTAGGTGAAGTAGTGTGGATACCCGCCTAGTAGTAGAAGTGCCTGTTCTACTGTCACCGCCTGGCCACGGCGGCTGATGCCTGAGAGGTTAGCTACCTGCTCGAAAAGTGGGAACTATAGTCTGTGTCGACATAGCAATTGCATGTGTATGATCATGGGTGAGTCATTGCATAACATACATGGCATTTCATAACATTGCACAACAAGATCCTCATCTTATAAGTTTGTATGGGCACTCATATACGGTGAGTTATTTTATATAACCCGATCCTTAACTTATAAGCTTGTATGGGAATCCTTATAAGTTAAGTTACTTTCCTGCTACTGATACCTTACTTGCTAGTTTGCTATAGCTCTTATATAACTGCTACATTATGATACTGTTACTCTTACACTATTGCCACCTACTTGTGCTTTTTTATTACTTGCATATATATATTACCCTTGTTCCTTCTCTCCGCCCGGTGCCGAGGAGTCGCCGAGGGAGCGGATGTGAAGCCACTTAGTCGTTTCGACTAACGATTGATACGTCTTCCTTTTTAGGTGGTCACGCCGCAGGTACAGAGGCCGCAGACTACGCAGCAGGACAGCCAGGCCAGGACAATAGGGCCTGAAGTGACGGTGCCGTCGTTACCGTCGGTCACAGATGTGAGTGTTGAGAGGTTTTGATGTAGCCCCTTTTTGGGCAATTTCTATAGCTGTACTCTGATTTGTAGAAGAATGTTTTAGCTTCTATATTTTGATGTACTATTTGGACATTAATACTTAGTGTGAATTTGACTTCTTCTTGCTTATATTTTGGTTGGGTTGGCATGTTTATATTGATATTTGTTGTAGCCGGCGGAATAGGCATCTTGTGGTACAGGTTAGCCCGTGTGCTAATGCTACCGCAAGGCGGCTGTTCCGGGCATAAGACCCCCCTTCGTGCCGTGTTTTGGGATCCGGGAGGGGGGGTTTACAAATGGTATCAGTTTGCCACGATCCTCAACTAAAGAAGTTATTCAACAATGGGCCACCCCCGTTCGATTAGTCAGTTTGGGGACAAACTGACTTAGCGGAAGAAGTGGTGTGCACATATGTAATTCACACTAAGTTTGTCCAATTTTGACCTTAAAGATTAGCCAACCTGACCATGAGTTTGTGTTCTATGTGTAGATTCCAGTTCATGTTGAGCCGATGCGGGGGGGGGGGGGGGGGGGGGGCACTCCTACCCATTCCATACCCACTCAGTTCCAACAATCTGAGTAGGGGCAGACGCTCACCGCCATCCTCGATGCTTTTAGGGCGCAGCAGCCCCGGGTGCAACAACAGGCCCGAGCTCCAACTGGCTGAGCACCTTCCGGGATCTCTCCCCTCCCGCCTACCTTGGGACGGAGTCAGCCGTACGTACAGAGGAATGGCTAGACACGGTACAGGAGTTGTTGGCTGCTATTCGTTGCCCGACCAACATGGAAGTGACATTGGCAGTGTCCGTCTTGGACTTACATGCTAAGAGGTGGTGGAAGTCCCTCATGGGCTCTACCTTCCAAGGCCGGGTCTACACAGAGATAAGTTGGAGTGAATTCTCGGGTGTTTTCTTAGAGCACATTATCCCTACATTGGCCCGAGATGAGCTTGAGCAGAGGTTCCTTCTACTAAAGCAGGGATCAAAGTCGGTTACGAAATACCAGCGGGAATTCCAGCATCTCGCAAGGTTTGCGGATTCTTACGATTTGGATGATAGAGGTTATGCCAAGCGCTTCTACAAGGGCTGCAAGATCCCCTAAGGCAGTCCCTTTTGTTTATAGCGGATGGTAGCTTGGCGGAGATCACTGATATGGCGAAAAGATTGGAGGCGGACCAGTTGGGATGTAGTAAGAGGCCTTCGGAGGACGTGATGGAAGCCGACCCAAGCAATAGAAGGAGGCGGGACTTCAGAAGAGGAAGAGGATATCAAAGAGGTGGAGGGCGTGTCCACCTAAACTATAGGGTGGAGCATCCGGTTCTGTAGCCGCCTGTGTTGCCTCCACCACCACAGCCTCAGCAATTTTAATAACCTGAAGGGCGTCGTGGGCTAGTGTGCTTCGAATGCAACCAGCCGGGCCACATCCGATATTTCTGCCTGCAGCTATTTGGGAACATCCCTCCCGCTCTTCCACCAATAGCTCCTCGAGGGCGGGGTCACATACGTGGTCGGGGACGAGAACCGCGAGGAGGTAACCCCGGCCCTGCTAGGGATCAGGTGTATGCGCTTGACATGGCGCAGGAACGGAATCTCCAAGATGTGATTGCAGGTATGATTTAATTAATTAACGAATTTTCATGGTCTAACTTGAATTGATTAAGACTTACTAGACACCTAGCAATAAGTTTTGGTTATTGGTACTTAGGCATCGTGATAATTGGCGGGAAGACGACCTACACACTGTTTGATACCAGTGCCTCACACTTCTTTGTGTCCGATGACTTCATCAAAGATGTGGAGGGTGTACAGTACTTTACTGGCATAGCCCCACGAGTACGCCTTCCGGACAGCTCAGAGATGATCTCAACCGCCAAGTGCGAGTTGGAGTTATTTATTGATGGGAAGGCCTTTGATATGCCGACCACAGTCCTGAGAATGCCGGAGTTCGACATCATTTTGGGCATGACATGGCTGGACTGGCACTTCGCGAGGATCGACTGCGCAGAGAAGCGAATCTATTTGAGACATGGAGACTCCGACGTCATCTTCCAAGGTATTGGCTTCGCGCCGCGTATGATATTATATTCTGTTCAGGCTGTAAAAGCCCATATGAAGGGGGACTAGGTATTCATGATCTGGTTCGAGTTGAAGGAAGAAGCATTGGAAGTGAAGGATGTACGGGTAGTGCGGGATTTTCCCGAGGTATTTCCTGAGAAGCTGCGAGGATTGCCCCCACATAGAGAGGTTGACTTCCAGATTAATCTAGCACCAGGTGCCAAGCCTGTATCCAAGGCCCGTACCGAATGGCCCCGAAGGAACTCGCGGAGTTTAGAGTTCAATTGCAAGAACTGGTGGAGTCAGGGTTCGTTCGCCCCAGTTCATCACCCTGGGGAGCTCCTGTACTATTCGTGAAGAAGAAGGATGGAACCCTGCGGTTGTGCATGGATTATCGGGAACTCAATCAGTTGACGGTGCAGAACACTTATCCACTACCTCGGATCGACGAGTTGTTCGATCAACTAGTGGGAGCACATTGGTTTTCCAAACTGGATTTGCGCTCTGGATACAATCAGTTGAGGATTCGAGAAGGGGACATCCAGAAAATGGCCTTCAGTTCAAGATATGGTTTGTATGAGTTCACGGTAATGCCGTTCGGGCTCACAAATGCCCCTTCGGCCTTCATGAGCCTGATGAACAAGGTATTTGAACCGTATTTGGACATCTTCATCATTGTTTTTATCGACGACATCTTGGTCTACTCAAAGACGGAGGAGGAGCATGTCGAGCATCTAACCTTGGTGTTGAAGAAATTGAAGGAGCACGCCTTGTACGCCAAGTTTAGCAAGTGTGAATTCTGGCTCAAGGAGGTTGCTTTCTTGGGGCATGTGATCAGTGGAGCAGGATTCGCAGTGGATCCAGCAAAGGTGCGAGCCGTGAAAGAGTGGTCGCCCTTGATGTCTGAGGCCGATGTGAGGAGCTTCCTTGGACTTGCTGGGTACTACTGCAAGTTCGTGAAAGGATTCTCCAAGATTGCCCTTCCTCTTACTTCTTTGACGAAGAAAGGTGTGCCATTTGAGTGGACTCCCCAATGTGAAGCGGTGTTCCAAGAGCTGAAGGATAGGCTTACCTCCGCCCCCATCCTTGCACCTCCGTCTGGGAAGGAAGGATTTCAGGTTTACACCGACACATCGTATCAAGGGATGGGAGCGGTACTGATGCAGCACGGGCACGTGATCGCATATGCTTCAAGACAGTTAAAGAAACATGAAATTAATTACCCGGTCCACAATTTGGAGTTGGGAGCAGTGGTGTTCGTCTTGAAGGTCTGGAGGCATTATCTATATGGCGTCCACTGCGAGATCTTTTCCGATCACAAAAACTTGAAGTATGTCCACACTCAGAAGGAGTTGAACCTGAGACAACGATGGTGGTTGGAATTTCTATGCGACTATGAGTTCACCATGAACTACCACCCCGGGAAAGCAAACTCGGTAGCCGATGCATTGAGTAGAAAAGTGTCAGGCTCTAGCCCAGAGTCTCGGTTGATGAGTATGGAGTTGGCTCAGATGGTTGAGGAGATGGATATTACTTTGGTATTCAAGGCTCCATCGGCAGAGTATGCGGAGTATTTGGCAAGCATGGGCATAGTTTGAGATATCCGGGACCAGATTCGGGTGGAGCAAGGAATGGATGCAGCCTTGGCCCTAGCAATCAAGGCAATTGAAGATGGGACCACTGCTGAGTACACACTAAAAGACGACCTCGTTTATTTTCGTGGCCGGCTCTATATTCCCAAGGGAGGCAAAATCCGGGAGGATATCTTGAGAGAGGCACATAACTCTCAATATTCAGTACACCCGGGTATTGCCAAAATGTACGCCGACTTACGAAAGACCATGTGCTGGCCGGGAATGAAGAAGGATGTTCGTTACTATGTTACACATTGTGAAGCTTGTCAAAGGGTGAAAGCCGAATGTAAGAGTCCCGGTGGTTTGTTGCAGTCGTTGCCCATTCCCGAGTGGAAGTTTGAGGATATCTCCAAGAACTTCGTCCATGGGCTACCTCGCTCCCGCTCCGGGAATGATTCAGTGTGGGTTATTGTTGATCGACTTACAAAGGTGGCCCGGTTCATCCCAATGAAGAAGGAAGCGCACGTGGACGTTTTGGTACGCCTCTTTGTGGAGCAATTCGTACGGTATCATGGCGTGCCCAAAACAATTGTTTCGGATCGGGATGGCCGGTTTACTTCCAAGGAGTGGAAGGCGGTACAGGTGTATTTGGGCTCACGCCTAACCTTCAGTACCGCATTTCACCCTCAGACGGACGGGCAGTCTGAGCGGACCATCAGAACATTGGAGGATTTATTGAGGTTATGTGTGCTGGACAGAGGAGAGCCGTGGGAAATACTCTTGCCCCTATTGGAATTCTCTTACAATAATAGCCATCAGGGGAGCATCGGCATGGTGCCCCATGAAGCCCTTTACGAAAAAAGGTGCAGGACTCCCTTGTCTTGGGTGCAGGATGAAGATCCGAAGGCATTGGGAAATGAATATATAGATGATACTGATACGGCGGTCAGATTGATACGGGATCGCATGTTGGAGGCTCAAAGTCGGCAGGCGAAGTACTACAATGCAAAGCACCAGATGGTGGAGTTTCAAGTGGGTGATAAAGTGTTCCTCAAGATTCGGCCGATGCATGGAGTGTCGCGGGTTCGTGGAGTGAAAAAGCTCAGCCCAAGGTATGTTGGGCCTTATACCGTACTGGAAAGGATTGGCATGTTGGCCTATCGATTGGAATTACCGCTCGAGATGGAGAACCTCCATGACGTGTTCCATTTGTCGTCGCTTCGAAAGGCGCTGCTGCAGCCCGGTCAATATACCCCCTTTACTGATGGTGTTGTGGCGTCCGATAGGTCTGTACGACTAGAGCCGGTGCGGATCGTGGATAACGAGACGAGAATATTGCGCCACAAAAGTGTTCCCTTGGTGAAGGTACTATGGTCTAATCATGGGAAGGAGGAGTACACATGGGAGCCAATGGATTTGATGCAACAACGCTACCCGAAGTTGTTTGCTCAAGGTAATTTTATTTAAAAGCATATTGTATTTTCCGTTATGCTTTTCTCCCCATAGCCTAAGCCTGATTTCGGGGACGAAATCTTTTATTTTGTTTATAGGATTTGTAACGTCCCGAATCGCACTAGGCCCCTCGTGCGTGTTTTTGAGTCAGGAGAGCTGACTAGGGTTCATGGGTAGTGCTGACAACAGGGCAGCACATATGAAAAGGAGGAGAAGTCAGTCAAGCATAGGACACGGGTAGAGACACGAGCGTGTCCCTACCCGTGTGGGAGTGGCCGGCTCTCGAGTCGATGACTCGAGTATGTCCAGAGAAGTACACGGGTAGTGACACGGGCGTATCACTACCCGTGTGAATTAACACGGGTAGAGACACTGGCATGTACCTACCCGTGTGCGTGTGCGTCGAGTTGAACTCGACGAGGCATGTCGAGATCGACGAGGTGTGTCGACATCATATGACACGGGTAGCAACACGGGCGTGTCCCTACCCGTGTGTGTGTGTCGAGTTACACTCAACAGGGTGTGTCGAGATCGATGAGGTGTGTCGACATCGTATGATACGGGTAACGACACGGGCGTGTCCCTACCCGTGTGTGTCGAGTTACACTCGATAGAGCGCGTCGAGCTCGACGTACTACATGTCGAGATCGACAAATTGTATGACACGGGTAGCGACACGGGCGTGTCCCTACACGTGTGCCGTTGTGTCGAGTTGAGTTCGTTGAAATGTGTCCATAGAAGGACACGACCAGGGAACACGGCCGTTTCATGTGGACACAGGTCGAGACACGAGCGTGTCCCTACCCGTGTCAAGTATTGAACCGACACGAAAACTGTCGTTGCCATTTCTCCCAAGCAGGACACGGGTAAGGACACGGGCGTGTCCCTACCCGTGTCACTTTTCATATATAAGGAGAAGAGAAAACCCTAGCCGTTTTCATGCTCACTTAATCCCCGTTTTCTGAGAGAAACTCCTGTTGATTGAAGGAAGTTGCTGGATCTAGTTGTAGAGGAGAAGATCCGCCGTCGCCCTGAGGGAGAAGATGCCGCCAAGAAGAGTTACACGATCCATGGCCGGAAATAGTGGAAATGTCGGAAATGAGGTGAGTTTCCTACCCTCTCCCTTGGTGCTAGATCTGTAGATATATTGGCGAGATGTTGACTCGGTAGAGTCTTGACTTGTGAGAAGATGTTTTCTCTAGGATGAGGCCGATCTAGGGCTTGTGGCCTTGGTTTGTTGTGTCTTCAACCTCTCCGATCTTCTATGTGGAGATGGGGGATGGTTTCGTGAAGAGTAAAGGCCTCACGAGGGTGAATAAGGGTGGAGGAAATTTGTGGAGGTGATTTGTGAGGATTGACTTGAGGAGGAAGATGAACCGACGCCGTTCGTTCCGCCTCAAGATGCGTGCTGAATCTGTATTCTGCGCGCAGCGATCTTCTAGGCCATTTTCATGAAGGATATGCCCAGATCTGGGCTTTCGACTAAACACGAAAGTTGAAGCCCTTGAAAATACCTTTCCAACGAGTGGCTGCACGACTTCAGGCGACGTCTGTAACCATAGGAAAGTCTGAACGAAGATGGTGTTCAATAAATCCTGCATGTAGAAATTGTGTTCTGTACGCAGCGGACCTCAAGGCTGGTTTATAATAGGATACACTAAAATCTGGGTTGAGGCCTGAATACAAAAGTTGTAGCCCATGGAAAGACCTTTCCATCGAGAGGTTACACGTCTTCACCAGATTCTGGAAGCTTCAGGAATCTCCGGTCGAATTTGCTGCCCAGATTTACTCTGCACCTAAATTCTGGGCTTATATAATATGGATTTGGATTCGGTGGAATTAATATTGCAAGTTACTTGGCTTGGATGAACTCTTTTATGATTAATCATTTTAGTTGCATGATTGATGAAGTTTATTAATCAGATTTCATATAATCCAATTGTGAAGCAAGCTTGCTTAAACGAATTGACTTGATAGAAATTGATAGATGGTTATTTATGCTCATCGTGTTTATAATATGTTGTTATCCTTGGGAAAGATTGATGGATCTTTATATGCGCATCATGTTTATATTATGTTGTCATCATTTGGAAAGTCATGTAGAAGAATAAATTATAGCCATGAGTATGTTTGATTAATGGAATGAGTTTTGTAGTCCAATACTTAGAGCGTCGTCTCCCTACGGGTAGTATTGTGAGAGGATGTTAGTGCGGTGTTGACCGTCACTTGTTTGATTTGTGTTGAGATAAGGTATGGATGGGTGGTTGGGCTGTATCCTCGTGCTTACTTCCGAGGCCTCTTCCATGCTATGGCGATGTGGCATTTGCATGCGGTGTGAGTCGACACGCGGTGTCGTAATCTTGGGTTAAGGATAGTGTGGCAGGTCTACGGGCTCGCCGATCGTCACACCGACGAGAGTTGGCATTTAGATTTTGGGCAGTTGGCCTGTGTCCTCGGTGTTCATGTCCCGGGGACCCTTCCATGCCAAGTGAACGGTTGGGCTGTGTCCTCGTGCTTACTTCTGAGGCCCCTTCCGGGTCACACAAGGCCAGTTCGGGCTGTGTTCTTGGTGCACGTCTACCCAAGACCCCGCTGGGCCATAGTACGCATGGGCTCCGCTGTTGTGTTCTTAGCGTTGAGGCGTATTTGGAGGCCTAGGTGAAGGTAGTGTGGATACCCGCCTAGTAGTAGAAGTGCCCGTTCTACTGTCACCACATGGCCACGACGGCTGATGCCTGAGAGGTTAGCTACCTGCTCGAAAAGTGGGAACTATAGTCTATGTTGACATAGCAGTTGCATGTGTGTGATCATGGGTGAGTCATTGCATAGATACATGGTATTTCATAACATTGCACAACAAGATCCTCATCGTATAAGTTTGCATGGGCACTCTTATACGGTGAGTTATTTTATGTAACCCGATCCTTAACTTATAAGCCTATATAGGCATCCTTATAAGTTAAGTTACTTTCCTACTACTGATACCTTACTTGCTAATTTACTATAGCTCTTATATAACTGCTAGATTATGATACTGTTACTCTTACACTATTGCCACCTACTTGTGCTTCTTTTATTACTTGCATATATATATATATATATATATATATATATATATATATATATATATATATATATATTACCCTTGTTCGTTATCTCCGCCCGGTGCCGAGGAGTCGCCGAGGGAGCGGATGTGAAGCCACTTAGTCGTTTTGACTAACGGTTGCTACATCTTCCTTTTTAGGAGGTCACGCCGTAGGTAGAGCAGCCGCAGACTACGCAGTAGGACAGCCAGGCCAGGACGACAGGGCCTGAAGTGACGGTGTCGTCGTTACCATCGTCACAGATGTGAGTGTTGAGAGATTTTGATGTAGCCCCTTTTTGGGCAGTTTCTATAGCTGTACTCTGA
This sequence comes from Platanthera guangdongensis, assembly GCA_039583875.1. Taxonomy (NCBI): domain Eukaryota; kingdom Viridiplantae; phylum Streptophyta; class Magnoliopsida; order Asparagales; family Orchidaceae; genus Platanthera; species Platanthera guangdongensis. The sequence goes on along the minus strand of CM077150.1, from coordinate 76,060,352 downwards.
TTTGTAGAAGCATGTTTTAGCTTCTATATTTTGATGTACTATTTGGAAATTACTACTTACTGTGGATTTGACTTCTTCTTGCTTATATTTTGGTTGGGTTGGCATGTTTATATTGATAATTGGTTGTAGCCGGCGGAATGGGCATCTTGTGGTACAGGTTAGCCCGTGTGCTAATGCTACCGCAAGGCGGCTGTTCCGGGCATAATAACCCCCTTCGTGCCGTGTTTTGGGATCCGGGAGGGGGGTTTTACATTACATTGCATCCTTCTCCACAGATTGATGAAGACAGTGAAGAAGAAATTGTTGAAGCTGTTGAACCCGTTGAACCCAAAACAACAAATATAATTCCACAAGCTGTTGATGAACCAAATCCACCTGCTGCTCTTGTCACACTTGGAGATCATCTCATATCTCAAGTTATTGGAGACATATCAGATGGTGTGCAAAGAAGGCATCAACTCAACCAAGATCTGATGCATGCTTGCTTCAATTCTCAAATTGAGCCTCAATCCATAGAAGATGCAGAGCAAGATCCCCACTGGATTATTACAATGCAAGAGGAGCTCAAATAATTTGAGAGGTGTAGAGTTTGGGATTTAGTTCCAAAACCCAAAGACTATCCAAGTCATTGGAACTAAATGGGTCTTCAGGAACAAATTGGATGCACAAGGATCAATTGTGAGAAACAAAGCTAGGCTGGTAGCCCAATGGTTACTCACAGGAAGAAGACATAGATTATGACCAGACTTTTGCCCCATTACAAGATTAGAGGCTATCAGAATATTTCTTGCTTATGCTGCCTATCAGAATTTCAAAGTCTACCAAATGGATGTCAAAAGTGCATTTCTAAATGGAGAACTAAAAGAGGAAGTAATATGTTGAACAACCACCAGGTTTTATCTCTTCAACTCATCCCTCTTATGTTTTTAAGCTTCATAAAGCTCTCTAATGGTCTAAAGCAAGCTCAAGGGATTGATATGAGACCTTAGCTAGTTTTCTTTTAGAGCATAAGTTCATTAGAGGCATTATAGATAAGACTTTATTTATTAGACATCATAAATCAAAAATTTTGCTAGTCCTAAATATATGTAGATGATATAATATTTGGCTCTACTGATTCCAAACTATGCAAAAGGTTTTATGACCTGATGCATTCAAAGTTTGGATTAAGTAGCATGGGTGAACTATCCTACTTCCTTGGTCTTCAAGTGAAGCAAATCCCTGATGGTATCTTTATATCCCAGTCTAAATATGATAAAGAGCTACTTACAAGATTTGGGATGTCAGATGCCTCAGCTAAGAAAGCACACATGCCCTCCAATGCTGCAGTTGATTCTGATGAACATGGCAAACCAGTTGATCAGAAAACATATAGGGATATTGTTGGGTCCTTATTGTATCTTACAGCTAGTAGGCCTGATATTATGTTTGCTACTTGTATTTGTTCTAGATTTTAATTAAGTCCTAAAGAATCACACCTTATTTTACTAAAAAAGATTTTAAGATATATAAAGGGTTGTCCTAATCTAGGACTCTGGTATCCTACTGAGTTCAGGATTTTAATTATCCTGGATTCTCAGATACTGACTTTGCTGGATGTAGAGTTGATAGGAAAAGCACATCAGGAACTTGTAAGTTCCTTGGTGATAAGCTTGTATCCTAGTTTTGCAAAAAGCAAACATCTGTGTCAACTTCAACTGCTGAAGCTGAATACATAGCATCAGGTAGTTGCTGTTCATAGATTCTATGAATTCAAAATCAGCTCCTGGATTATAGTATTTCAACTTAAATAATTCAACTATCTTTTGTGATAACACCAGTGTAATTTCTAATGCACAAAATCCAGTGCATCATAGTAGGACCAATTATGTAGAGATTAAACATCATTTCATTAGAGATTGTGTGGACAAAAATAAAATTAATCTTGTCTTCATCTCTACTGATTTACAAAGAGCAGACATTTTCACCAAACCGTTAGATAAAAAGAAATATATGTTCTTCCTAAATCAGCTAGGTATGATTAATGGAGGAAGCTTTAATTATGATTTTTGTCAGTGGTCAACGAACTGTTCATTTTTCATCGAACGAAGATCGACAAACTATGAACTCTTCGTGGAGTGTTCATCTACGGAGATCGACGGACCTTCCTTTGTGAAACTTTTCGTTCGAATGGAGATCGACAAAGTTTGTTTTAGAAAATTTTTCGTCGAATGGAGAAAGACAAATTATTTTCCCCCTCTTCAAACTTAGATTGACGCTTTTATTTCTTTATGAGATTTTCCATTGAACTGAGTTCGAAGCTTTTATTTTTTCATCGGATGGAGTTCGTCTTTTCAACTTCTGAAAACTTATAATTAGGTTTTCATCGAACTCCATCATATGGTTTCCAGTTCCTTTGCACTTGATCTCTTATTTTTGCAGGCAATGGAGATTTCAGCTGCGACACTTTCCCAAGATGAAATTTGATGACGGCTTCGACATCGATATGGATTCATTCAGCCAATCTGATCAAGTTTTTCAGAATATCTTACAGTTGTTTGAGGCTCAACAGTTAAGGAAGTTCATGACAGCAAGAATAAAGCTTCCAGTGACAGAGATTAAGGAATGGGTATATACGGCAAATATTCAGGTACACTCCAGTTCTTATTAGATCTATCTCAGGACATCAGGTTCCTCTTTCACCAGAAATTTTATCTAAATTTTTTGGGTTTGTTAATGGTGAAGAAGAAATAGAATTATCTAGTAGTGAATTTAATGAAATGCTAGATAGGTTGGTTCATGCTGAAGGAAACCCTAACCACCTTCTTAAGAAAAATCTTTCGATAGAATATAGATTTTTAGCTAATATTATTGGAAAAGTGATTTTGGCCAAACACTCTGCTCATGATCACATTACTTGTAACATCCCATTTCCAATTAGACCCCTAAGAGTGGTTTTGTTATGACTAGGTCATGACAAAATCCATAGGAAGCCAAAGGAGACCAAGTAAGCTTAGGCATGAAGTTGGAAATCACCATAGTCTGCAAAGAGTAGAATTCTAAACAAAAGTTTAGGATGAGCATAGGGATTCACCATGACTCCATGACCCCACCACAACATCCCTAACCCATTATAGTGTCCATTAGAGCCATAAGGATCCATTGGGGTGAACCCAAAGTGGTCAAATTGACCCAAGTCCACCATAGCCCTAAATTGGGCAAGGTGCCCTAACTAAGTGAAATTATACTCTAATATGCCCAATTGACCATACCTGGACCTTTACAAGCCCTAACGGAGGCCAATGGGTCACTAAGGACCCATTGGGGTCAACCAAAGAGGCTAAGTTGACCCAAGTCAACCCTAGCCCTAAAGTAGTCAAAGTGCCCTAACTAAGGGGCAAGTGACCTTCATAGTGCAAAGGTAACCCTACATAACTCTTCCTACACCTTAGGGGAAGCCATGGGGTCACTAAGGACCCCGTGGGGTCAATCCAAATGGTCATGTTGACCAAAGTCAACTCTAGCCCTAACTTGGTCAAAGTACCCTAACTAAGGGTCAAGTGACCCCCAATGATGCCCCACCAACCCTACCCAAGTCTTTCCGAGACCTTAGGGGAGGCCAATGGGTCACCAAGGACCCATTGGCGTCAACCAAATGGTCATGTTGACCAGGGTCAACTCTATTCTAGTGTTAGGTCAAATTAGCCCAAATGGGCTAACCCAAGCTCAAACCCATTTTCCCCACTTGGGCTAACCTCATTTTTATTATTCATATGGGTTAGTGGGGTTCCAATAGGCTGGAGGAGAGATCAAAATTCGGCCATGGTGAGTAGGAGAGAGAAAGCTCCATTTTTCTCTTTAATGGAGGAGAGAGAAAGTGAGAAAAGGAGGCCATTCATGGCCAAGGGATACCAAGGGTCCCTCCAATTGATTCCAAAGGCTGAATAACATTTCCCCTCATCAGTTTTGAGGAGTTGAATAGCCATGGCTGGCCACCCAAGGTGGCTGAAATCAATTTCTTCAATAAGGAGGAGAGAGAAAGAGGGGTCAATAATGGCATGGAAGGTGAAACCCCCACAAATCCCCCTATTGATGGTTGGATTCAACTCCTCAGGAGTAGGGGAGGAGTTTCCAACATTCTTCAGGTCACCAAGGGGCTGATTCATTGAGAATTCAGTTTCCCAAAATTTCCCATTAATGGTGGAAATGGGAATTCAAGCTATGACCCTCCCTATCCCCCCATTTGGCTCTTTTAAAAGCATCCATAGGCCAAGAGCAATCGTTTCCACCATCCCACTGAAGGAGCCTAGGTAGTTGGTTGTACAGTTGCAGAGCACGAAAAGCTCCACCACCGGCCATGAAGCACCACCACCACACTCGTCGGCAAGCTCGGTTAAAGGTCGTCCTCTACTCCTCTCTTCGTGGGTTAGATCTTTAAATCATTTAGGAGAGAAATCGGGCTCAATTGAGCCCGATTGGGTGAGAGAAATTTCTGAAATTTCTTGGTTTCTCAACCACTCGGGTTCGTCGGAATCCGCCCCTCCGGCGGCCGCGCCACCGCCCAGCGATATCCCCCTCCTCAACGAAGGTGGTGGCGGTGGTGGCCGGCCATGGAGGTGGTTGGATGGTCGGGAAAAGGGCTTGCAAGTTACTCCAGGTTCGGGCCATCATAGCTGATGGACTAAAAATCGTCTCACAGACTACAATCCGAATAGGCAAGTGCACCTATCGTTTTATAGTATAGTGATAAAAATATATCAAGGTCGTATAAAAACTCGGGGCAGGCAAATACTATTACTCACAACGATTCTATTATCCTACCGAACGATTGATGGGTTTGAAAATTAAAATGAACTAAGCTTAATTAAAAGAGAAATAAAAATATTGCGAAAGAGTGCTCGATCGACGATTCACTTTGAAATAAAATAACGAAATAAATTAGTTTAACATTTGTAATACTATTAAGACCGTGACGGATCCGATATTAGGAAGTAATCTCGCTAGAGCATTAAATCCCCTAACTTATAGACGTTTTGACCGAAATCTCTTTACAAGTCAAAAGAGCCTAAAGTTGCATTACCGAAGTGACCCGCACTATTGGATTTGACTCCAATCCGGAGGATTTACGTCATCCTATCTCTAGGGTTGCGTTCAACTCCTTCCTTCTTTGAGTGATCTTTCAAATCAATGAGTCTCTCGACTTCTATGAAATGAGATCAATTGCCTACTACCGTATACCGGAATACGGAGTCGACACGATAAAAATCAAAGAAGGATCAAAATAGGAAAAATACAAATGCAAACATAAAATTAAAGATGCGTTATTTTGTCGCAAAGCTCATCGCGATCAGGCGCAAAATATAATTAGCTAAGCATAATAGAGGAAGAAAACAAAATAGAAGAAAGAGAAGTCATTTGCATTGCTTAAGAAAAGGAAATACACAAAAATTAAAATATGACAATGCTATTCTACTACAAAAAGGAAATTACAATCAAAACTACAACAAGGAAAAACTCTCATGAACTAGCTATCTCACTTGCTCTCTAAAATCCTCCTCCCCAAAGCATGAGACATTGGTTCCTTTTATAGGAGAGGGAGAAGATTCTAGATTGAAATGAAGAAGAGGGGGCAAGGGGGGTGGCCGGCCATGTAGGGTGGAGAAGGTGCATGAATGTCATTAATGGGGGAGAGAGGGAAGAGGCTACATGCATGCATTTTCATTTAGGAAAATAAAAAGAACAAAATAAATAAAAGAGGGGGGATGGATGGGTTTAAATGAGAATGATAGAAAGGGAAAAAGGGGTGAATGAGAAATAAATAAGAGAGAAGGAATGAGTGGGGAGATGCATGAGGAATAAAGAGAAGAGAAAATAATAAAGGAGAGAGAGTGGAGAGGCTACATGCATGAATGGGGAGAGAAGGAGTTGTCCATGCATGTTGGGCTTCATTATGTGGGCTGAAATATTATTTGTGGGCTGAAATATTATTTGTGGGCTGCATCATAGGCGGCTCGGGTAGCACCAAATGGAAGGGCTCAGATTGTCTTGCATGGTGGGCTGCGCTTGGACCGCAACAAAGGCCTTGAACCTACAAATAAAACAAACAAATAAACAAAATGTTAGATATATTTTATAACATAACATAACATATATTTTATAACATAATAAAAAACTAACCGTAATAATATAATAATAGTTATATTTCATAACAAAACACAACTAGACATAGAACATAAAATTAAACATAAAAAAACATAAAACACATAATTAAACTAGGAATTAATAGATTATAAAAAAGACATTAAGACATGAAATAAAAACATAACAAGCATAAAATATAAATAAACTTAGGCATTTTTCATATACTAAACTACCCCAAAAATGATGACTAAAAGTAGTCATCAAATACCCCATGCTTGGGCTTTTGCAATTCCAGAGCAAAAGTATGAGAAATATTTATAAGACATTTATAAAGTTTTCAATTAAACTAAAAATTTATTTACACCAAAGTCAAGTCAAAAATAAAATTTATGGATTTACGAATTAAGTCCTAAATTATGGAATTAAAGTGAAAAGAGAGAAATATTTAGCCAAAAATTCTCTAATAAATTAACTAGCACTCAAAATTGAGTAAATTGCAAACAAGATTTGATTAAAATTATAAAACCATAACTTAAAAGAAACTTAAGTAAGAATGCAACCTACTACTTATGCTCTCCCAATATTTTAATTTAAAATCTAAGACAATAATATTGGCTAAGGGGTTTGGGGAGGAAAATCAACATGAAGAGGTCTTTGATTGGAGGTGATCATCATTATTTTTTTTCACACCCCACCAAATTATTTTTTTTTTAAATATATATGTAATACCAGAAAATGATAGACTAACATCCTATCACTTCCACGACATATATGAACTTTTAAATATATATGTAATACCAGAAAATGATAGACTAACATCCTATCACTTCCCACGACATATATGAACTTTTAATTCTTCTCTTCATCTGGGTTGCATATGTTTACCAGAGAATAAGAAACTAACATCTCCTTATTCCCATGACATATGATCTAACAATAAAAAGAAAAAGGAAGGAGTTAAAAAATTTTAGAAAATAAACTAAAATACTAGAGAGCAACTACTAGTAGATTGAGATTTCCTAAGAATCTAAAAGCATGAGGTAATAATAATTGGAATCCAAAATTGTTAAGCAAAATTACTACAAAATTGAAACTATTTAAAATAAAAGAGAAAAAGTGCTAAATAAATTACTCTAAGCAAATTAAAACCATAAGATAATTCTCAAAACGAAATCACTAAATATTAGATTTAACTAAACATGATGAAACAAAAGATTAGCAAATCAAAAATAGTAAAAATGCTTATAAACAAACTCAAACAAAATTTCTGAAAACAACAAAAAGACTAAGGGAGAGGTTTATTATATTTTTTGGATTTTGATTTTTGGATTTTTGTGGGGTTTTTCTAGTTTTTTTTTTATTTTTGATAAAACTAAATTACTTAAAAACTTTTTTTGGGTTTTTGTATTTTCTAGTTTTTTTTTATTTTTGATAAAGCTAAATTACTTAAAAACAAACATTTTTTTTTGAAAAACATAAAAAGAAAATATATTTTTTTTAAAAAAAGGAGAAAAAAAAATTAAAAATAAAAGAAAAGGAAAAAGAGCGAAGCCCTCCCCCATGCTTGGATTTTGCATTGTTCTCAATGAAAAACAAAAAAAGAAGAAGAAGAGGGATGGGGGGCAATAAAGTAAAGACTTAAAAAGAAAACGACTTCCCCTGATTCGTAAGGCTGAATGCTGATTTCGTTCCCCATGCTTAAGTTGGACACCAGCTCAGGCCTAAGGAGAGAAAAAAAAATGATGGAGCCAAATGAACCGCCGAAGGTCTTATTCCTGCAAACACAATAAGCAAACAAAAAAAAAAGGAATAACAAAAAGGATAAGCAAGGGGTGCCTCCCAAGAGCGCTCTTTGTTTAACGTCGTCTGAGCCGACGTTATTGGTTAGCTAAATGGAAAATAAAAACAAAAGTGAAGGGGTAACTCCCTAAGTATGCGCTTAGGAAAGTACATGAAAAAAAGAGAAAAATTGAAGAATTGCACGACATGTGGTGGAATCTTCAATGGAGGACGCCCGGAAATGAACGGACGGAGTTATAGAAGAACTCTGCCGTATGTAAAATGGGAAAGAAGGGTTGTCAAAAAAGAAGAAAAAAAAGAAGAAGAAATAGAAAGAGGAATAAAAGAGGTAGAAAAAGAAAGTTCATCAACGGAAATTTCACAAGAGAGAGGAGAGACTTGTGAAATTTCGGGAGAAGAAGGGGTAGAGAGGACTAAAGAAGAAGAAAAATTATCTAAAATAAAAGAAGAAGAAGAAGAGAAAAAGACTCGCTGAAAAAAGTTGGAACAGTTAAAGTTTGACGAGAAAAGGAATCACACACGTCTTCAGAAAAAGAAAGAGAATGATGAGACGTCTCTTGTCATCCTCAAAAGGTAAGAAGCATGCCGGAGTATCCATAGGGGAGTCATCCAAAGGAGGGAGGAAACAATCCGGAATATCCGAATAGTTATCGCCCTCGAGAGGAAAAAGACAAGCCGGGATATCCGGTGACTCATTACACGATGAAATTGGAGGAGACGGAGAGAGAAGACGAGAGAAAATGAAGCGGCCTCACGAGAAAAATAATCGAGAATGGTTTTCAAATGCAAATTAATATTATCAAGAGAAGTTTGCAATTCAAAATACGCATTATCGATTGAAGTAAATTTAGAGGCACGGCGCTTTGCGGGGCAAAATCATAAGATAAATAAGACGGGTTCCCCATCTCCCAAGTAGGATAAAAATTGGAGTAAGAGTCAAATTGGCCACTTTGACCTGCTCCAGAGAAATTGAAATCAAAAGAGGGAGGGGTTCCCAAAATACATTCAGAATAAAAGTGGTAGGGCGACCCGCAAAAATTACAAAAAGCGCCAAAAGAAGATGATTCCATAAAAAAAACGTTAGCAAAAAAAAGAGAAAATTTAATATTTTGATTTTTTTTTGTTTTGTTAAAAAAATGTTTTTTTTTAAAAATTTTAGTAGAAGTAATAAACTCGATGCTTTCGTAATATTGCCAAAATAGTCCCCGGCAACGGCGCCAAAAACTTGATGGACTAAAAATCGTCTCACAGACTACAATCCGAATAGGCAAAGTGCACCTATCGTTTTATAGTATAGTGATAAAAATATATCAAGGTCGTATAAAAACTCGGGGCAGGCAAATACTATTACTCACAACGATTCTATTATCCTACCGAACGATTGATGGGTTTGAAAATTAAAATGAACTAAGCTTAATTAAAAGAGAAATAAAAAATATTGCGAAAGAGTGCTCGATCGACGATTCACTTTGAAATAAAATAACGAAATAAATTAGTTTAACATTTGTAATACTATTAAGACCGTGACGGATCCGATATTAGGAAGTAATCTCGCTAGAGCATTAAATCCCCTAACTTATAGACGTTTTGACCGAAATCTCTTTACAAGTCAAAAGAGCCTAAAGTTGCATTATCGAAGTGACCCGCACTATTGGATTTGACTCCAATCCGGAGGATTTACGTCATCCTATCTCTAGGGTTGCGTTCAACTCCTTCCTTCTTTGAGTGATCTTTCAAATCAATGAGTCTCTCGACTTCTATGAAATGAGATCAATGCCTACTACCGTATACCGGAATACGGAGTCGACACGATAAAAATCAAAGAAGGATCAAAATAGGAAAAATACAAATGCAAACATAAAATTAAAGATGTGTTATTTTGTCGCAAAGCTCATCGCGATCAGGCGCAAAATATAATTAGCTAAGCATAATAGAGGAAGAAAACAAAATAGAAGAAAGAGAAGTCATTTGCATTGCTTAAGAAAAGGAAATACACAAAATTAAAATATGACAATGCTATTCTACTACAAAAGGAAATTACAATCAAAACTACAACAAGGAAAAAACTCTCATGAACTAGCTATCTCACTTGCTCTCTAAAATCCTCCTCCCCAAAGCATGAGACATTGGTTCCTTTTATAAGAGAGGGAGAAGATTCTAGATTGAAATGAAGAAGAGGGGGCAAGGGGGGTGGCCGACCATGTAGGGTGGAGAAGGTGCATGAATGTCATTAATGGGGGAGAGAGGGAAGAGGCTACATGCATGCATTTTCATTAGGAAAATAAAAAGAACAAAATAAATAAAAGAGGGGGGATGGATGGGTTTAAATGAGAATGAGAAAAGGGAAAAAGGGGTGAATGAGAAATAAATAAGAGAGAAGGAATGAGTGGGAGATGCATGAGGAATAAAGAGAAGAGAAATAATAAAGGAGAGAGAGGGGAGAGGCTACATGCATGAATGGGGAGAGAAGGAGTTGTCCATGCATGTTGGGCTTCATTATGTGGGCTGAAATATTATTTGTGGGCTGAAATATTATTTGTGGGCTGCATCATAGGCTCGGGTAGCACCAAATGGAAGGGCTCAGATTGTCTTGCATGGTGGGCTGCGCTTGGACCGCAACAAAGGCCTTGAACCTACAAATAAAACAAAACAAATAAACAAAATGTTAGATATATTTATAACATAACATAACATATATTTTATAACATAATAAAAAAAACTAACCGTAATAATATAATAATAGTTATATTTCATAACAAAACACAACTAGACATAGAACATAAAATTAAACATAAAAAAACATAAAACACATAATTAAACTAGGAATTAATAGATTATAAAAAAGACATTAAGACATGAAATAAAAACATAACAAGCATAAAATATAAATAAACTTAGGCATTTTTCATACGAAAATACCCCCAAAAATGATGACTAAAAGTAGTCATCAATAGCCCTTGGCTGGAGGAAGAAGATGACCTGGAGGCGTTGGTTCTGATTCAAGATTCGTGTTGGATCTTATAGATTTATTTTGATTTTTTGTATTTTTTGTCCTGTTTACTGTGCTATTTTAAATTAAATATTACAAAAACTTAGGGGCCCCTACAGGAAAAATGACCAACATGAAAATTGTAGCCCTTGAAGTCTAGTGTAATTTAAAATTGATTTGAACCAATATGGATAAGTGGTTTGACAACAACACCCATTTTGGTGAGGAATATACCTTGGCTAGACATGAGACTATTTTGAGTACCCCCATCAATCCATCCATCCATCCAAATGACTTGAAATTTTGGTTGTGGGTCATTCTTACCTATACCTAAGAACATATCCAAAATTGGGAATTTTTGGAAAATATTGTCCTAAAGTATTTGTAGAAAGTTAATAAATAATGTAGGAATTATTTAAAAGATCTAATGACCTCTAAACCCTCCCAAATCTTGGTTAGTGGTCCTTGGGGTATTCATAAGGCTCGGGTTAAAAATTCATCTCATTTGGAGATGGTTTGAGTTAAAATCGTGCAAACCCTATCCCTGCCATAATAAGGCTATTTAGGTCAAATAGTGCACTTTGGATTTTGAGTGGCCAAATCACCTCAACAGAGGTTGAAATTGGGGCCACTGACTTGGCATGGCTTGTAACACCTTCCCAGGGAAGATGGGGTGGATTGGGGTGAGTTTGCACTAGGACCCAAGACCAAACCCTAAGGATGGTCTTTGGTGTATGGACTTGAAACTTGGTAGGGAGGGTACTAGGGTAGCTAAAACCCTCAGGTAAAACTCTTATGGGATTTTAAAATAGGTAGGCCCCACAAAACCCTAACCCTAGTTTAGGGCACAAAATTTGTAGTGATAGAATAGGTGAATAAAACTCATTGAATAGAGATGAAACTTGGGTAGTGTAGTCCTAGGGTTAGTATGAACCTCTGGAAATTTAATTGGGAACTTTGGATCAAAAGACTTAGTACTTCCTTTGTAATGCATGAGTTATCCATACTTAATCATTTGGTTATTGTGAACTCACTGTCCATTGGAAAGTCATAAAAATTGGTAAAAGAAGTTTTAGACTTTTATGCTTATTTATGAATTTTATTAGAATTTTTGAATACTTAATTACAGTACCTACTTCACAAACACATTAGCTTGAAAACTTGTTCAATATTTTATATTGAGCTCATCATATGTTGAGAAATTGTGAAACTCACTCAGTAATGATTCTAGTCAATATGATCTGGTGGAGAGTTTTGTTACAATTTTTAAATGAATAATTTCTATTCTTAGTGCATAATATCGCCAATATGAACATTTGATCCAAATTAATTTTAGAGCTCTTTATTATTTATAAATTATGAAACTTGGCTTGGAGTATTTATAAGCCCTTATGATCACCCTTGAATTTTCTCAGAATTTTTGAAAGTATTTTGTTGTACTTGTCTCTTAAAATGATTATATATGGATATACTCAAAATTAGAATTAGGGGCCTAAACCTTGCTGAAAAATTGGGAGACTTTGGATTATATTTTAAATATTCATATTATATCTATCATAAAGTTTGTGGAGCATTTGCTTGTCTGATAGTGGTACTTCATGTTCAAACTTGGGGTTTTTGGATTACTAGAATAATTAAATAAATTACCAGATAAATTAGGAAAATTATGAAATTTTGGATTTATGCTAAAAAGGTCTTGAAAGCCCTCCATTAAGTATATAGATATACTATGAATATTTTGAGTACCTCTCGTTTTACTCATCATATAGCTTAGGATGGTCTGCTTTTAGTAAAACTGCAGAAATTATGTTGGAATTTGAATTTGGGCTCATGAGTTGGGGTTAGATGTTTGCTGGTTTGGATGAATAAAAAAATGAGTTCATCAGTGGAAGGTAGGATGAGTAGAGTGTTGGTTTGGCTAGTGTTAAGTGGTGCTCGGGATCGACGAAAGATCGTCTTTCCCTTGGGGAGGAAGTGTCAAATACTCTAGGGTTAGATCCAGTACAACAAGTAAGGGTTTGGGAAATTTGATAGCAACCAATAATAGTAAGTGCCATGCAAAAGGGAGCTTTGGGCGTAATCTCATCGTAGTTCCTAGTGCCTTTGAGAGCCCTTCACGGGGAATACCTTGGGCAGTCCTGGACTAAACTAAACAGTAAGAATACAATATTACAACAGTAACTAGTATAAGTGGGGTTGCACATTCACACACCCCGAAAGCTCAGGAGGTTGATTAGGTTGTTTTGATTGCCATCCAGGCGGTTCGTTTAGAAGGTAGATGCACGGACGGACAGTCCGGGGAGCTAGTGGCTCAAAAAGTTTTGGATACAAAATAAGGTGGTGGGTCATCGTTATTGGACGGTCGTTCACACCGACTTCGATAAATTGACTCGGCAGTGTGGGACACTTAGCCAAAGAAAGTCTGGTGGATATGGCCAGCATTAGTACGCGAATACTCTAGGTTGTGTTCTTCTAGGGTTGTACGGGAGGGCTAGGCTTAGTAGTGTGAATACCCGCCTAGGAGTGGGGGGCCCGACCCACTGTCTCTGTTTGCCACTACGGAGGTTCCTGGGAGTGAAGCGAGCTGCCCAAATAGGGGGAACTAAAGGTCTGTGCGTATAGAGTCGTGTGCGTGGGTTGCACTTGCATGAATCATGGCATAGCATACTTGCATACAATCGACACCCCAATGTATAAATTGGTATGAGACTTTTTATATAGCGGGAGCCTTGCAGAAGACACCTTAACTTATACGTTTGTATGGGCATTCATATAAGTTAAGGTTACTTACTTCTTATCTTGTCTTTCTTACATATGTTATTTACTCTACTTGCTTACTCTACTTGCTCACCTTACTGCATACTATTATAGAACTACTAGACTATTCCACTGTCACCTGCCACTTTGTACTCTCCACCTTGTAGCTTCCCTTCCTCCTTCCCGCTCGGTGCCTAGGAGCCATGGGGGGAGCGGTAGGGGATGATAAGGCTTTGTTTTTATGACTAATGGTTTTCGGACAACAACATTACATGGGCTCCGGATGGGAGACAGGGACCAGCAGCTCAGGGACCAGCACCAGCGGAGTACGGTGCGCATGGAGGTGGGCCAGTCTATTATCAGAGCACTAGCAACCAGCTTCGTGAGTGATAGTCTTTTTATAGCTTCCGCGAGAGATTATAGCAAGAATCTGATGTACCAGGCTTAAGCCCGTTTATATTTCCGTTTTGTTACTTCGCAGTACTCTCTTTTCTACTTATGGACATGTTGTGATTTCTCTTATTATATATGACATTTGTGGACTCAGCTATTTCATTCCTGAATACCGCTGTCTCTATGATGATCGAAAAGGCGGCAAAATCGGCGTTTTGTAGTGGCGGATTTCCCGTGTGTCGGGGCCACTGCAAAATAGTTGTTCTGGGCATAAGACCCCGGGGTTTGAAAAAGAAAAAAAAGTGATTTAATTGATGTAGGCTATGGTGTTTGACGCTATAACGGCAAAGGTAGTAACACATACGCCTCTCTATTTCCACTATTACGCTCACACAATAACTAAACGCAGCACAACCCACGAACAACATTATCAACTATCGCTAACGTATGGTAGCCACATCGATTAAAGATCGAACAAACGACTAGAGGCCAATGTTCTCTCAAGCTAAAAGGACCAATCTTGGGTCCGACCGAGCGATGGTTGTACTAAAAGAGGTCTATCCAAAATGCGATCGAAAAATGGTAGATCTCTCCCAACAAAAATTATGGGGCTCGCCAAACCCTTTCGGAAATAACGCGTTTAAGATTGATGCAAATCAAAAGGAAAACCACGAAGAATCTAACGATTCAAATCCAACGCAAAAATCTTTCCGACCACGGGACTATCTAGAGGGAATCACACGTGAGTGGACATGATTGTTACCCAAGTCGGAATAGATGATTCCGACTACCCTTGAAGGATCGCACTTCCACGGTTCCGCCGGAGTTGCGCCCCATGGAGAGATGATCGTCCGCCTTGGCCGCTTCACACTGATGTCCAGATTCCTCGTCGTAGAAGGAGGCCTTTCTCGGATAAAACTCCAAGTGAAGATGGGCGGACGGATTCTTCAAAGGGGTGCTCGGGTGGTGGAGGTTGGTGGTCAGCCGGCTATGGATAGAGGTGGTCGGGTTGATGATGGTGGAGAGGAGTTGGCGGCTAAGTAAGAGGAAGGGGAGGTGGCAGCTTGGAGAGGAAGATGAGGGAGAGGGGCTGGCCGAATGCTCTAGAGAGAGAGAGAGAGGAAGAGAAGGGTGGCGGCTAGGAGAGGAAGAGAGAGAGAAAGAGGGAGATTAGCAACTAAGAATAGTTTTAGGGTTTCTTTTCATTTCAACTAAACTTAAACAAAACCATACATGAATATATATAGGCTTAACACCAAGTCTTAGCTATATGTAGCCCAAATAAAAATAAAACACTCAATGGCTACATACAGCCCAAATAAAATAACATACTCCAAATGTGTAAATAAAGCATGCTAAAAATATGAATGCTCTTAAGCTAATAATAAAATAAGTTCAACTAGTTATTTGTCTTGCACCGATGGCGGATATTGTAGCGCCGCTCCATACGAACAGCATGGCAAAACGAGTCCTTTGTTGGAGACGAAGGAGGGTCTTCTGTTAGCGTGTCGTCATCAACAACTTGGGGGCCATTGTATCCACCAAAAAGGGGGTCTTATAAGTGGTATCAGAGCAATCCTCGATCGAAAGAGAAGTAGTCCACAAAAACCTTAGGCCACCCCGACGCAAGCTTAGTTTGCGGACAAACTAGCAGCAGAAGAAGTGGTGTTCCCATAAGGGAAATCACATGTAAAGTCCACCTTTTAATTAATTCCACTTGTTCATCAGATAACAATTGGAATTCTTCTTTGTAGACCGTGGTAAACCCTACCCCCAGCAGGGAGCACCTCCGGCTACGAAGATCTCATCTTATAATCCTCTAGTCAATGAGTTAGACTCAATCCACTAGGAGACGTGACTAATCACAAAAACATATAATATGCCCTAGTCTGAAATAGACCTCGGGTATGAACTTAGTTAAGATAAGGAGATACCTAAAGAGAATAAAGGTGGAGTATAACACGAGAATGCTACCTAATCCATAAACTCAGGTGGCCCTATGGTCCCTATCAAGGATTACTCTAACCGGTAGGACTGCTTTAAGGAGAATTGAGACCAATAATCCATTAACAGAATGGTAGAAGACACATAGTCTCAACCTCGTACCGGTAACAAGAATACCTGGATGCAACCACCACGACAAACAAACACGAGGGTCGGATAGGAATTCATGTTTAGAAGAGACCCTGTTGGGATTGGGACATTTTGACCCGGATAAGGTTGTCGTAAATATGACTCAGAGGGTTTAAAGTATGGAGTATATCAACAGATTCAGGTTGGAACCCCAAGTCAAAGATTGATGCCCTAGGGATTATGCACCCAGCTAGGACGGATATAAACATGATATATCAAAGATACTTAGCCAAGGTAGGTAGGGGCTTATCTTTTGTTTATTGGGGGCTTATCTTTTGTTTATTGGGGGATTGTCTTTTGTGTACTGGGCAAATTAGTTATTGACTTGGGTTTCCCTTAGACCTCATCTAGAAAACTTTGCATCGTAAATATAGTGAAATGGACGTAAACTGTATTCAGTGCTACTCGGGCATATTCGTAGGGATAAGAATCTGATTATGAAGTGGAGATTTTATATAGTCGTTGTCTACCCACACAAACGAGAAATCTAGTCACCAGAAGTATGGTATATCTCGGAACATGTATCCTCCCGGATTGAAGGAAGACATCATGGATTCTATGACGCACAGTGAGGTTTGTCGGCTAATGAAGGCTAAGTGCAAAAGTCTTTGGGAACTATTATAGCCACTGGCCGACGTAGCTAGGGTCACCCTGACCGGGAAGAAAACTCCCATGGGTGTTTTCATGAAATTTGTGTGTAGTTGTCTGTTATCAAAGGTGTGCTCAAGAAGATCGTGTCAATCACGATGGATAGTGTACGTCCAAGGAGAGAACATCAGTCCAGGATTATTTGGGCTCTCGGCTAACATTCAACACAGCTCTCCACCCTCGTACGTAGGTTCAAGATTCCACTGTAATGGATCTAAGACGAGGATCCAAAGGCACTCGGCTCAGAATCTATGGAGAATAAAGATACCTAAGTGTCACTGTTTTGAGATAGGATGTTGGAGGCCTAGGGCAGACTAGCCAAATATTACGATGCTCGACATTGCCAAGTAGATTTTCAGGATGGAGACTGTGTATTCCTGAAGATACGTCTAGTGCATGAAGTCTCGCGGTACGTGGGCGGAAGAAGCTCAGTCCAAGGAATATGGGGCTTATAGGATCCTGGAGCGGATCGGTCCATTGCATTATAGACTAGAGCTACTGCTGGAGTAAGCGGTTTTGCATGATGTCTTCCACGTCTCCTATCTTAGGAAGGCTCTAATATGGCCGGAACAACAGGTTCTTGGTATAGATGGCTCGGTAGCTTTTGATCAATCAGTCCACTATGAGCCGGTCAGGATAGATGATACAACAGTGCAGGTCTTGCGGTGCAAGAAGGACCCGCTGGTCATGGTCCTGTAGAGGAACCCTGGGCAGGGGAAGCATATATGGGAGCCACCGGATCTGATGCCGCAGAGGTACCCGAATATCTCCGGGTAATGTATACGTTCAACTTCCTATAGGATGTTACATTCAGTTACTCTCAGTAGAAACCCTGCTGCCTAACCTGAATTTTGAGGATGAAATTTTTATTTTTATTTATTGGGATTTGTAACATCTCATTTCCAACTAGACCTCTAAGAGTGGTTTGTCATGACTAGGTCATGACAAAACCTTAGGAAGCCAAAGGAGACCAAGTAAGCTTAGGCATGAAGTTAGAAGTCACCATGGTCTGCAAATAGTAGAATTCTAAACAATAGTATGTGACTGGTCCTGATTTCAGTGACCTCTTGGTCACTTGATCTTCTTATATGGCACTTATCCTTGTGGAAAGAAATAACATATCCAAGATCATATAGTTGGCTTATGCTTGTAAGGTTGTGTTACAACCCTTCCACATATGCCGCTTTTGTGAAATTGATTAAGCTAGTAGTGATCTTACCATAACCTTTGGTGATCCCTTTATCTGATCCACCAAATATCACCTTAGGTCCATCCTTTACTGGAATGAAATCCTTCAGGGTGCACTTTGTTCCAGTCATGTGCCTGGAACAACCACTGTCTAAGTACCATATAGGGGTATGATAACTTGGACTCACCTGCAAGAAATAAATCACTTATCCTTAAGACCCCAATTCTCATTGGGTCCTAGGTGCATGTTAGGCTGAAAATGAACATGCCTGCCTGCAGCTCTTCTGACAGGTAAGCGTGCATTAGCTCTCTGTACATTATTATTGTGCTAGCAATCAATGACATAGTGACCCACTTTACCACAACACCAACACTCATTAAGTTGTACCTCCTTTTAAGGGTTGGTTTAACAGTATTGCTGTCAGTAGCTCCAAGTCTAGCAGGTACAATAGCAGACTTTTTCTTGAGTGTCGGGGCTGGTACACCAAACCTAAATGGTCCAGTATGAGCCATTTGAACCTCCTCATGGGCTGCCTTGTAGCCACTAGCACCCTTACCATTCCTACAACCATAGTGGTGAACAACTATGTTCTTCCTTTTGGAATTACCAGCTCTAGTGTTCCCTTTGAAGAATATCCCTTTCTTATCCTTTTGGGAGGAGAAGGAATCTATCAAAGGCAACACAGTACATGGATTTGAAAACTTAGCCACTAGCTCCTTCTTATTTTGGATTTTACCTTCTAGATTCCTGATAAGATCATTCTTAAAAGTTTTGTTGTCCATCTGAATAACAGTAATGTTCTTTAGCTGGCTAACTTCCCTAATTTTCTTCTCTAGCAAAGTTGCTGTTTCAGAATGCTAGGAAGCAACAAGCTTTAGAGATACAATCTCCTGAGCCTACTGCTTGGTCGCAGCTTACTCCTTCAGAATGCTTCTAGAAGTTCACCATATCTTTCAATCATTTAATTTATCTCTTCCTCAGATTCAGAGTCATCTTCATCTCTTGATGAAGAAGCACTTGAATTAGGACCAGTCATATACTTTGACTTGGATGAAGAGTTTGATGAAGAGTGTACCTTAGATGGTCCAGGCTGATCCTGCCAGGATTCCTCATGTGATCTTGCCATCAGCCCAATGTAGGCTTCATCATCCTCTTCTGATTCTGATGAGGAAGACTCATCCAGCTTTTCTCCCTCTTAGAAATGAAGGTTTTCTCCTTCTTGCTTCTCTTGTGGTGATAATTCTTTTCACTAGCTTCTTTCTTCTTAGGACAATCAGCCACAACATGACCTGTCTTGCTGCAATAGAAATAAACAACCTTTTTAGAAAAAATGTTTACCAGGTTTTGAGTCATACCTGCCCTCTTTGGAGGATTTATTCTTATTTCTGTAGTTGTCAACTTTGTGCTGGAAGGAAGAGATAGGTTTGCTCCTCCACCCCTTCTTTTTCAATAGCCTCATAAACTGCTTTGAGAAAGCTGCAAACTCCTCATCAGACATTTTACAGCCTGATTCCTCTTGATCTGAATCTTCTGAGTTAGCTGGCCTTCTTGTGGGAGAAGGATTCTTCTCCTTGCTCCTCTTGGAGCTATCTGCCTTGAAGGCCATAGTAGTTTCTTTGGCCTGGCCTATGTTAGTCTTCTCTTCCTCCTTCCTTGCTGTCAGCTGCATCTCATATAAAAGCAGCTTACCAAATAGTATGGATGGTGGAGTATCTGTCAGCTTTGCCACATCTCTAATGGCACGTATCTTAGTGTCCCAGTCTCTAGTAAGAGACCTAAGAAACTTAACATTTAGCTCATAATTACTAAAAGCCCTACCATAAGTCTTTAACTCATTCACTATCCTAAAGAACCTTTCATAACATTTAGTTATGGTCTTCTCCCTAATCTGTCTTAAAGCTTCATACTCTTGATTTAACATTAACTTTCTATCATCTCTCACTTCCTCAGTGCCTTCCATATACACTATCAAGGTGTCCCACATTTCCTTTGAGGTCTTACAGTGCACCCGGTTTTGAAAGGTGGAGTCAACTATGATACTAACTATAATGTTTTGTGCCCTTTTATCCATTGTTGCTAAGATGACATCATCCTTAATCATTTCAGTGTACTTCTTTGGAGTCTGAAGATTTGCATCAAGGACAGATATCTTCATTAGGATGAAGGCACCTTCTTGAACTGTGATATAGATCCTAGGATCAGATGCTTCCATGAAAAATCTGACCCTTTCTTTCTATATACCAAAATTCTCCTTCCTGTAGAGAGGAAGTTTCATGGATCTAAG
This sequence comes from Platanthera guangdongensis, assembly GCA_039583875.1. Lineage (NCBI taxonomy): Eukaryota > Viridiplantae > Streptophyta > Magnoliopsida > Asparagales > Orchidaceae > Platanthera > Platanthera guangdongensis. Next base: position 76,040,039 of record CM077150.1, on the reverse strand, counting down.
CTCTTAATGATTCTCTACTAAACCCATCTTAACCTTCTGACAGCTACCCTAGAGATCTACTCAGACTGTTAAGTCTTTTCTTGAGTAACCTCCCTCTGATACCACTTGAAAGTCTTTGATTACACGGGCAGCTAATCCCCTAAGGGGGGTGGGGTGAATAGGTTATTGCTGTCTTTCTAAGATTCTTTAAAATCTTCTATGACTTAAGTCCTACTGTGTATACTTAATTCAGCTTTCAAGAATACAATACTCAACACAACAAAACACAATACACAGCACACCATATTTTTATAGTGGTTCCCTAGTGTATGGGTACATCTACTGTCCCTCTCCTCCTTTCTAACAATATGTTAGACAAGGCTCTTTTCCCAAAACTATGGCTCATCAGAGATTACAGCATGATCCCACCAGATCAGTCAGTCTCCACTGAGACTTACAACACTAGCTCACAACCCTCCACACAGTAATCTCCTGATAAACACACACATGCACAAATGCCATTTACACAGGCAGGGAGAAACAACCCCACACTGATCCACACAGGAATCCAATCATAGGCCCACAACCCTAACACAGATCTCACAGATTTTTCTCATAGCCTTTATAATTTATGCTTTACAATAAGATCTCACAGATCTCTCATACAGCATAATCAATCTAGGCCTCTACACAGATCTTTCACAGATCCACTGATTTTGAAATAGTTGTTGATTTGACTCAAAAGAAATTGTTCTTTGAGTCAATTTCTTCCTGGGCTAAGTAAATCTCAGCCATATTTGTTTCCTAGTAACAAGAATGACAATCTTCGACTATCTGCAACTTGTGCTAGATGTTCCTCAGGACCTTGATCCTGTTCTTGACGATGGAGGAGGAAGATTAAGAATGAATGTTTTCAAACAGCTAACCTTTATTTGCAGGAAATGAATTGCTCAGCCTCTCCTTCTGTCCTGAGAAAACTTTGTACAAATATCTTCTTCTTCTTCAACGATCCAGAGAAATATCTTGAGATTTGGCTCGGCTTGGATTGTGAATCATCTTCAGCTAGGGCTTGCCTAAACTGATTCATCTTCCTTAGAGAAATCCTTTATTCTTGTTGTAGCAGATGTTGATTGCAACAGCAAACTTAGAAACCCTTCAGATTTATCAATTGATGTTCTTGGTTCTGTAACAATGGTGGATGAAGACGACGAACTCCCGCTTCTCGTTTTCAGAATGTTAATCAGAAAAACTTATTAGATCTTGATCTCAGCTATTATTTATAATCTCGTCGATTTGTGGGATGATTGACACATGTCCCAGTTCTAATGGTTGTTAAAAGGTCAGCTTAATCAAATTGAGATTCACTATAGACTGAAGGCAACGTTAATGTCGATTTGCAGCATTTAAATAACGAATCAGGAAATTGTTGACATGTTGACTTTATTGACGTCAACATCATTCTAGACTTAGCAAAATCAAGCAATGTTTCAGCAATCCTCATTTCGACAAACCCATAACTCAGTTCGGCAAACCCAGAGCTCAGCTCGATGAAATCAAGCATCATTTCAGAAATCCTCAGTTCGACAAAATCAAAACTCAGTTCGACGAACCCAGAGCTCAGCTCGGCGAAATCAAGCATCATTATAGAAATCCTCAGGTCGATGAATAAGTGAAAGCTGAGTTCGACAAACTCTGAACTCAGTTCAACGAACTCAATGCTCAGCTCGACGAAAAATGGATAAGTAATACTCGACGATCCTGGACTTAAAATTTTCTTCAGCTCTGCTAGGCGTTGAGTCACGTTGAGTGAATAGGCCATACTCAATGAATCTAGACTTAGAAATATTTCAGCTTTGCTAGGCATTGAGAGCCTTGAGTGTATAAGCCATACTCAACAAATTAGGACTTAGAAATATTTCAGCTCTGCTAGGAGTTTAGAGCGTTGAGTGTATATGCTTCACTCAACGCTTTTATACTTAGCATGATTTTTTGCAATCTTGCCTTCTTGCTGTAGTTTGTCGTTGACAGACTCAGCATGGCGTTGAGTGATGAAGCTTCACTCAACGCTTCTAGACTTAGTCGATTTTCTGGCTTCCACTGGTTAGGCTTTGACATGGTATCCTTGACTCAATTATTTTGTCCATATAGCGATGAGTGAGTTGAGATCATTTAAAGGTTGTGGACTTAGCCACATTTCTACCTTTTCAATACTGTAAGATTTGACTATCAGCCTTCTCTCAGCGCTATTAGCTGTATGGCGTTGAGTGAGCTTGCCTCCCTCAATGCTTCTGGACCTAGGCATTTTCCTTAATTTCCAGCCTATCATTTTGAGTCCACCTGTCATTGTCTCTTGAACTATATGTCCAATCATTGTGACAAAGACAAACCTGTATGTATGAACTTAAACATACATCAAATGCAGCTATGTGTATACCATTGACCTGTTTGACTTCTTACAAGTCTAGGACATTGGGATCAATGGACCCAATAATAAGACCCCAATATTTTGGGCTAAATTTCTTTAATATCCATAATGCAATCATTTTATATATACCTCAATCCTTAGGGCTAACAATCTTAGACCTGGAGTTGCACCATGAGACTTATTGTTATGCTATATACCTAGGCCCTTAAGGTAACTATTTACGACAACCTTCTCAAGGTCAACATGTGACCCAACCAAAATGGGTCTCTTCTAAACTTGAATTTTTATTCGACCTTTGGTATTTGTCATGGTGGTTGTCTCCACGGAATCAAGTCATCGGTATGAGAGTTAATTTTACGAGTACCCTTCTATTCCACAAATAGGTTATAGGCACCAATTCTCCTTGAGGCGATCCTATCAGCTTGGGTGAGAAGTGATAATATCACTCGATAGGTTAAGTAGGGACATCGGAGTTTAAGTCTTAAGTAGTGACTCTTGTGTCAAGTTCTTCCCTTGGTAAATTTGGGTATCCTCGTACCTTAACCAATCTATATCCGAGGTTGATTTTAGACTTGGAAATGCCACAAAATCCTCTTGGTAAGTCAAACTAAAGTGGTGTCCTAATTGGTTTGGCTAACTCATTGTTTAAGTCGACTATTTTCTATGAATTGTTACACATGAGCATACCATTTATTCCGCTGTATAGTTTGTCTGCAAATTAATGTTCGAGCGGGGTGACGCAGTGTTGTGGACTTCTTTCTCATATGATCGTTTATTGCACTGATACCAGTTTGTAAGACACCTCCCATTACCAAGGAGGTTACCCGGTCTTATGCCCAGAACCGCCGTCTTACAGTGACACTAACACACAGGCTAGTCGACACCACAAGATATCAATCCTGACGGCTAGTACGATCATTAACTTGGAGACCAATTTGAGATTAGAAGTAATATAAGCAATGGTATATCAAGTCTACATCACAGAAATAACATCATATATATAATGAAAATATACAGTCCACAATGTGTACAAGTAGAGAGTAAAGGGCTTATGCCCGGTACATGCCAAAATATAAACACTCAATCACACAACACTAAGCAGAAGTGGTAACTGAAACACTCGTCATCACCTGACGCCGAACTGTTGTAGTAGTAGTGTGTGGTAACTGCTCCTCGGGTCCTGCCACCTCGTCCTGCTGGTCGCACTAGTGATACAACTCCTCGAGCTCCTAAAATAATACGGTGATAACCGACCATTAGTCATAAAGACTAAGTCATTGTCATCCTTTCCTCACCACCGCGACTCCTAGGCACCGTGCGGGTAGGAAGAAAGCGGAGGACAACAAAGCAGAGTGAAACAAGTAAGTGACAACTACCCTAATAGGTGTATCTACAAAAGAACTATATCTATGAAGTAGTAATGTAAACAAAGTAAAGTACAGAGCAGTAAAAATAGTAAAGTGAACAACTATATTAAAAGTAACCTTAATTTATAAGAATGTCCATACAAACTTATATATTAAGGGTGCTTTTTGCAATTCCTATTGTATAAAAAGTCCCATACCAATTTATACGATAGGGGTGGGGGTTTAAATGCAATGATGACATGATATTCTATATTATGCTGGTTTAATGCTATTTTCATACAAGTGCAACACACACACCCAATGTTATGCACACAGCCATTTAGTTCCCCGGTTTTGGATGCAAGTTTCACTCCCAAGAGCCTCCGTAGTGGCCAACGGAGCCAGTGGGTTGGGCCACCCCACTCCTAGGCGGGTATCTGCACTACTAGGACTAACCCTTACGTACGCCTCTGAAGGACACACCAGAGTGACCACGTACTAATGCTAGCAAATCTACCAATCTTTTCCTTGGATAAGTGAGAACCACACTTGCCGAGTCAACGTATCGACGTCGGTGCGAACAACCGTCTAGTACCGAAGACCCACCACCTTTATGCACATGCAATTATGATAGATATAGATCTTCGAGTCATTGGCTCCCCAGACTAACTCGTCCGTCACAACAACCTTCCGAGCTACTAGCTCCCTGGTCTAACCAGTTCGTTACAACTACCTTCCGAGCCTTCGACTTGCCGGGCTAACTTGCCCATTTCCACAACCACCGAGCTTACCGCTCGCATGACAAAAACTCATCCTGTATCCAAATATCCGTGCCTCCAGCTCGCAAGACAAAAACCTGTCATGTATCCAAACATCCGAGCCACCAGCTCGCAGGATAAAAACCCATCCTATATCCAAACATCTCAGCCTCCAGCTTGCAGGACAAAAACCTGTCCTGTATCCAGACATCCGATCCTCCAGCTCGCAGGACAAAACATGTCATGTATCCAAACATCTGAGCCTCCAGCTCGGCGGATAAAAACCCATCATGTATCCAAACATCCAAGCCTCCAACTCACTGGACAAAAATCTGTCCTGTATCCAAACATCTGAGCCTCCAGCTCGCAGGACAAACCCATTCTGAATCCCTCCAACCCTATATGGGTGTGTTTGTCACATCGTTCCCTTAACCTATTAAACTACTCTTATCTAATTTTTGTTATACGTAGCATCTTAGGGTTAATCCTTGGACTGTCCAAGGCATGCCCGATGTAGGGCTATCAAGGGCACTAAAAACTATGATGGGTTGAAGCCCAAAGCTCTCTATCTCAAGAACACTTACTTTTATTTGTGTCTACCCATTATTAATACCCCAATCTCGTTATTACTCTTGAGTATACCTAATGGTTTAAAGTACTTATTGGGATGGACGACGATCTTTCGCCGGCCCCCGTTATAATTGTTCTCTTGTGGCTTGCACTCTAACTCTCGTTGCAATGTAGTGACCTACTTGTGATCCCGACCAGGGTTTCAACTCCCCAATATAGTTCTCGATCCAACCACATATCAAATCCCATGTGGGACCAAGTATTTTATGTTACTTTTGCTAAACGTAGTCCACGACCTAACATTAACCCATGTGATATGACTCTCAATCCCTTGGGCCAAATGCCCCTAAATATTTATCATGAGTTTATCTTATGTGTGAAGTTGACCCTTTATGATTTCACCATTTTTCTAAGTATTTAGGATCTTAAATTAAATCATTTGATTTAGTGAGTTAGGTCACTTTGTATATGGACGGTACCTAGGTTGAACATGACTGTCCACTAAGAATCTAAAATTTTCACTTTGAATTACCATACATTTTCTATTCATGATTAAATCCATAATTAATCCATTTTCCAAATGAAGTACCTAAAATATAGAACCAAAATTTCCGGGAAAATTACTGGTGATCAATATTTATATAATAATGCTCAAGACAGAAGTTCATGATCCTAGTCAGTGATTTGACCTAACATAATTGCATATGAACATTATTACCAAAATGTCACTACTAGGGTTTTCAGCATAAATAATCATCCAAAAATTCTCAAATAATTATACTGGGTTTGAATCATAGAAATAGGATAGCATAAAGTTTTCCATAATACTTTAACAGTATTTTTCTTTATTCTTAATTAATTTCCAAAAGGGGCAAAATGACAAATCTACTTAAAACAGAAGATAAATTTCTAAAACAAGCTCATAGATTTTTCCAGAGATATATAATGTCCTATTAGGGCTTGTACAAAAGTATAGAATTTAATAAAATAAGTAGCCCTATTTTCCAAATTTATTTCTAAATAAACATATTTTCCAATAATTCAAAATAATGGGATTTTTTATCCCAAAAATTCCAAACTTCCTATGAGAGGTGTATATGATCCCTATAAGACTCTGTCAAAAGTTGCATGGACATGAATTGGGCCAAATGGGCTAATTTCTCATTTTCTCATTTCTACTAATGGCACACCATTTACAACTACACCTCCATCATGCATGTGGGATTTCCAAAACAGTTAGAGGTACAAATGGCTTGAAATTTCTACCATAGTCATATAATGACACTAACGCCATGCAACCCAAATTTGGGGGCATTGGGATAAGGAAATATTCCTATCTTCATTTTATTTAATAAATGAAATCTCCATAAAAACTATAGAAATATACCATCCAAAAATTCTGATTTTTGCACAGTACCTAAGTATAGCCTAACCACATGCATGACCAAAATTCACTGCATGTGGACTTAGGGTTTGACCTTGGCACCCATTTCAATTTCTGTCTTACTTTAGGAGCAGTCCTAGGAGAATGGTCCTACAGGGAGTTACATTACTCCATATCACATGTTTAGGATGCCAAATCAAAGTTAAGACATAGATCTACATTTTTCATGTTGGTGACTTTTTCTGAATATGCACCTAAATGGCCTAAATTTAAGTTTGAAATGTCTATATAAAATGTGACAGAATACTATAGATTTATATATTTACATAACACGAATCTTGAAGCAAAAAAGGATGGCATCCGTTCTTCTTACTCCTCTAGCCAAGGATCGAGATAGCCCTGACCTGGAGCCTCTTCAAACCTCATTTCGCAGTCACCCTTTAGCTTCCACGGCGGGCTACCACCACCACCTTCGTTGAGGTGGTGGCTGGCCGTCGTTTGGCGGCGAAATGGTGGCCGGAAACCGCCTCTCCGGCGATCCCGACCAAGATCAAAAGCTTGAGATATTCTCCCACACCTCACAAGGATCTAAGCTCAATTGAACTCAAAATCTCTCCTAAATGTTCTAGGAAGCTAGGACAGAGGGAGATGAGGAGAAACGGACTTTGATTAGGGACCGACGGCGGAGATGGCGGCGGTTGGCCATGGAAATTTTCATCTCCGACGAGCTTTCTCCCGAACTCGTTTCTCCACCAAACGTTTCGATCCAGGTATCGAATTCTACTCCTTTGGACCTTCTAAAGCTAATGCGAGGGTTGGTTTTGGCTGATATGGGTTGTATACAGAGATGACATGATGGGGATTTCGGCCATGAGATTTGGTTGCTCCTCCTTGGCTCCAAGTGGCATGTAGCTTACTGGAAAAGGCATGTCATGAGTACTTGGGTTCAGATGTGGGCTTGGGAGGAGAAGAGGAGGGACACATGGCTCTAAATCCTCATTTTACTCATTTCTCTCTCTTGATTTTTGTGGAAATGACCAAAATACCACCATGCATGTCTTCTCTCTCAAATTTCAGAGGGCATGGGGCTGTAACTAAACCTTTGGGCTGCTAATGAGCCAAGGTTCATGGGCTTAGCCCATTGGGAATGGGCTTGGACCATATTTTTCTCCTTTAGGTCTTATGTTGATCAAGTTGACTTTTAGGGTTGACTTGGTTAACTTGATGAGTGGGCTGGCCCCACTTGATGGTTATGAACCCTATGACACCACCCAACATGGGTTGGGTCATGGTGGTGCCCCACTTGGGCTAATTGGGCCCATATGTGTGAATTTGACAAATTTAGGATTTAAGGTTGGCTTGACGAAACTTGGGTCAATAGGTGACCCAATGGTATGCCTTTGGCTCACTTAGATTACTTTTAGGGTTAGGGGCATAATGGTGGGGCCAATGTGTGTCTATGATTTCAATCTGGGCTAGTTTGACTTGAGTTGACTTGAGCCCTATAGTGGGCCCTATGTGATCCACCCTAACTCCATGGGTTAAACCTAGCCTAACTCTACACACCCACCACATATCCTAACCTAATCTAAGTTTAGGGGTCTAGTACGAAAAGAGATGTTACATCTCACTTCACTCGATGCTCGAGAGTCATGTGCTGACTGAATGTTACTCTTTCATGGCTTCAGTAAATATGCATAATTTCAGATAAAGTACAAATATGTCGATTGAAAATCTTTTACTCAACGCTTAAGTAAAAGAGCTGAGTTTCATTACAAGTTCAAATGCGTAGAGTAAAGATCATTCACTCAACACCTCTGCATTAAACCTGTAAGACTGTCTATTTCAAATCTGTCGAGTGAAGATCATTCACTCAACGCATAATCAGTAAAGCATTAAATCTATCTAAGTACAAATGCATCAAGACATAAGACTTGACTCAACGCCTAAGTAGAATGCACTGAGTTAACTGCAGCCACTCGATGCCTCTTCAAAAAGACTTCACTCAACTCTTCACTAGAAAGGGAAAAGTTATCTAAATACAAATGCGTCGAGATACAAGAGATCACTCAACGCCTTAGTAGTATGCATTGTGTTCAGTACCGTCTCTCAACTCTTCATTAGAGATCAAGAAAATTTGACTAAGTCATGTTGCATCCAACACTCAATTCATGTACAAAAGATCATAAATTATTCTAAGCCAAGTGGCGACTTATCTATTTAGTTGAGATGATACAAATTCAAATCAACGTAGATTGCGGGCTAAAATGTGGAAACTACCGTATTTCTCTGACATGCTATCTTGGGAAAATCCAACCATTAAAGCTGGTCATGTCACTTACCTAAACAGGAGATAGTCGTTGCAGTTGCTGAAATATAAAAGAATAGTGTGTGGGACTTTTATGAGACTTTTGCATAACTTATTGAAGAACTTTTAGAAAAATATTCGGAAACCCTAAGTCGCAAAAAGTCTCCTCCAGCAGAGAGAGAAATAATTTTCACTGTCTTCAAGCTTTCTAATCTACAAAACAATCTTTCAAAAAGCTTGAGGAAGAAGAAGCTCTCTGCAAGTATTCATATAGCACAACCTATTCATAATCTGTAGATCATCTACCATTGTTGTAATAATGAGAAGTTGTTTGGTGAAACATATAGAGAAGAAGACTCCAGAACTTTTGTTCCTGAGTCATTGTAACTCTCAGCAAGGCTCTATTGTAAGATCTCACTGAGATCTGAGTGTAAGCATGATTTATAAAGGCTGAGTGTAGCACTTTTTACAAAAGTCTGAGGTATGATTCCTGTAGTGTATCTGAGGTAAGACTATGTTATAAAGGCTCAGATAGGGCTTGCTTATGAGCCTAAGGTAAGAGACTTGTTATTGTCTCTAAGGTAGGACTATGAGCCGTCTGTGTTGTAGGAGTGGGAAGTCACTCTGAGTTGTAGGATCCTGGGAAGGATCTAAGGTTTAAGATCTGTTGATCCGAGTTTTTGGATAATTTGACTGAATCTAGATCACTACTAGATAGGTGAAGGGGAAAAGTGGTTGTATCCAAGATATGTTCTTGAAAGCACCTACTTAATAATAACACATCTAGCATAACTTCAAAAGGGTTCAAAAGACTTAAAAGAAACATATTCACCCCCTCTAGGTGTTTAGCGACCATTAAAAACTTTCAATCACCACCAATTGTAGGATTCTATACATCGGTGCTAGGGTCAGTCTCATCAATCTTCTCATGATCAATCATAATCAGATCCTAAATAAATACAACATCGTGACTATGTACAAGTTTCTTCGCAAATAGATCAAAGAACCTATAGCCAAACTCGTTACTGCGTCCATATCCCAAAAATATGCACTGCCGGGTTTTAGAATCCAATTTTGATCTTTCATCCCTCTGGATGTGTATAAAGGATTTACGGCCAAAGACCCTCAAGTGACTATATGAAGGGTCCTTCCCGTACTAGAACATATCAGGAACATCTTACTACAATCCATAACTGGGTGAGAGATTGACGATGTGTGTAGTTGTATACAAAGCTTCACCACAAAACATGCCAGATAGCTTTTCCTCAGGCAACATGCACCTCATTCTCTCCATTAGTGGCATTTTCATTTTTTCTGCTAGATTATTCAATCATGACATCTTGGGCAGAGTCTTTTCAAGTCTGATCCCATGATCTCTACAGTACTCATCAAAAACAAAAATATATTCTCCCTCGTTATCGGCCCTGATGCACTTTAGCTTTTCTCAGACTGTCTCTCCACCATGACATGGAATCTTCAAAAAGTGTCGAGACCCTCATCTTTGATTTTAATTGCATAGACCTAAAGCTTTCTCAAAAAATCATCAATGAACGTCGCAAAATAGGATGCTCATCCTCTTATATGGACCTTCAGTGGTACAAAAACATCAGTATGTACGAGCTCTAGTATCTCAGATCTTCTGGTGGAAGTATGACTCTAGAATAAAACTCTATTTTATTTCCCAGCCATATAGTGATCACACCTTTCCAACTGATCTGCAAATAGATCAATGATCACCTTTTTCTTGGAGAGACATCCTAGTCCCTTCTGACTGATATGACATAATATCCTGTATCATAAGGATGCATATGCTCCATCTCTAACAATATTAGCCTTAACAACTTCAGGCCTTCCATCCATATAATATAAGTCGTTTCTCTCTAACCTCTAGCTACTACAAACGATCATTTAATCAGCTTCAAGGAATCTTTACCAAAAGATATTGAAGTATCCCTCATCACCTAGATTTCCAATCGAAATTAGGTTAAATCGGATGTCTGGTACGTGTCATAGATCCCGTAGAATTAACAAACCTCCCATGCTGGTCTTCAGGTGCATGTCTCCCCTCTTGATGACTTTAGATGTGTCATCATTGCCCATTCTAAGAAATATATTGTTAAGAGTCGTGTAAATGACAAACAACTCTTTATTATGGGAGACATGTGCAGAAGCACCTAAATTGGCAATCCAACTCTGGTTATCACATGAGAGTGCAGATGTGATGCCATCTCCAATAATGATGGCACCGTACTCCACTACAGATACAATAGCCACTGTGTGACTCTCCTTCCTATCATTAGTATCCACTTCCTTCTTCCTTTCATCATTTTTCAGAGAATAACAGAACATTTGAATATTCCCCTTCCTATGACAATAGTGACACTCCACATTTTGATAACATGATTTGGATTTTCCCCTGATTTGGCTCCTCTCACACTTCCTTTCTCTACTCTTGCTCTTGCCTCTCCCCCTAGGCTTGGTGTAGAGGACATCATCTCATGAAGAAGTGCCTGAATGTTCTTATGATTTTCTTCACACCTCCTCGTTCAGGATGCCACTCTTGGCAATCTCTATAGAAATAATGCCACCCGGAGAGAAGTTGATCAGAGAAACTCTAGCAATCTCCAAATAGTATAGAAGAGACTTCAGAAACCATAACGCATTGACTTTGTCCTCGAAAGTCACCTTCATAGTAGTGAGAAGGTCAATGATGCCTTGGAATTCATTCACGTGATCAAGAATAGGTGATCCTTCTCTGTATCTGAACTCTCCTAGCATCTTTAGTAAATATAGTTTGTTGATGTTAGTACTCTTGACATACAACATACCCTGACTTTTCCAAAGGATTTTCACGTAAACAATACTCGTGACGTAATTGTAGACGTTCGGTTCCACAAACCGTTTGAAGAATTTACATAATTTCTGGTGCTCCACCTTTCATTTATTTGGATCTGTGTCTTTAAGCATCTCCTAAAAGATAAGAGAATGTCATCCCTTGATGTAGATGAGATCCTCCATCAGTAAATGCCACTAGTGGTAGTTCGTGCCGCTTAATTTCACCATTTGCTCGAAGCCTGAACCTAAAGTGGAGTCCATTGTGCTCTGTCACTAATTGAACCGACCCTAGTTCTCTGAGTTGACTAGTTCAAAGAAAGGAATCAAAGATGATAGGGAGCAGACCAATGGTAGTGATCTACCACACACGATCACTAACCTAAAATATCTGATTGACTCGACTTGAATATCAGATAAGTCAGCCCAATAACTACTCTGTTAATGAACCTAGCTTTGATACCATTTGTTAGGTTTGAGAGCACGAAAATCCAACTTGAGCACCTACAAATTAATTTAGCGAGAATACCTGCAAGATTGTTTTAGAGGATAGAGATACAAAAAAATAAAATAAAGACAACACACAAAATTTTTAACGTGGAAACCTAGTTGAGTGAAAACCACAAGACGATCAGAGTCCAACCTGAAAGTATCCACTAGAATTTGTATAAAAACACGCAAAAAATTTGCAGCTTTCCCTTCTCGATCCACAAAGGATCTTCACCACATCACTACATAAATGATATATAACAAAAATATAAGATACCAATAGGAGAAAATGACGGATTTACGAAATCCTCTTCGATGGGCCTCCATGATTTGTGTAGCGAGACCACACCAACTTTGTAGAACGACGTCTGAACTTCTCAAGCTGCGGTGGAGGCGACCTTACAATAGCGACGGTGGAAACAACGTTTCAACAATGCGGCGACGGTGGCGTTTTAATAATATGACGATGGTGGCAGCGGAGCTGCAGACTCTCCTTTCTTTATAGCTTGCTCTTCTTACAACATTTCCTATGAGGGAGTGGATGATTTCTATAGAGAGCATATACAATACGTTTGGTCATTTAAGAGAAAAAATGGCCGTTACAGTTGTTTCCACTACTAAACCTTCATTTAAGAGCGGCCTTTATAAATAGGCTTACAACTCAGATCTAGAAAGAGCAAAAATGTTATTTCCACTACTAGACCGTTACAGTTGATTCATATGTATTTGTTTGGTCCTATTAATGCACTAAGTCTAGGTGGTAGAAAATACACTTTATTTTGATTGATGATTATTCTCATTTATGTTGGACAATTTTCTTAATGTCTAAATATGATGCTTTTTTAGAATTTTCCAAATTATGTATACGTATTCAAAATGAATTAGATTCAAAAATAAAATGTATTCGTTCGGATCATGGAGGTGAATTTGATAATGAAAAATTTATATCTTTTTGCAATGAGTTAGGTACTAAACAAGAATTTTCCACTCCTCGCACACCGCAACAAAATGGTGTGGTAGAGAGGAAAAATTGAACATTGCAAGAAGTAGCTCGTACTATGCTATCACAATACAAATTACCGAGATCATTTTGGGCAGAAGCCATTAGTACAGCTTGTTATGTTATTAATCATGTTATGCTTCGACCATTTTTGAAATAAACATCTTATGAATTATATTTTCAAAAGAAACAGAATGTGTCTTATTTTAATGTTTTTGGTTGTAAATGTTTTATTTTGAACACTAAGGTGGTAGGATTCTGTTAAGAATCTGAGTGTAGGGATTTGACCTGAGTGGTAGGATTCAAGTATGAATCTGAGTTATCGGATTCAAGTTAGATCTAAGTGTAGGGATTTGGCCTGAGTTGTAGGGCACTTGTGCCTGAGTTGTAGGATCCTTTGGATCTGAGGTAGTGCTATCCTCATAGCTTAGTGGTAGGGCCTTTTGGCCTGAGGTAGCTGATCTTTTGATCATTGAGTTGTAGGCTTTTGTGCTCGAGTTGTAGGTCTTGGAGGAGTTTGAGTGGTCTCACGGGATCGTGTTGTAAGCTCTCAAGAGCCAATTTTTTTGGTGAAGTGCCATGTCTAACACACTTTTAGAAAGGAGGGAGGGACAATGAACGTACCCATACTATGGGGAACCACTATAAATCATTTGTGTGTTGTGTGTGATCTTCTTGAAAGCAATACTAACTAATCATAATAGACATTAATTCAGATGAGGTCTAAAAGAAAGTAAAAAGACCTAAAATCCTATTCACCCCCCTCTAGGTGTTTAGATACCTTTGAAATCAAAGACTTTCAAAACCGTGTTTGTCTCCTTGATGGCATGGTGACAATCTTCTAAGATTCAATCATCCTTCAAGTTTGTTCTCCCAAGGAGGTTTCTGGTCTCAGCTCTAAAGTAGTGAATAAGAAGTGAGGAAATGTCCGACAGGAAGAAAACTTCCCTCGATTTTGTTGATAGGTGATGGTAAAAGTCCCTCCCATACCTTTGATGTACATGTGCCACATGTCACTTCCTTATTAGACCAAACGTAGTTATAACCATTACAGTTGATGTACATGTGATAATTTTCTAAAGTCCCTCTATCAATACAAAGTTTTTGGAAGATTTGTCTCATATTGCAGAATGTGAACATACATGAGATATTTATGAGCGCCTGCTAATCCTCGACCGATTATTCCATGAAATTTCTCCAGGAATTCTTGCTTGAACCGAAAATATAGAAACGACCGCTTCTTTGATATTTAAAATATACTTTTAGAATTTTAGTGTACATCATTAATACAGTGACTCATGGATAGCGACATGGACAAACAATAGCACTATGCATCTGCTCTATAACATCCTCATTCCTTCTAGACTTCTAGTATATGTTAGGGCATGACATGTGGTGAGATTGGTGAGTTAGGGCAAGAAGGTGACCCTAGGACTCATTGAGTTAATGTGAACTCACATAGTGCCCACAAGGGAGCACAAGCCAACTTAGGTCAAACTATCCCAAATTGAACTCACAAGTACAAATTGACCTCACCACTATGTCCCTAACCCTAAAGGAGATTCAATTGAACATAGGCCCATGAAATGGTCAGCCAAATTGGTTAAATTGACTAAAGTCAAACTTGGGTCAACATATCCCAATTCAACGCCATTAGACTCAATTGACACCCAATACTTAAAATTGATCTCACGCATGTCCTCTTAATCACTAAGGGGGGTCATTGGGTCAATACTCGCACATTGGCTCCACCCAATTTCAAGAAGTTGGCTCAAGTCAACTCTTGATCAACATATCTCAAATCAACCTAATCAAGGTTCAGTTTGTCTTCAATTGGTCAAATTGACCTCACCCCCAGTCTTCTAACATCACTAGGGACCCAATGGACCTAAAAGCCCCATCAATTGGTTAACAAATTCATCCAATTGGCCAAAGTCAACTTAGGCTAATTTTGGTTAAATTTGCACCATATGGGTCAATTAGCCCAATTGAGGCCTCATCATGGCCTAAACAACATTGGGGGAACATTAGGCCACATCATGGCCTAAACTGCATCAGTTATATTTTTGTACTGCTCCTCGTTGCACTCATCTTAACTCATGACTCATGACCTCACCCCCAGTCTTCTGTCATGGTCTACCCACTACACCTACTGCAAAATTACTTGCATCATACATTATTTCGAACGGTAAAGACCAATCTAGTATTATTAAGATTGGTAAATTAATAATTTGTTTTTAATTTTATTAAATGCTTTAAAGCATTTTCATCAAAAATAAATGCGGTCTCTCTCTATAAAAGGTGAGTTAATGGTTTTGTAATTGTTGAAAAATCTTGAATAAACCTCCTATAGAGACTCATGTACCTTTGAAAACTTCTAATATATTAAATGTTAGAAGGAGGGGGAAGTTATTTTATAACATATATCTTAGCCATATCGAGCTCGATCCCTTTACTCAAAACTTATGCCTGAGGACTAATCCCTCCCGGACCATAAAGTGACACTTATCCCAGTTGAGCGCCAAATTCATGTCCTCGCGGCATTGAAGAACCTGATTAAGATTATTTAAACAATTTTTAACTGAATCATCAAAGACTGGAAAATTGTTCATAAACACTTCCATAACATCCTACACTAACTCGTCAAAAATTGCCAACATACATCTTTGAAATGTAGCTGATGCATTACAAAGACCAAACAACATCCTACGATATGTGAATGTGTCGAAAGGACAAGTAAAAGATATTTTCTCTTGGCCTTCAGATGAAATTAGGTTTTGTAAATATCCCAAAAAGACCATCGAGAAAATAATAGTGAGAGTGACCGGAAAGACGTTCTAAAATTTGATCAATGAAGGGCAATAAAAGTGATCCTTGCAGGTGGCATTATTTAATTTCATATAATCGATGTGAAAGAAATGGTAAACCTCTAATACCAATTGAAAGTGACTGAGGCAATTGGTAATCCTATGATACCAATTGAAAGTCAAGGGTATAGATCTAATTATCTCTAGAGGGGGGTGAATAGAGCTTTAAAAACTTTTTACATATTTATATGATTTAGCTGTAAAATAGGTGATAGCAAATATTATGTAAAGAGATTAAAGCTGAACTATTACAACACAGTACAAAAAGAAAAAGGCTACCAGAAAACACAAGAAATTTTATAGTAGTTCCCCAAACTAGGTATATCCACTCTTCTACCACCCTGGTAGGAATCCACTAGCAGGTTTTGATCAGGTGACTACCACCACAGGTATTTGCTCAGGTGCCTTGTCACTATAATATCTATTTGTAGGGAGATCTCACAACGCTTTAGGCTTTTGATCAGGTGCTCAAAAACCAACAATAAACTTTTGAAGGGAGTTAATAAACCCTTTATACAGTGAAAGAAAAGTTGATGATGTCTTCTCTTTTTCTTTAAACAACAGAGAAGACAAAAGTGCATCTTTGTTGTCAAAGCTCCCCCTGAGATGTAGAGTAGTTCAGGAAATAAGGAAGCTTTACTTCAGGTTATAGGTCTTCAGATTGATGTTGATCTCCAGCAAGCTTTTTAGACTAATTGTATTTGATGTCTCTTGAAAGCTTGGAGAAGATTTGCTGATGATGAAGACAAAATGAGTTTTCAGACTATTGAAACTTTCTGTGTCTGCCCGTATGACTTAGTAGATTCTCAAACTTCTTGTTTTCTCTCTTGTGTCCTTGATGGCAGATGATTTCTCTCTATACCTCTTCTGAATTTGAATTTTACTCCTTGATTGACTGCTGAATTCTTGGAACTTGGACAAACGGCTAGAAGGACATTAATTTGATTCATCAACTGTCCTAGTTATTAAGCCGAATTTTTACTCTATGAAATCCAGTAATTAATGCGGCCAATGAATAGCTATATTCATAAGAATATATGTATTTAATTACTCAGAGAAATATAGGCAACAATATATTAAATCAGCCTTAGTCAATTTGGAAATGAACTGCAGAGAAGGAAATACTGAACTGACAGATTTCATCGACCTGAACTCAAAGTTCGTCAATCTAAGAAATCGTCTTCATCGACCTGAGCTCTGCGAACACCAATCTGGAAATATCTTGATAATTCTGAGCTCCAAGTTCATCGATCAGAGAATCTATCTTGAGGGAAGAAATCGTCGACCTGAGCTCGAATATCGTTGAGCTTAACTTAGAGAAAGAACTCTGAGTTCGTAGATCTGAGAATCTGTCTTAAGGCAAGAAATCGTCGACCTGAGCTCGAATATCGTCGAGCTCAACTCAGAGAAAGAACTCTAAGTTCGTCGATCTGAGATCGACGATCGTCGAGCTGAGTTCAAAGAACTTCGAACTAATAATCTGAATTATAAATTCTTCTAAGTCTAAGTCTCCTCAAGTCCACTGTAGGCTGGTCCATGAAGCTTGATTCTAAAGACTAGCCTAAACTCTAGGACAAACAAACTTGATCATGGCTTTACAAGGTGAGTCAAAACATCCTAATAGTGAACCTTAGCCCAAATCCAAACTAGAGATCCAACAATCTCCCCCTATTTGGGTGAGGTCACTAATAAACAAAATATAAGAAATAATCACAAAGCAAGATAACAAATATCTGGCAGAAAATAAAAAATCTAGCAGATAAATATAACAAGTGCTTTGTGACAAATTAACATAAATAGTTAAAAAATAGACTAATCAAAAAGTTATTTAGGTTTCTTGGAATTGTCTTTCTCAGCTTTCTCAGAAGGTTGTCTGAAGATGATTTCCCTGTTGGGATTATCAGCTTCTTTCTTAAACATTATCATATCAGCTGCTCTAATAATATTGCAAGAAGTTGCTCTTGGAACAACTGCTTCTGGGTGAAGACTTATGTAAGCATCTACATTGAAAAACTGATTTGCTTTATCATACCTTTTTAGCTCTTCTTTCCTGTAGGAAGACATAGTAGAATATATATTGAGAGGGATCCTTGCCTTCTACTTTAGCTTTGTTAATCAAGATAGTCCAATTAGCTCTTGAAATCTGGCCATTTTAACAGTGTTCTCCTGTTCAAGATAAACAAAGGGAATTGGTGGAGATTCATGACTTTTAGGACTATTGTCCTTCTTTGATTCACCATGAAATTTTGAAGGACTCTTTAGCTCTTTAGTTGAAGGTGGATTGCCTTTTGTAGACTGCTGCTGGTGCTGATGCCTGCTACTCTAAGAATTTGGCTTGGAATGTCTTTGATATGTTTTAGTGATTAGAGTTAATCTATGAGAGACACTTCCAGAGGCCCCTGCAGATGGAGGAGAAGGAGAAGGATCCTTTTTGAATTACTTAGGAGGGGACCTGTATCTTCTCCTCTTCTTCCTTTCCTTTTGTTCATTCTTACATAGCCATATCCACTGAGGCATACCAGGATATGGAGTAATCTTGTTCAATATGTTATATGCCATGTCTGCAGTTGGATTAGGCTTAGGAAAAATCTTAGGAATAGCTTTTCTCTTCTTAGATATCTTTTTCTTAGATTTTGGTTCATCAGAGTCTTCAGAGTCATCATCATCATCATTATTGTCATCAGAAGAACCAGGAGGATTATCATATATGTCATCAATCTCTTTCAATGCTTCCTCGGAGATTTGCCTCTCAACCTTAGGTAGCACTTAAAATTCTGGAACTTCTGGCTCAGCAAAACTTTCAGCAACAATTTGATTTTCATCTTCTTTTTCCATATCTGCAAACATGTTGTCATCCAAGTTTGGAATTGGGGACTCAACCCACATGCGAGGAGGAGGACAGCATACCTCTTCAACAACTAGTATTTCTGAGATCACAGGGGCTACCAAACTTGCCCTTATTTGGTCCATAACTTCTGGACTTACTAGAGCAGAATAGCATATAATGGCTTTGGAGAAAACTTGCTCAAGAAGGGGAAGAGAGTGATAAAGAGTATCAAAATCTCTTAAAAAATCAGCTAAGTCCATAGAAGGGAATAGGTAAAAGAATGGTTCAGCTGCCAAAGGTTCTGCAATCTCAACATCAGTGAGCTCAATATCAAATTCTGAAGGATATGCCTCAAGAAAATCTAAAAGCTCTGTATCTGTATTTAAACTTTCTATAACTACTATATCCATATGTACATCTGCTATTGCTGCTGCTGTGACTGCTACTGGAGGAGAAAGAACTAGAACTTCTTCACAGGACATCTCCCCATGCCTGATTTCAGAGGGTCCTGAAGCCAGGCACTCAGAAGAAGAAGGGACAGAGGGGGCAGCAACAAAGAGAGCAGAGAGGGAGGAGATGGAATCAGCAAGAGGTGAAATTGCCTCTACTATGAGATTCCTGAGGATTGGAGTGATGGGCTCCAGGATATTAAAGATGGATGGAGAACTAATTGCATAAACTCAGAAGGTGTCTGAGTAGATACAGATGGATGGATGATGGAGGATGAAATGAAATGTGGAGTATCAGTCATGATTTCATCTGGAGATGATGGAATATGGTGATGATATGATGTTAGTAAGTCCAATGATAGAAGTGGTATGTCATCAAGGTTAGGTGATAATGGTGATGAAGGTGGTGTGATGTGTTCTGGAGATGCAGGGGGTGTTGGTTGATGCACTGGTGAGGTAGGTCGTATTGGAGATTGAAGTTATTATGTTGAGGCAGTAGATGGTTGTTGGAAGGGAGTTGATGAAGGAAGTGAAACCTGTGTGTCATCAAGGTGAGGTGGAGATTGTTGTTGAGAGGGAGGTGATGGAATCTTGATGGAGGGAACTTCCTCTAGAGGGGGAGGAGTGGCTATTACTGCCCTTGTGTCCTCAAAAAATTTGGAAGAGGATGACGCCATTGATGGATTAGTGATGGTCCTCTCCCATCTGCCAAATAAGGAACAAGTCAGCCTCTTGGATGCATTAATGAATATGGTTTGAGAGACCAGTGATTCAAATGCCTTGTCCTGGAGGAAAATCCCTAGAATCCTCCCAAAACAGACTTCCTTCTTAGTATTCTTCTTTTTGATTAAATCAAATAATATCTTTCCCCATTGCACTGCCTTCTTGTTCACCACAACACACATCACCAAAAACTGGTGTCTGGTAATATAATCATGGACAGTATGCTTGCCCAGCAAGACTTTTCCTACAACATCAGCCAAAAACATTTACTCAACAGATAAATTTTTCTTTAATAATCTGTTAGAGTTTCCCTCGGAGTGACCCATTTTTAGCAGCATATCATCATACTCAGAACTGTCTATTTCTATATCTTCTTCTCCATTATTAAAACCGAAGATTTCAGATAGAATGGCAGGAGTAAGAATAACCCATTGTCCTGCTACTATTCCTGTCATTGTTACAGCATCAAGTGTGGCTGAAGTATATACCCATTTTTTATATTTCAGCCGCCAGCAACTTCATCCTTGTGGTCTTGAATTTCTTTAACTGCTGTTCTTTGAATAACTGCAGTATATCCATGAATATTTGGTCAGAGTGTTGGAAGGAGTCAAAATCAATGTCAAACCCTGTGTCGAATTTCATACTTGTGAGAGTTTGCTGGAATCACCATTGTTTCCTGCAAAAACAAGAAAGATCAAGTGCAAAAGAGTTCTGAAGGCGCGAGATTTAGCTCGAAGAAAAACCCTATTACAAGGTTTTCATAATATGAAGTGGCGAGCTCCATCCTGCGAAAATAAAAATTCTTCGATCTCAGGTTGACGAATGCTGAAAGTTCGTCGATCTCAGTTTGAAGAGGAGGGAAAATAGGTCGTCGATCTTAGGTTGATGAAATATTTTCGGAAGCAAGTTCGTCGATCTCAAGTTGACGAAAATGACTTCACACTGAGATATCATCGATCTCAGGTCGACGAAAAATCTCAAGAAGATTTCTCAGCTTGTCGATCTCCATTCGACGAACTTTGATAAATTCTTCGACCATAGACAAAAATTAAATTAAAGCCTATCCATTTATCATACCTAGCTGATTCATAAAGAACAGATGGTTCCTCTCATTCAAGGGTTTGGTGAAGATGTCTGCTTTTTGTAAATCATTGCAGATGTAGACAAGCTTAATTTTATTTTTGTCCACACAATCTCTAATGAAATGATGACTTATTTCTATATTCTTAGTTCTACTATGATGCACTGGATTTTGTGCAATGGAAATTGCACTTGTATTATCACATAGTAAGGTTGAATTATTTAAGTTGAAACCATAATCTAGGAGTTGTTTCTGAATCCATAGCATCTGGGAACAACAACTATCAGTTGCTATGTTTTATGCTTCTACAGTTGAAGTAGACACAAATGTCTGTTTTTTTGCAAAACCAAGACACTAGTCTAGCACCAAGGAACTGGCATGTCCCTGAGGTGCTTTTTCCTATCCACTCTATATCCAGCAAAGTCAACATCTGAGTATCCAGTCAACTCAAAATCTAACTCAGTTGGATACCAAATTCCTAGACTAGGACAACCCTTTATATATCTTAAAATCCTTTGTAGAAAAGTAAGGTGGGATTCTTTAGGGTTCACCTGGAACCTAGCACAAAGGCATATAACAAAGATTATGTCTGGCCTACTTGCTATGAGATATAACAGGGACCCAACAATGCCCCTATATAGTTTCTGATCAACAAGCTTGTCATGTTCATTAGAGTTAATCACAGCATTAGAATCCATAGGTGTTATCTTTGCTGAGGCATCTAACATCCCAAACTTTTTGATTAGCTCCTTAGCATACTTGGACTGGGATATGAAGATGCCATCAGGTATTTGCTTCACTTGGAGGCCAAGGAAGTAAGAGAGCTCACTCATGCTACTCTTTTCAAACTTGGAATGCATTAGGTAAGAGAACCTCTTGCATAGTTTGGAATCAGTAGAGCAAAAAATAATGTCATCTACATAAATTTGTACTAATAAGATTTGATCCTTATGATGTATAGTGAACAATGTCCTATCTACTATGCCCATAGAGAATTTATGCTTTAGAAGAAGCTGGCTAAGGTTTCATACCAAGCTCTTGGAGCTTGCTTTAGACCATAGAGAGCCTTATACAATTTAAAAACATAAGAAGGATGAGTAGGAGAGATAAAACCTGTTGGTTGCTCCACATAAACCTCTTCTTTAAGTTCACCATTTAAGAATGCACTCTTGACATCCATTTAATATACTTTGAACTTCTTGTAGGCAGCATAAGCAAGGAAGATTCTGATTGCTTCCAGCCATGCAACAGGTGCAAATGTGTAACAGCCCCTATCCGTCGTATAACATATAACAGTAGGTCCGGCTGTGGCCCGACGCCATATACCACAGATAGATCGGGAGGTTACTCAATGGAAACCATCAAACTAAGAATTAACGTCCTACATAGAGTACATTACAAAACTAAATAGGAATGATCGTATAATACACAAACACAAAGTCCTTAAGGCCTTAAAATTATTTACTCAAATTACAGTGTTTTCCAAACCTCGGCACGCAGGCCAGTCACACATGAATAAAGCAAGTAAACACTCATAATTAGGCCATCGAGGGCCGGTTTAGCAACATGGGCTTTTGCCCGCTATTTACCACTTGGCTCCGCAGCACCTGCAAATAATAATCTACCGCACGGTGACAAACAAAAGCAACGGTCAGCTATGCTGACCAAATTATAACGATCCGCCCCAAACTCAGGGCGGCAATGCTCCTTCCCTACACTTTGTTAGCATAACCAAGCAATATAGTGTAAAAACAATTCATCACAGGCGTGGGCACGCACGGCCACACACCCGTGCTCTCAGGGCACATTCTCGGTGAACAAGGTCAAAGTCCGCTGATTCACCACCGCCCCTTGGATGACAATGTCTCGTGAGCATTTGGTCTTTCTGGCCACTGCCTAAGACCCTCCATCTATGCCAACGGCAAGTGCCCTGTACTGTTAGGTCTCTTTACCGAATGACATAGAGTGGGTACGGTTCCACCTAACCTATTGCTCACACTGCCCTGTCACCTTAAGACATGGGCGCGGGTCAAACTTCCCCGAGTCCCAATCTGATCACACACTTCACATAACCAGATTATGTGTAGGTTGGCTCCCAGGCCACCATGTTTGGTAGAATCACGCATCTGCACAGTTTTCCGGGTGCACCTTGGAGTTAATCCCCAAGGCTCCCTGTTGCTATCTACCGCGTAAAAAACCCGAAAATCAAACATCTGCACGGAGTCTTCTCCGGCCATTCATGCAATGCAACATCACCGATCCAGACCAACTTGTCCGGGTAGGCTTCACACATCATGCCTATGTCCGTTTCTCGATTACAGACTCTACATGCTAAACAACGGGGACTATTCATGTCTACCCGAAGGAACGCCTCAAACTCACCGCAAACTCGCGAGAGCGGGCTTCCTATGCAAAGAAAAGAGGACTTCACATGTCCTAGGATGAGAATCGTTACCCTAGCATTTTTTCTTGGCGCCATGGAAATCTATGCAGATGAAAAGCACCGCAATGTCCTCGCCTTTGTAGATCCGAAGTCGGCTCTTGATTTGGAGCTCCGAAGCTCCACCGGTGGGCGGATCTAACTCCATTCTTCTTCCTTGCTCTCCCCTCTCTCCAGAAGCTTAGAAAGAGAATGCTTGGATGAAATGAAGGATTCAAAACCCTATTCCCATTATAAACCGAGCAGGAACAGTAGCAAGCCATTAGATCCCAAAATAAGGAAACGGACGACGATGATTTGGGCTTGAAATCCAAAATCTGGGCCGAACACGGCATGTGACACCCCAGTGTCTAGGGCCGTGTTCCCCATTCGCCGTCGAAACTGACGCATCCCGAAAAGAACACGGGCACCCGACACGCCCATGTCAAACTTGACACGCCCGTGTCATACAGTACACGACCGTGTAGTGTGCCGTGTTTCTCAATCGACAAAGGACCGAAAACGCCTGAAAGGGACATGGGTACCCGACACGCCCGTGTCGCATTTTGACACGCCCGTGTCTACCCGACACGGCCCGTGTGCTGACCCCATGTATCACCCCCGCCATGGCCCGGATTCACTCAGTGAAGGACATGGCCTGGGACACGCCCGTGTCTTAGGCCGTGTTCGCTGCTCGACGATCGTCGACTCCAAATTCATCGACCACTTGGCCAGATCGTCGACCCGAGCATGACACGCCCCTGGGACACGCCCGTGTCCCAGGATGTGTGACCCCTGCCAAATTCCAAACTTGGTTCGAAATGCCTCTCGTCACTCTTTTGAGTTTTGGGGCGTTACAACTCTCTCCCTCTTAAAAGAATTTCGTCCCGAAATAACATAAATGAAAGATAAAAAAAACAAAACTTAAACGGTACCTGAGTGGAATAACCCCGGGTACTCCTCAAGCATGGTCTGCTCTTGCTCCCACGAGAGCTCCTCCCGACCGTAGTTGTCCCAACGGACCTTGACCATCCTGATCTCTTTGTTGCGTAGCCGCTTGACTTTCGAGTCCTCAATGCATATAGGCATGACCTTCGTCATCAACCCATTATCGATCGGCACTTGATCGACCATAATCACTTGCGAAGGCTCTTGCACCACCTTCCGCATCACCGATATGTGGAATACGTCATGTAGACTACTTAGCTCCACTGATAGCCTCAATTGATAAGCTGTTTCACCAATCTGCTCCAGAACCTCAAACGGTCCAAGGTACCTCGGGCATAGCTTCTTCAAACGCCGCACCCGCGAGATACCCTTGAACAGCTTGATCTTCAAGTATACCCAGTTGCCGATAGTGAACTCCACGTTCCTATGCTTGGCGTTATAGTACTTAGCTTAGAGGTCCTGAGTAATTAGCAATCTCTCTCGAATCGTTCGAACCAACGATGTTGCATCTTCCACCTCTTGGCGCTTGTACAACTTTGACTCACTCGTTTCCAACCAAGATAATGGCGTACGACATCTTCTACCAAAAAGGGCCTCGAAGGGCGCCATTTTATGCTCGCCTGGTAGTTATTGTTGCACGCAAATTCCACCAAGTATAAGTGGTCTTCCCAGTGCTTCCCAAAGTCCAGGATGCACATGTGAAGCATGTCTTCCATTGTACTATTGACCCTCTTGGTCTGACCATCCGTCTGTGGATGAAAGGCTGTGCTGAAACTCAGCTTTGTTCCCAACATCTGTTGCACCATCCTCCAATCATTGGACATGAACCTCCCATCTCGGTCACTCACGATGCTGCGGGGCACACCGTGAAGCCGTACTATGTTATCCACATATAACTTTGCCAATTTCTCCACAGAATCGTCCTTCCTGTGCGGAATGAAGTGCAACACCTTCATCAAACGATACACGACCACCCAGACGGCATCGTTTCCTTTCTACGACCTTGACAAACCATGCACAAAGTCCAAAGTAATGTCGTCGAACTTTCACTCCGGAATAGGTAAGGACTTCAAAAATCCTCCCGGCTTTTGGCACTCCGCCTTCACTAAGGCACATGTTTGACACTTCGCCACGTACAGTGCCACATTCTTCTTAAGTCCTGGCCACCAAAACAATTTCTTCACATCGCGGTACATCTTCGTGCTTCCCGGGTGAATCGAGTATTTGGTATGATGCGCCTCGTACAACAATTTCACCCGCAAATTGCCCACGTTTGGGACGCACAGACGACCGTCTTTCCATATCAATCCATCCTCAACAACGAATTAGGAATTTGACCCATCCAAATCCTCAACCATGATTTGCTTCATGTGGTCATCCATATCCAAAGCCTGCCGAACCCGATCAGCCAGGTCACATTAAACTTCCGTCCAGTTCAATAGCGCTTAGGCACTTGTTTGCTTGTCAACACAAGAGATCTCCAACACCTCCAACTCCCGAACAAAATGCTTGTCATGGACCGACAACCAATTGGCTTGAGCTGGGGCCTGCGGCTCAACGTGTCCGTAACCGCATTGCCTTTCCCAGGCACATAGTGAATCTTGAATGTGTAGTCCCCCAGGAACTCCATCCATCTACGCTGTCTCATGTTTAGATCTTTCTGATCCAACAAATATTTCAGGCTCTTGTGGTCGGTATAGATATTGACCTTCACCCAATACAAGTAGTGCCTTCACAGCTTCAAGGCAAAAATCACGACCGCTAACTCCAAGTCATGGATCAGATAATTCCTCTTATGCACTTTCAGCTGTCACGAGCCATACGCTATCACACTTCCATGCTGCAGTATGACACAACCCAGTCCACTGCCCGAAGCATCGCTGTAGATCTCAAAACCTTTGGTCCCACTCGGTGAACTCAACATATGAGCCGTAGTCAACCGACTCTTCAACTCCTCGAAAGCTCGTGCGCACTCTGGCTACCAAACAAACTTCTGCTCTTTTCTCGTCAGAGTCGTGAAGGGTAATGCTATCCGTGAGTAGTTCTCCACGAAGCTCCTGTAATAGCCGTCAAGCCCCAGAAAACTTCGGACTTCCAACACCGTAGACAGCACATGCCACTCTCGTATCACAACAATCTTCGCCGGATCCACCGCAATTCCCTCTCCACTGACTATGTGACCAAGGAACGCTACTGAGGACAACCAAAACTCGCATTTGGAGAACTTATCGTACAATTGATTCCTCCTCAGCGTCTCCAACACCAAATGTAGATGCTTAGAGTGATCCTCCTCACTCTGCGAGTACACCAATATATCGTCGATGAAGACGATCACAAAGTGGTCTAGGTACTCCCTGAAAGTCCTGTTCATCAGATCCATGAACACCGACGGTGCATTCGTCAGCCCAAACGACATGATCGTAAACTCGTAATGCCCGTATCTTGTACTAAAAGCTGTCTTAGGGATATCACTCTCCCTTATCCTCAGCTGATAATAACCGGACTTGAGGTACAATTTCGAGTACACCGTTGACCTGACTAACTGATCAAATATATCATCAATCCTTGTGATCGAGTACTTGTTCTTCTCCATTAGCTTGTTCAGTTCTCGGTAATCGATACAAAGTCTCAAACTTCCGTCCTTTTTTAAAAAAGAACCGGTGCGCTCCAAGGCGACGAACTTGGACGCACATACCCCTGCTCCAACAACTCTTGAAGTTGAACCTTCAGCTCCGCCATTTCCTTAGGCGCTAGCCGGTACGGAGAACGTGACACAGATTTCACACCTGGCACTAGCTCGATAGTGAAATCTATCTCCCGTTGAGGTGGGGCTCCTGGAAGATCACCAGGGAACACATTAGGGTACTCGGATACCACTAAAATACTGTCCAACGTAGGCTTAGGCTTTGCAACCTCCACTAGCGTAAAGAATAGCTCTGCACCAGCACGAACAACCTTCACCACCTGAAGAGCAGACATCAAAGTCTTGCTCGACCCTTTCAAGCCCGTAAAGGTCGTCTCACGACCTGCCCCCAACTTAACCTCATTGCGACTGCAATCAATAAAAGCTTGCTGCTCTGAGAGCCAGTCCATGCCAAATATCACATCGAATTCCACTAACAGCAATAACGATGCTTGCAAATGGAACTCCTGACTCCTAATACGAATCTTTACGCCATAGATTATATCCGCACACATCGAACACCCATTCGGCAACAACACATCCAGTTTGTCCTTTGCCATCGAAGAAGGTACTCCGATGCACGATATGAATCCTTCGGACAAAAAGGAGTGCGAAGCACCCGTATCAAATAGTGCACTCGCCAGATTCTAACAAATCAAAACAAATCCTATACAAGCAGTGGTAAGGTAACACGCGCATAACAAGTATTTAAAAATTAACTTGCTATAAATTTAAACCGTACCTATCACCATATCTGCTTGCTTAATGGCCTCCTGCTGGCCAAGATTGTAGACTCTAGGTTGAGCCGGAGCATAATGGGATGCGGTTGACTCCACCGCCTTGCCCTTTCCCACATATGTTGCTCCCGGCTTCCTCTCGGACTTGGGGTGTCCGCACCAGTAGTCCCGGGCAAAGTGTCCCGGCTTCCCACAAGTAAAGCATGCGCCCGGGGTCCGACCCGGAGTCGCCCCAGAAGCCCCCGAAGAAGGGGCTGGACCCGAAGTCCTAGCCTTCTTAGACCACCTACGATACGCAGGCTTTAAGTTAGCTGACACCTTGAACTCAGTCTTCTTATCACCATAGCTTTTCTTTGCTTATACATTCTTCAAGTCCTTCTCCAAAGACCGGGCCATATTGACCAGGGTCAAGAAGCCATGCGTCATAGGCCCCGAGAGCAGTAGCCTCAAGTCATCTCTCAAACCTTCATAGAATCGGTTTATCTTACGCTCCTCATCCGTGAACGTAGAGTAAGCGTACCGATCCAACCGAGTAAATTCTTGGAGATACTCATCCACGCTACTCTCTCCTTGAGTCAGCTTCTAGAACTCATTCTCCAATGCTATCCTCTGAGCCGAGGCAAGGTACCTCGCCATGAACAGCCTCGAAAACTCCTCTATCGAGACGTCCGTAAGTTGCCTTCCCCTCAAGTGATGTAGCTCCAAACCTTCCCACCACAGCCTAGCATCTCCATCCAACATGAATGTAACTATAGTGGTCATCTGCCACTCCTCCGTTTCCATCGCTGTCAAGACTCTCTTCACTCGGGAGAGCCAATCTTTAGCTTGGGATGGGGTTCCCATCCCCGAGAACACCAGAGGATTGAAGCCCATTACATGTTTGAGCTGCCTTTCAGTTGCTCTCCTAGGCACCAAAGGCTCCACCACCACCTGCTCCACCCTTCTTGGTTCATCCGTTTGAAGCGGTACCTGCTCCATCATAGGAGCGGGCTGCTGCATTTGCCTTGCAGGCTGCGCATTGATCATGGAAAATACTGCTTCGGCCACCAATCATATGGTTTCAGCCGTAGGAGGTGTTGTAGGCACATCATTCGGTGCGTTGCTAGCCTCAGAAATCGGGCATTCTGACGGCCCTGCACCACTTCTGGTCACCTATAGTGGTACGAAACACCGTTAAGCGACCAAACAAATTGCAAACCAATCATAGGAACACACAGCTTCCTAAAACACATGTATTTTCATTCCTAAGTGGACATTCATGGGTCCTTTTGATGTTATAACGATGACGCACATACATGTGCTCACCACCCCTTAAAAGAATTCGTCCACGAATTCATTTAAGTTGACCGAAACCAGGAGTCTGATACAAAATTGTAACACCCCCTATCCGTCGCATAGCATATAGTAGTAGGTCCGGCCGGGGCCCGACGCCATATACCACAGACAGACCGGGAGGTTACTCAATGGAAACCATCCAACTAAGAATAAACGTCCTACATAGAGTACATTCTAGCGGAAGTAATTTAATGGTTGAAAAACAAAGAACCTAGCATAAGCATGAATGTCTACTACAAAACCAAATAGGAATGATCGTATAATACACAAGCACAAAGGCCTTAAGGCCTTACAATTGTTTACTCAAACTAAGTGTTTTCCAAACCTCGGCACGCAGGCCGGTCACACATGAATAAAGCAAGTAAACACTCATAATTAGGCCTTCGAGGGCCGGCTCAGTGATGAGTTGTAAATATATGTGTTTTTATATACATTAAATAAGATGTATTCGTTTCTTTTTGTACTTTTTAGATGTTTTTCCTTAATCAATTGCTTCCTTTTTGTAAATATTTTCTAACTTAGAGTTATTTTTATTTTCTGAATTTTTCAGGAAAAATTGCCAAAAACTCAAAGTACACGCCCGTGTACTGTTGGTCACGCCCGTGACCAGGGCGTGATACGTCAAATTCCCGAGAAATGACATCTTTTTGAAGAAATAGCGTGACACGCCCGTGTCACGCCCGTGTCACCCGAGTCACGCCCGTGACCCATGCCCGTGACCATCCAGATCGACGAAATCGCGCTCAACGATCGTCGACCCAGCTGACACGCCCGTCGACACGCCCGTGTCACCTGACACGGGGCGTGACCCAAGCCGTGAGCACTCCTTTCGACGTTTTTTGCCCGACGTTAGTCGAGCCACCCAACACGCCCGTGTCAAGATGCCACACGGGCGTGACTCCTCCACCTAAGCCGACAAACTGCCGCCGGCAACCTCCCGAAGTCAACAACGCCATTAATCGCCGCACGACACGCCCACCGTCACGCCCGTGACCTGTGGCGTGACCGCCGCGATTTCCGCCGCAACGTCAAATCGCCGTCAAGTCACCAAAATCAGCTGCTCAATAGTGTCAACACGCCCACGGTCACGCCCGTGACCGGGGGCGTGACCACCGATTTTCAGCGGCCAAAGTCAAATCTCCAGTCAAATCGGAAGGCCGCCATGTGAATAGTGTAGACACGCCCCCGGACACGCCCGTGTCCGAGGGCGTGTCCCGTGAAATTTTTTCTATAAATTCAGATTTCCTGTCTGAATTCCGGGTTCCACTTTTTGAACCACTTTGCTTAGGTTAGGGCTATTCTTGGGGGCTGTTTATGCATTGTAAGGGAACTTTCTCCCCCCCTCTTTTATGTATTTGTTTTTGCTTCATTGTAACCACTTTTTCCTTAATAGAAATGTTTATTTTCTCCTCTATGTTGTATGAAAATCCGCCACAGCGCCCTACCTTAAGTAATTTTTCGTTCCCTTTTTTGTGCTTTTTATTAGCTTTGTAACTAGTTTAACTTAGGAATTTATCAATCTTTTAGCCGTTGTAATCGCAATTTTCATGCACTAAACTTGTTTAGGTTTAGTTTATTCTTTTTACTTTGTTTTCATTCCTTTGAGTTTATAAAAATGTTTGAAATGCTGTTTTCAAATTCTTTAACTTAGGCTCTTTAGGGTTGTAAAACTTTTCGTTCTTTTTTAGTTTTATTACCGCTTTTTATGCATTTCTATAAAATTATAAGAATGAAAACGTATCATTTTAATTTTCCGAGCATTCTCATTTTCACTCTTATTTTCAAAACTTTTTGCACGTTTAAATTTTATTTCTTCATTTTATGCATTTCTACCGCATTCCATCGGTAGAAATGTATTCATTTCAATTTTTCGAGCACTTGCAATTTTCGTTTATTTTGCAAAAACTTTTGCTCCTTTTAATTTTATTTTCACTTTTTATTCATTTCTACCGCATTATAGCGGTAGAAATGTAGTAGTTTTAATTTTTCAGTCACTTAGTTTTTCTTAATTTTGTACGTGTGCGTGCGTGTATGAGTAGTTTTTATAGCTTTATTTCAATTCCTGTAGAGTGTGTGCGTGTGTTGTTTTTAATTTTCTGCCTTCTCACTTGAGTTAAATGACTGGATTTTATTCATGCAAGTGTGTGTATTTTTATTTTTCCGCCTACTCACTTGAGTTAAATGACTGGATTTTATTTCAGTAGAGTGTGTTTACTTTTTGTAGAGTGGGTGTGTTTTAATTTTATGTCGAGTGCGTGAGTTTTAGCTTTTATTTACCGCCTACTCACTTGAGTTAAATGGCCGGTCTTTATTGTAATAATTGGAATGGACTTGTAAACGCATTTATTTTCTCCTACTCGTTTGAGTAGGACTTGCTTTCTCCCCCCCCCCCACGCATTTGCGCCGGGACTTGCAATTTACCTGCTTTCATTTCAGTCCTACTCATTTGAGTAGGACTTGCAATTTACTGCTTTTCATTTACTGCTTTCATTTTCCTGCTTTATTTTACTACTTTAATTTTCTGCTTTTTCAATCGCTGTCGTCCCCATTCCGATGAGTGGCTAACGTTCTTAGCCCTCAGTATCGAAGAGCATTGGGACAGAAAAAATTCCTTTAAATAATTGAAGGTCTTATTTTTCTATTTAATTAAAAATCACTTAAGGTTTGCCCGGGGTTTACGACGCGTAGGATCACATAATCGATGTGTGGGCCCTATTTCCGTAGTCCATATGCTAGCTAGCCGAGAGGCCGTGCATATGGACCGATCACCCCTTGGTAAATGGAGTTCCGCACTAACCCTCGAGAGAGGAGGCGCGCCAACTCTACCGGATTGGGTTCCCCACCCAAAAGCGGGGTTCTTAGCGTAATGCGGTCATTAAGAGGAATCCTTCGTCGGACGAGAGCCCGATCGAATAGTCTTAATGTTCAGGTGAGCGATAGTCCTAGAGATAGGTGAGTTCATTTTAGTGGAGCCTCCACGGCCAAGTCTCCGCCCTAATTAATTAGAAACTTAGGAGCTCTTTTATTTAACGTTTATTTTAGTTCAATGTCTTTTCGGTGCCCTCGAGCTGAGCTCTTCATCGGCTCCACCTTTATTATGCTTTTATTTTCTGCCTTTTCTTTATATAAATAATATCCCGACAAGATAAAATTATCGGTAAAATAATAGTCCCCTCCAGGGAAGAGTAGAAATAAACGAACCGACCCCGAGAACAATACGACCTCGATATTCCACCCGGAATATCCTGTACTACTCACGATAGGTGCACTTGCCTCCTTTCGTTAAAACTCGATTTAACCCGTTTTATATCCAAATAAATAAATACGCGCCCCCCGTTTTCTTAAATAAAATCAAATCCGCTTTTCTACTTAAATAAAATCGCCCGGGGCGCCGTGCTTCGTAGATCTTTTTGGAGTTTTAACCCGCATTAAGTTTTCGGAGTTGATGCGAGAAAATATCAATCAAGTTTTTGGCGCCGTTGCCGGGGAATTTTCGAGTCGTTATTTCGAACTCTAGAATACTATTAATTTTACCTATTATCTATATTTCAACAAAATAAAAAAATGGCCAACAAAAATAATAATAATAATAATCATAATCATAATAAAAACTATCAACACAAAAACAAAAGTATTATTACAAAATTATAAAACAAAAAAAAAATTTGACAAACTTATAAAACTAAAAAATTTGAAAAATCTTAAAAAATAAAAATTTGAAAAAACTATAAAACAAAAAAATAAAACACAAAAAGAAAAAAAAATTTAAAACTTACCAAAAAAAAAAAATTTAAAAACTTACCAAAAAAAAAAACTTTGCTTTCATATAAACAAAAACAAAAAAAAAGAAAAAAACCACAAAACCAAAAACATTAAAAAATCTCCTAAACGACCACAAAAAAAACTTTTTCGCAACAATATGTTTTTTTGAAAAAAACCTAAAAATTATCAATACTTTAAATAAATAAAACTTTTTTTTGTCGCTTCGGCACGTCGCACTCTTGTGCGCGCTAGGGCTCGCTTATCTGTCTCACTCAACAGCTACGACGTTCGCTTACGCGTCCCTTACACATTTGCCCCCTACCGCCCGCACCCTTTAGGCCGAGTTTATATTTTTCATTTTATTTTTTTTGTTATGTTTTTGCTACTCCTTCTCAAATAATGCAGGGTTTCCACCCGGGCCTCCCCGAACTCGTGTAAGGGTAGTTCCGACCCCCTCCCCTTTATTTTGCCCATATTATATTTTGTATATTAATCGTTCCGCATACTTAGATTGCAACATTTGGGACAATGTTGTGTTTAAGTATGGGGGTGTTCTCTTAGCTTCCTATTTTTTGCATCTTTATTTTCTGCACCCCAAAAAAAATTTTTCTTTCTTGTTTTTATAATCTAAAATTTCAAAAAAAAAAAAATTTTATAAAACAAAAACCAAAAAAATTTATAAAACAAAAACTAAAAAAATTTATAAAAAAAAAAAAAAAAACTAAAAAATTTTATAAAACAAAAACTCAAAAAAAAAACAAATATTTTTCTTTTCCTTTGTAAATATGTTTTGTAAAAATAAATCTCTTTCTTCCCCGCCTCTTCTTATTTGTAAACCTCGCTTCTTAGCATGCTCGCGGCGTTCGACTCATCGAACCGACCCCGAGAACAATACGACCTCGATATTCCACCCGGAATATCATGTACTACTCACGATAGGTGCACTTGTCTCCTTTCGTTAAAACTCGATTTAACCCGTTTTATATCCAAATATATAAATACGCGCGCCCCGTTTTCTTAAATAAAATCAAATCCGCTTTTCTACTTAAATAAAATCGCCCGGGGCGCCGTGCTTCGTAGATCTTTTTGGAGTTTTAACCCGCATTAAGTTTGTAAAAATAAATAAAATCGCCGGGGCGACGTTCGCTTACGCGTCACTTACACATTTGCCCCCTACCGCCCGCACCCTTTAGGCCGAGTTTATCTTTTTCATTATATTTTTTTTGTTATGTTTTTGCTACTCCTTCTCAAATAATGCAGGGTTTCCACCCGGACATCCCCGAACTCGTGTAAGGGTAGTTCCGACCCCTCCCCTTTATTTTGCCCATATTATATTTTGTATATTAATCGTTCCGCATACTTAGATTGCAACATTGGGGACAATGTTGTGTTTAAGTATGAGGGTGTTCTCTTAGCTTCCTATTTTTTGCATCTTTATTTTCTGCACCCCAAAAAAAAATTTCTTTCTTGTTTTTATAATCTAAAATTTCAAAAAAAAAAAAATTTATAAAACAAAAACAAAAAAAATTTATAAAACAAAAACTAAAAAAATTTATAAAACAAAAAAAAACTAAAAAACTAAAAAATTTTATAAAACAAAAACTAAAAAAAAACAAATATTTTTCTTTTCCTTTGTAAATATGTTTTGTAAAAATAAATCTCTTTCTTCCCCGCCTCTTCTTATTTGTAAACCTCGCTTCTTAGCATGCCCGCGGCGTTCGACTCATCGAACCAACCACCCAAAGAGTCTGTTCGCGGGCCAATGACTAAAAATCCAAAAAAATAGAGAGAAAAACCCTAAAAATCAAAAAAAAAAATGTATTGTTAATTATGTAACAAATAAATCGAATATCTCAATTCTTAACCCTTTTTCGCTCTCCAACAATCTAGTTGCGAGTTAATTTATAAGCGAATTATTTTAATTCTTTGCTTACTATTCGTTTATTAATTAGAGAACGATAGATTTAGATATCTGGGGTTAAGTTTTAAAAATTTTCGTATGCTTTTTATTTTAAATAAGGTACCTGTTTTCAGCACCACTTCTAATCTATCTAAATAGTTGCATATTTATTTTGTTAAAAATAACAATCTTAGATTTCAATTTATGATAACTCCAAGCTTTTTTTTTTGAAATTTAGGAATGTTTCATTTATAAAGGTTGCTCTCAAAAGTTTTTTATTAAACCTAGTTTTATTTTTGAAAAAATTCTATCACTTTTTTTTTCATGTCATACTTGACATGATTTCGATCCTTAAAAGATCCTATGTCAATGGGAATAAGATTT
Organism: Platanthera guangdongensis; assembly: GCA_039583875.1. NCBI lineage: Eukaryota > Viridiplantae > Streptophyta > Magnoliopsida > Asparagales > Orchidaceae > Platanthera > Platanthera guangdongensis. The sequence goes on along the minus strand of CM077150.1, from coordinate 76,004,833 downwards.
CGTTCCGTAAACATAGGCATCCAATATTTGAAAAGATTATATGTTATCGAGTAAGAGGATAAAATTCATTACTCCTACACATATACATTAGATTATGAAGATGTTAAAAAAATTATGTTAGGGAAAATAAGATTTCGTTTTCCTAACATCCTTATTCGAAAAAAAATCATTAGAGGTTCGAGCGAAAAAATATACCCTCGCCTCTAAAAATTCTAAGCCTTCTTCATATCCCACGATATCTCCCTCCGCCAAATTCAAAAAATTCTAGATTTATTTTTAAAATCTTTTTGAGAGCATAATTTGTAAATTAAATTATTTCCTTTAATTTTTTCCAAGCTACAGTTTCATAAATCCAATCTATTTTTGTTAGCCTCACAAATAAAATTTTTTGCTATCTATTTGCTTATAACGAGAAATATTTTGCTGAAACTCTTCCTTTATTTAAATTTTTGGCATAATTTAGGATTTACCTCGTATACCCCGGATATTCATTTTGATCCTTCTTTTAATTAAGTCAAGCAGTAGATAAACTTAGGATTTCTTTAATTCATTATAAGTTCATCTCCAACTTTTGCTCTGGAATAGCAAAAGCTTAAGTATGGGGGTATTTGATGAGTTGTAAATATATGTGTTTTTATATACATTAAATAAGATGTATTCGTTTCTTTTTGTACTTTTTAGTTGTTTTTCCTTAATCAATTGCTTCCTTTTTGTAAATATTTTCTAACTTAGAGTTATTTTTATTTTCTGAATTTTTCAGGAAAAATTGCCAAAAACTCAAAGTACACGCCCATGTACTGTTGGTCACGCCCGTGACCAGGGCGTGATACGTCAAATTCCCGAGAAATGACATCTTTTTGAAGAAATAGCGTGACACGCCCGTGTCACGCCCGTGTCACCCGAGTCACGCCCGTGACCCATGCCCGTGACCATCCAGATCGACGAAATCGCGCTCAACGATCGTCGACCCAGCTGACACGCCCGTCGACATGCCCGTGTCACCTGACACGGGGCGTGACCCAAGCCGTGAGCACTCCTTTCGACATTTTTCGCTCGACGTTAGTCGAGCCACCCAACACGCCCGTGTCAAGATGTCACACGGGCGTGACTCCTCCACCTGGCCCGACAAACTGCCGCCGGCAACCTCCCGAAGTCAACAACGCCATTAATCGCCGCACGACACGCCCACCGTCACGCCCGTGACCTGGGGCGTGACCGCCGCGATTTCCGCCGCAACGTCAAATCGCCGTCAAGTCACCAAAATCAGCTGCTCAATAGTGTCAACACGCCCACGGTCACGCCCGTGACCGGGGGCGTGACCACCGATTTTCAGCGGCCAAAGTCAAATCTCCAGTCAAATCGGAAGGCCGCCATGTGAATAGTGTAGACACGCCCCGGACACGCCCGTGTCCGAGGGCGTGTCCCGTGAAATTTTTTCTATAAATTCAGATTTCCTGTCTGAATTCCGGGTTCCACTTTTTGAACCACGTTTCTTAGGTTAGGGTTGTTCTTGGGGGCTGTTTATGCATTGTAAGGGAACTTTCTCCCCCCCCCCCTCTTTTATGTATTTGTTTTTGCTTCATTGTAACCACTTTTTCCTTAATAGAAATGTTTATTTTCTCCTCTATGTTGTATGAAAATCCGCCACAGCGCCCTACCTTAAGTAATTTTTCGTTCCCTTTTTTGTGCTTTTTATTAGCTTTGTAACTAGTTTAACTTAGGAATTTATCAATCTTCTAGCCGTTGTAATCGCAATTTTCATGCACTAAACTTGTTTAGGTTTAGTTTATTCTTTTTACTTTGTTTTCATTCCTTTGAGTTTATAAAAATGTTTGAAAAGCTGTTTTCAAATTCTTTAACTTAGGCTCTTTAGGGTTGTAAAACTTTTTGTTCTTTTTTAGTTTTATTACCGCTTTTTATGCATTTCTATAAAATTATAAGAATGAAAACGTATCATTTTAATTTTCCGAGCATTCTCATTTTCACTCTTATTTTCAAAACTTTTTGCCCGTTTAAATTTTATTTCTTCATTTTATGCATTTCTACCGCATTCCATCGGTAGAAATGTATTCATTTCAATTTTTCGAGCACTTGCAATTTTCGTTTATTTTGCAAAAACTTTTGCTCCTTTTAATTTTATTTTCACTTTTTATTCATTTCTACCGCATTCTAGCGGTAGAAATGTAGTAGTTTTAATTTTTCAGTCACTTAGTTTTTCTTAATTTTGTACGTGTGCGTGCGTGTATGAGTAGTTTTTATAGCTTTATTTCAATTCCTGTAGAGTGTGTGCGTGTGTTGTTTTTAATTTTCCGCCTTCTCACTTGAGTTAAATGGCTGGATTTTATTCAAGCAAGTGTGTGTATTTTTATTTTTCCGCCTACTCACTTGAGTTAAATGGCTGGATTTTATTTCAGTAGAGTGTGTTTACTTTTTGTAGAGTGGGTGTGTTTTAATTTTATGTCGAGTGCGTGAGTTTTAGCTTTTATTTACCGCCTACTCACTTGAGTTAAATGGCCGGTCTTTATTGTAATAATTGGAATGGACTTGTAAACGCATTTATTTTCTCCTACTCGTTTGAGTAGGACTTGCTTTCTTTCCCCCCCCCCCACGCATTTGCACCGGGACTTGCAATTTACCTGCTTTCATTTCAGTCCTACTCATTTGAGTAGGACTTGCAATTTACTGCTTTTCATTTACTGCTTTCATTTTCCTGCTTTATTTTACTGCTTTAATTTTCTGCTTTTTCAATCGCTGCCGTCCCCATTCCGATGAGTGGCTAACGTTCTTAGCCCTCAGTATCGAAGAGCATTGTGACAGAAACAATTCCTTTAAATAATTGAAGGTCTTATTTTTCTATTTAATTAAAAATCAGTTAAGGTTTGCCCGGGGTTTACGACGCGTAGGATCACATAATCGATGTGTGGGCCCTATTTCCGTAGTCCATATGCTAGCTAGCCGAGAGGCCGTGCATATGGACCGATCACCCCTTGGTAAATGGAGTTCCGCACTAACCCTCGAGAGAGGAGGCGCGCCAACTCTACCGGATTGGGTTCCCCACCCAATAGCGGGGTTCTTAGCGTAATGCGGGCATTAAGTGGAATCCTTCGTCGGATGGGAGCCCGATCGAATAGTCTTAATGTTCAGGTGAGCGATAGTCCTAGAGATAGGTGAGTTCATTTTAGTGGAGCCTCCACGGCCAAGTCTCCGCCCTAATTAATTAGAAACTTAGGAGCTCTTTTTATTTAACGTTTATTTTAGTTCAATGTCTTTTCGGTGCCCTCGAGCTGAGCTCTTCATCGGCTCCACCTTTATTATGCTTTTATTTTCTGCCTTTTCTTTATATAAATAATATCCCGACAAGATAAAATTATCGGTAAAATAATAGTCCCCTCCAGGGAAAAGTAGAAATAAACGAACCGACCCCGAGAACAATACGACCTCGATATTCCACCCGGAATATCCTGTACTACTCACGATAGGTGCACTTGCCTCCTTTCGTTAAAACTCGATTTAACCCGTTATATATCCAAATAAATAAATACGCGCCCCCCGTTTTCTTAAATAAAATCAAATCCGCTTTTCTACTTAAATAAAATCGCCCGGGGCGCCGTGCTTCGTAGATCTTTTTGGAGTTTTAACCCGCATTAAGTTTTCGGACTTGATGCGAGAAAATATCAATCACTCAGCAATATGGGCTTTTGCCCGCTATTTACCACTTAGCTCCGCAGTACCTACAAACAATAATCCACTGCACGGTGGCAAACAAAAGCAACGGTCAGCTATGCTGACCAAATTATAACGATCCCGCCCGAAACTCGGGGCGTCGATGCTCCTTCCCTGCACTTTGTTAGCATAACCAAGCAGTATAGTGTAAACAAATTTCATCACAGGCGTGGGCACGCACAGCCACACACCCCGTGCTCTCAGGGCACATTATCGGCGAACACGGTCAAAGTCCGTTAACTCACTACCGCCACTTGGACGGCAATATCTCGTGAGCATTTGGTCTTTCTGGCCACTGCCTAAGACCCTCCATCTATGCTAACGGCAAGTGCCATGTACCGTTAGGTCTCTTTACCGAACGACATAGAGCGGGTACGGTTTCACCTAACCCGTTGCTCACACCGCCCGGTCACCTTAAGACATGGGCGCGGGTCAAACTTCCCCGAGTCCCAATCTGATCACACACTTTACATAACCCGGTTATGTGCAGGTTGGCTCCCAGACCACCATGTTTGGCAGAATCACGCATCTGCCCAGTTTTCCGGGTGCACCTTGGAGTTAATCCCCAAGGCTCTTTGTTGCATCTACCGCATAGATAACCCGAAAAACAAACATCCGCACGGAGCCTTCTCCGACCATTCATGCAATGCAACATCACCGATCCAGACTAACTTTTCCCGGTAGGTTTCACACATGTTGGGTACATTGGTTTAAATGTACTTGATTTGAAGAAGCCTCACCCTACTCAATGATATACATCAAAATGTATTTGATGTGTTTTGAGTTTAGTTGTGCAGGTCAAGTATTTACAAGGAAAGCAGAAAAGATTCTGAGTCCACGTGTCGACACATAGAAGGAAAGTGTCGACACTTAAGAAGACTTGTGTCGACACCCAGACAAGCAGTGTCGACACTTGGAGTGATTGTGTCGACACCAGGGATGCAGAGTCGACACCAGACAGAAAGTGTAGACACAAGGAGCTGTGTCGACACTCAATGGAGAAAATTCCAGTGAAGCAGTGTCGACACTTAGAAGCAGTGTCGACGCCCAGAGAAACTGTGTCTACATCAGAAAGTGTCGACACTTGGAGGCTGTGTCGACACTCAGCAAAAGTCAGCAGAGTCTAAGTACAAGTGTCGACATAATGAAGTATGTGTCGACACTCAGTAGAAGACTCAGTACTTGAAGAAAGTGTCGACACAAGAAAGAATGTGTCGACACTCAGCAGAAGACTCAGTACATGAAGCAAGTGTCGACACAAGGAGCTGTGTCGACACTTAGCAAAGTTCAACAAAATTCTAAGTACAAGTGTCGACACAAAGGAGATGTGTCGACACTCAGCCAAAGTCTCAACAGAAGAAGGATGTGTCGACACAAGGAGAAGTGTCGACACTCAGAAAGTATCAACACAGAAGGCATGTGTCGAAACCAAGAAGAAGTGTCGATACTGAACAAGTTCAACACATGAAGATGTGTCGACACAAAGGAGTTGTGTCGACACTTACAAGAATTCAGCAATGTACTGAAGAACAAGGACTTGTGTCGACACACAATATCAGTGTCGACACATGATGAAGAAGCTGTGTCGAGAAGTGAATTCTACAACACAAGGAGTTGTGTCGACACCTTGAAGGCTAGTGTCGACACTTAGTATACTTGTGTCGACACTTGGTCTATAAGTGTCGACACTTAAAGACAGATTGTCTCGACACTTTTAGACAGATACAGATATTTCAAGAACTAACTGGATGACTTGACAACTGCCATTCCAGCCGGTCTACTGCACCTGTCAGAGTTGTCAGAAATCAGTTAGGAACTGGACCAGCCGGTCACCATGAAGAAGGCCTATAAATAGGCTTATACTGTCTACAGAATGAGATGATCAAGTGATTGAAAAAGAAAAGAAGATCTAGCTATTCATTGAAGAATCAAGTGAAGATCTAAGTAGTTGGAGAGAGAGAGCTCCATCCAAGAAGACAGCCGTTGGAACCAGGCTGTGAAGAAGGATTCAGACCTAGTTCTGAATCTTAAGTTGCAGTGATTGAAGATCAGCTGCAGAGAGTCAATCCTATTGTGTTCTACATTCAAGAAGCTTTGAAGAAAGCCAAGTCAGATTGATCTCAGCAGAGTTCATTCAAGAACTCATCAAGAGCCTATCAACTCATCTCTCTTTTCTCTGAGTTGTAGGTATAATCTTTGTATTCTTATTTTCTTGAAGGATCCTTAGGGATCTGAGTTGTAAGCCTGTAATTATAAAGGCTGAGTGGTAGGGCCTGTGTGCCTGAGTGTAGGAGATCTAAATCTCTGAGTGTATGACTGTTGTGGCTGAGTGTAGGCCTGTTGTGGTTGAGTGTAGGCCTTGTGGCTGAGTGTAGGTCTTTGGAGAAGACTGAGTTGTAGGGCCTTGGGCCTGAGCTGTAGGAACCTTATTGAGGTTCTGAGTGTAAGATCTGTGGATCTGAGATAGTGAAGGAGTTTGGCCGAATCTAGTACACTACTAGATAGGCGAAGGGGGAAAGTGGATGTACCCAAACCTTGGGGAACCACTATAAATTTGTGTGTTCACTGTGTGCTTGATTGATTGCTGTGATTGCTGATTGACTGCTGAGTAGAATTAGTTATAACTCTGAGATATAAACTGAAATCTGCCTAAAAAGTTTAAAAAGATTAAGTCACCTATTCACCCCCCTCTAGGTGATTAGGTACAATTTCTTTCAAGTGGTATCAGAGGGAGGTTTCTCAAAAGGGACATAACTGTCTGAGTAGATCCTGTTGGCAGATTAAGTGAAATCAAGAAAATCAAGAAACATGGGTTCAACAGAGAATCATAAGGAACTTGGATCCATGAAGTTGCCCATTTACAGAAAAGAGATTTTTGGCATCTGGAAGGAAAGGGTGAGACTATTTATGGAAGCCTCATACCCTAGAATATATATCACAGTTAAAGAAGGGCCATATGTGTCTATGAAGGTTTCAGTCCTGGATGCAAATCAGAGAACACCTAAGGACTTCTCTGAAATGACAAAAGATGAGATAATTCTAGCCACAATGGACAAGAGGGCTCAGAATATCATTGTGAGTGCCATAGATGATGCTACCTTTCAGAATTTGATACACTGTAAGACATCTAAGGAGATGTGGGATACCTTGATAGTGTATATGGAGGGTTCAGAAGAAGTCAGGCAGGACAAAAAAATCCTTGTTAAATCAGGAATATGAAAGTTTCAGGCAAGGTAGGACTTATAGCATAACAGAATGCTATAAGAAGTTCTATAGGATTGTGAATGAGCTAATGTCCTATGGAAGAGATTTCAGTAATTATGAGCTGAATGATAAGTTCTTGAGGTCCCTAATAAAGGACTGGGGCACCAAGATCTGTGCCATTAGGGAAATGGTTAAGTTAGCAGATATACCTCCTCCAACATTGTTTGGAAAACTGCTATCCTATGAAATGCAGTTGATGGTAAGAAAAGAAGAGGAGAAGACAACCAGAAGTGAGCACAAAGAAAGAACAGTGGCATTCAAGACAGAAGCCACCAAGAATTACAAAAGTAAGTCTCCATCTCCACCTCCAAAAGTGGCTAAGACTGAGTCTGATGAAACAGTAAGTAGAAATTCTGAGAGCAGTGAAATTGATGAGGACTTTGCAGCTTTTACAAGACATTTTAAGAATTTCTTAAAGAAGAAACAGTGGAGGACAAAGCCATCCACTTCACAGAGGTCCTCAAAGAATGACAGAAGAAAACCCAAGTCAAGCAAGGCAACTTTATCAAAAATTGTATGCTATTGCTGTAACAGACAAGGACATGTTATTGCTGATTGTCCAGAGAAAAGGAAAGAGTCTAATGGTAAGAAGAAGACTCAATTCAAGGGCAAGAAGGAAAGGTCCTTTGTTGCCAAAAAGGTCAAGAGCCTGTCAGACATATCTTCATCAGAAACTGAGTCAGAAGATGAAGCTTACATAGGACTGTTTGCTGAAGAAGAAGAAGAAGAGTTCATCCAGATAATGAACTCTATATATGAACAAGAGGACAATCAGTGCCAAGGACTGATGGCATTGTCAGAAGGTGACAAAATCCAGGAGCAGCCTGGACCTAGTAAGGTACAAAATTGTTCTTTTAGTTCAATTTCTAGTACTAGTTCAGATTCAGTTACATCAGCATCAAGTGATGCCAGTGGATCTGAATCTGAAGAGGATATTCATCAGTTGATTGATGAATATAGAGTTCTGTTGCAAGCATTTAAGAAAAGCAAATCCTTGGCCAAAAGTCAGGCAAAGGAGATTGCAAGTCTCAAAGTAGCTGCAACTGATTTTGATAAGCTGATTGATCAAAAGTTAAATGAAATAGCCAGACTGAAAAACATAACTGTTATTCAGATGGGGACTATAACATTTAAGAATGATCAAATCAAAAGTCTGGAGATCAGTCTTCGGAAGGAGAGAGACATTGTTGCTAGGTTTTCTAAACCCAAGTCTGTTCTACCCTTAATTGATGAATTTGTTCATCAAAAAGGTAAAACTGGATTATGGTTTACTAAACCTGCTAGGACTATTCAGTCCAAGTCTAAGGGCAAAGCCCCAGCTCTCAACAAGCCAGCTGTAGATAAAACAGCTAGGAATGTACCTAAGCAAAGGTACAATAGGTTTGAGTGCTGGTGCTGTGGCAAAGTAGGCCACTTTGCCTTAGACTGTTGGCATAATTCTAATGCCAAGTTTAGAAGCAAACTGCCTGTTGGAAAACCTGCAGGTAGCTTTGTTAAGAGGCAAACTAACCAGCACCAAGGACCCAAGAATTCTTTGGGTTCTAAGGTCAACTAATCTGTTTTGCAGGTGAGTCCAAGTGGCCATGCCCCAATATGGTACTTGGACAGTGGATGTTCCAGACACATGACTGGAACTAGGGGATTGCTAAAGGACTTCACACCAATCAAGGATGGTTCTAAAGTCACCTTTGGTGGTTCTGAAAAAGGAATCATCAAGGGTTTTGGTAACATTTCTAGCTCCCATATTACTATTACTCAAGTGGCTTATGTTGAAGGTTTGAAACATAACCTTATTAGTATAAGTCAATTGAGTGATTTAGGATATGATATCTCATTTGTTAAGGATGGTTGTCATATTAGGAGGTCAAATGATCAAGAGATCATTTTGACTGGTTATAGAAAAAGGAATGTCTATTGCCCAGACATTATGTGTGAGACCAATGGTTCTCCAGTGTGTCTTGTAGCTGATGAGAAAGTCTCTCATTAATGGCACAAGAGGCTAGCCCATCTTAACTACAAGACAATTGTCAAACTCTATAGCAAAGAGTTAGTGAGGAATGGTCCTCAAGTTAAGTGTATTAAAGATGGAATATGCTCAGCTTGTCAAAAGGGCAAGCAGACTAGATCCACCTTTAGTAGCATTGAAAATAAAGATGTTGTGAGGTGTTTATACCTCTTGCATATGGATCTCTTTCGTCCTATGCCAGTTCACAGCCTAGGTAGGAGGGTCTACACCTTTGCAGTTGTAGATGACTACTCAAGATTTTCCTGGGTGTTCTTCCTTAGACAGAAATCTGAAACACCTAGTATCTTCTATAGCTTTGTCAAACAAATTCAGAATGAGTTAAACAATACAGTGGTCAAAATAAGAAGTGACCATGGTACTGAATTCCAGTCTGATAGGATGACAAAACTATGTGAAGAATTTGGGATATTTCAGGAGTTTTCTTCACCAAGAACACCTCAGCAAAATGACATTGCTGAGAGGAAAAATAGAACCTTGAATGAGGCTGGTAGAACTCTATTAAGTGATATATCTCTCCCAGAATATTTCTGGGCTGATGCAATAAATACTGCTTGCCATGTAATTAATAGGGCTACTATTACTAAAAGCCACAATAAGACCCCCTATGAGATTGTGAAAGGCAGAAAACCAAACCTATCCTATTTCAGGATCTTTGGTTGTAAGTGCTTTATACTTAACTATGGAAAGTCTTACTTGACTAAATTTGCTGCCAAGTCCCAAGAGGGGATCTTTGTTGGGTACAGCAACAATAGTAAGGCTTATAGAGTCTACAACTTGACTACTCAAGTTGTAGAAGAATCAGTTCATGTAGTATTTGATGAAGCTAGACTTATTAACCATGAGTTGTCTAGAAGTATTTGCAGCTCCTTAGGTGTGACTAAGAAGATGGACAAGCTCACTATAGAAGAAGAATCTACTGCAAGTCAGTATGTAGATGATAGTGGCTGCTGTCCAGGGGGAGTACTACATGTACCTAATGCAGAAGAAGACCAATGAGTGCAGCAAGTTGAAGAAACTGAAGAAGTTCAACCTGAAGCCAGGATGCCTCCAGCTAATAGGCATCTAAGAGATCATCCAACAGATCAAATCATTGGTGATCTAAGACATGGGGTACAAACAAGGAGCAGAAATCTGAATGCAGTGCTCTACTCCAGTTTTCTATCCCAAGTAGAGTCAAAGAAGTTTGAAGAAGCCATCCTAGACCCTCATTGGATTGAGGCAATGCAAGAGGAGCTGAATCAGTTCAAGAGATGCAAGGTCTGGGAGCTTGTTCCTAAACCAAGAGACCACAACATAATTGGAACTAAGTGGATCTATAGGAACAAGATGGATGAATATGGAGTTATTATGAAAAACAAAGCTAGACCGGTTGCTAAGGGATATAGGTAAGAAGAAGGTATTGACTTTGATCAAACCTTTGCTCTAGTAGCCAGACTGGAGGCCATAAGGATGTTCTTGGCCTATGCAACTTTTCAAGGTTTTAAAGTATATCAAATGGATGTAAAGTCAGCCTTTTTGAATGGCAATCTGAAAGAGGAAGTATATGTGGAACAACCATCAAGTTTTGTTGATTCAACTCAACCTAATTATGTCTATAGACTTAGGAAGGCTTTGTATGGGTTAAAACAAGCCCCTAGGGCTTGGTATGAAACCCTGTCTAGTTTCCTCATTGAGAATAAATTCACAAGGGGGAAAATAGACAAGACTCTATTCCTTAGGGAATCAAGAGGCAAGATCATACTAGTCCAAATATATGTAGATGACATCATATTTGGGTCTACTGAAAGTAGTCTTTGCAAAAAGTTTGCAAAACTAATGCAAGGACAGTTTGAGATGTGCAGAATGGGGGAACTTAAGTTCTTCTTGGGTCTCAAAGTTAGACAGACTGAGAATGGTTTATCCATATGCCAGTCTAAGTTCACCCTAGAACTGATAAGGAAGTATGGTATGGATTCATCCAGTACCATGAAAACTCCTATAGGGTCAAGTATGTCTCTTAGCAAAGATGATGCAGGGAAACCTGTAGATTAGTCTTTGTATAGAGGGATAGTTGGCTCCCTTTTATATTTGACTGCAAGTAGACCAGATATCATGTATGCTACATGTGTCTGTACTAGGTACCAAGCATGCCCTAAAGAGTCTCATTTGACAGCAGTCAAAAGGATTCTGAGATATCTAAAGGGCACTCCTTATCTAGGCCTTTGGTACTCTAGGAATGGAGACTTTGAACTAACAGTTTATTCAGATGCAGATTTTGCAGGCTGCAAAGAAGACAGAAAAAGTACAACTGGAACCTGTCAATTCCTAGGTGGAAGACTGATTTCATGGAGTAGCAAGAAGCAAACAAGTGTGGCTATCTCCACAGCAGAATCAGAGTATGTGGCTGCAGGAAGTTGCTGTGCTCAACTTCTATGGATACAACATCAGCTTGAGGATTATGGTATTCAAGTAAGTAGAACACCACTATTTTGTGATTCTACTAGTGCTATATCTATTGCTAACAATCCTGTTTCCCATAGTAGAACTAAACATATTGAGATAAAATATCATTTTCTAAGGGAACATGTAGAAAAAGAAGATATATCATTAGAGTATGTAAATACAGATAATCAACTAGCTGACATGTATACTAAGCCCCTAGAGGAATCCAAATTCAATAGATTCAAAATTGAATTAGGTATGATAAACTTAGAATAAGTTTACAGAAATGGCTAAGTAAAAAGGTGTCGACACACAGAGTTATCTGTGTCGACACAGAAAAGTGGTGTCGACACTTCAGGGAAAAGGTGTCGACACATCTAGGAAGTTGGTGTCGACACTTCAGAAAATTAGTGTCGACACATACAGGGTCAGTGTCGACACAACCAAGGTGGTGTCGACACTTAGAATTTACTCAGAATTATCTAAGTAAAGTCTCGACTAAGTGTCGAGTTAAGTGGTGTCGACACATAAACAAGTGTCGACACATATAATCTGTCGACTAAACTTGTGTCGACACAGTATGTCGAGACATTATAAGTCTGTATCGACACTTTTCAACAGTGTCGACACAATTTAAGTTGCTTGACGCGCCCTATCATCTTCAAACCTAGAAAGGTATAAATAGGATTTCTCCATTGTCTGTCGACACGCTCACTAAAGTTTCGAGACCAAATTTGTGTGTCGACACCTCTCTTCTCTCAATTCAAATTCCTCAAACCCTAATGGCGCCAAAGCTCGAAGAGAACGTAAATGATGGCTATGAACTGGTGCGACATGCGTTTGATGACGCAGAATCAGAGATCAAGGATGTGGTAACCCTAGTCGCAAACTCAGGGTTAGACTTTCTTGTTTCAGAGCCAACCAAAATATGGAAGAAATAAGTATTGGAATTTCTAAATGGAGCAACCCTAGACGACTCTGGATTCAAGATCAAGTCAAGTGTACATGGAGAAAAGGTGAAGGTCTCACCAAAGAGTTTAAGAAAGGTCCTAAACCTACCAAGGACTAAAGAAGAGGATGAAGTTACTGCTTCTAAGACCAGAGAAGCTTTAACATGGTGTGGACTGGATTCCAAGCTGAAAATTGGATCAGTATTCAATAGGAAGGGGATGAACAGCCAAGGCAAATTTCTCTTAGAAATTGTTGGCAAGGTGATCTTGAGTAAGCCTGGAGGGCATGACAGAGTTTCAGCACATATGTTCAGTCTCATGACAAGAATAATCTTCAGCCTACAAACTGATTGGTCTGTTGTAGTCTTTGATAAGATTAAGGAGAGCCTGAAGAAACCCAATTTGGGTAGAATTCTAAGTCTTTACTTGGCTGGTAGTATACCAGAAAAAATGAGTCAAGCTGCTGGAACTAAGATCAACCATATGAGGAAGATGGACATGAGACTCTTCTCAAGATGGGATAGGGTCTTGACCAAGGAGATGCCTACTCCTGAGAAAGTAACACCCTGAAGAAGAAGCAGAAAACAGCCCCAGTGGCTCAAGATTCATCAGCAGTTCAGAAGAACAAGTTGTCTTCACTCCTGATGAAGAAGACACTGGAATTGCTGAAAAGTCTCCAGCTGGACAGGAAGCTGCAGATAGGCAGGGGGAGCTACCTCAAGCTAGCCCAGTACACCTGGAATCAGTCCAGGGGGAGCCTCTACTGGTGGAAGAGCCAACTCCACTAGAGAGTGAACAAGCAGCCCAGACCATACTTGAGGTACTCACTGAAATCAATAACTTAGTTTTTCCTATAGAGGATACTGTTTTGTCTGATTCATTAAATGATGTTAATCAGCAAACTCCAACACATAGCCAACCCCCAGATGTTGTCATGGAGGACACATCTGTTGAAGCTCAAGTGGACCCACATCAAGTAACTGATGAGATAAGAGAATCTCCATCTCTACCTCAATAAGAGTTTACAATGGAAGATCTCTTCCTTAATCTAGACCAAGCAGACCTTGAGAAGGAAAGTACTGCTGTTGAGGGGGAGAATGCTCAAGTTGAGGGGGAGCAAGTAGTAATTGTTGAAGAACCTGCCAGGAAAGAGCCTGAGAAGCCAAAGGAAGTTGAGGAGCTCCCTTAGGGAGAGGGTAGACATAGCAAGCACCTCAGCTTCTGAAGATGAGGAGGCTACAAGAGCAAAGAAAAGGACATTTCAAGTATTCAAGAGGAGGAGCCAGACTTATAAGAAAGCTCTGTAAACTATAGTACCACAGCCAACACCACAGCCAGCACCATCAACAGATTTCAGTTCCTTGATGGTTGCTATGCAAATCAAGCTTGATGAGCAAAGGAAAGCTCTTGAAAAATATGTGGATGAAGGGCAAAAATCTCTACAGTTTGATCTGGCCTAGGACATTAAGTCCATAAGATTTGAGATGAATCTAAATAAAAAGGAAATGACCGACTGCTTCCACAAGGGAGGGAATGCAGTGGTATACTTAGCTACACATCAGGAGAAGATAAAAGCTCAAGTAGATGACATTGCACTGAAGCAAGGATATGTTCTTGAGAACCAGATCAGAATGAATGATAACTTAACTGCTTCACAAAATGCAATTGTCATAGAGATGAAGAATATAGCTGCTGGACTGACTACTTCTACTGCTACTGCTAAGGCAGAGTTTGATAAAGCTTTACAAGAGAGTATAACTGCTGTTACTTCTGCAATTGAAAATTCTCAGAAGTTGATAACTGAAAAACTCCAAAGGTTGAAACCTTTCTTTAAAGATGGAGTCAACTATTTGGATAACCAAATAAGATTTCAAAAGGATGATCTAAGAGATCACATGGAAAGAGAAGTCATAAAGGGGGAGAGGGTGTTAGTCAAAGCCAGCTCTGATCATGCCAAGTGGATTTATAATTCTATCAGAGCAACTCTTAGTTATCCTCCTTTATGTGATGATGATAATGTTGCAGAATCTGGAATTAATCATGCCTATCTTGGAGGTGAGCAAGCTGAAGTAGCTCAGGTGATCTATCCTCCACCAGATTTTGATATGATTCATGCTGATATCCAATCAATGTATAGCCATCCTGAGGGAATTGATAAGGTTATCATAGAGAAGGTGGTTCAGCCAGTGCCAGAAGCTGTATTGAAAGAACAAGAAGCTTTGCTGCTCAAGGAACAAGAGACTCAGCTATCTAAGAAGAGGTTCAGAGAGCAAGCTGAACAGAGGCCTGATTTTGAACAGTGGAGCCCCACTTCAAGGAACATTATCTTAACTGCATGAAAGGCTGCCAAAGATAGTATACAAGACAGAAACAAATGGTATTCTGAACTGGAGTGGAGAAAGCATGAAAACAGGCAAGAAGCCATAGTGCAATATAGAAGAAAGGCAAAGATGGGAAAGCTACCTCCTACTGCCCAGGAGCCTAGCAAGTACTTTCGCAAGCCTTATCATTACTTTGAGAGGCTGAAGATTAAAGCTGAAGAGCTGAAGAAGAAGGTGCTGAAAGGGAAAAAGCCTGCTGCTGCTGAAGATGATGAAGCCCCTGTGCAAGCCAAGATACAATCTGGGAAGGGCATAGTTATTAAGGAGGATGAGCAGCAGTAGAATAGAATTTTTCTTAAGTTTACATGTGTAATCATTTGTATTAAACCCTATTGTAAACTTTTGGATAATGAAAATAATGAAGTTCTTAGAACAATATGATATGTGATAAATCTATTACATAATTGTTCTGTGATATCTGTGTTTACATGTTTTGATTAATACATGTTTATGAATTTTCCCTGATTGCATAATCCTGCTTTACATCATGCTATGATTTTATTTTGTATGGTGTATATCATTGACTATGGGTTGTGACTTCTCCAAATAGGGGGAGATTGTTGGGTACATTAGTTTAAATGTACCTGATTTGAAGAAGCCTCACTCTACTCAATGATATACATCAAAATATATTTGATGTGTTTTGAGTTTAGTTGTGCAGGTCAAGTATTTACAGGGAAAGCAGAAAAGATTCTAAGTCCATGTGTCGACACCCAGAAGGAAAGTGTCGACACTTAAGAAGACTTGTGTCGACACCCAGACAAGCAGTGTCGACACTTGGAGTGATTGTGTCGACACCAGGGATGCAGAGTCGACACCAGACAGAAAGTGTCGACACAAGGAGCTGTGTCGACACTCAATGGAGAAAAGTCCAGTGAAGCAGTGTCGACACTTAGAAGCAGTGTCGACACCCAGAGGAACTGTGTCTACATCAGAAAGTGTCGACACTTGGAGGCTGTGTCGACACTCAGCAAGCAGAGTCTAAGTACAAGTGTCAACATAATGAAGTATGTGTTGACACTCAGCAGAAGAATCAGTACTTGAAGAAAGTGTCGACACAAGAAAGAATGTGTTGACACTCAGCAGAAGACTCAGTACATGAAGAAAGTGTCGACACAAGGAGCTGTGTCGACACTTAGCAAAGTTCAACAAAATTCTAAGTACAAGTGTCGACACAAAGGAGATGTGTCGACACTCAGCCAAAGTCTCAACAGAAGAAGGATGTGTCGACACAAGGAGAAGTGTCGACACTCAGAAAGTATCAACACAGAAGGCATGTGTCGACACCAAGAAGAAGTGTCGACACTGAACAAGTTCAACACATGAAGATGTGTCGACACAAAGGAGTTATGTCGACACTTACAAGAATTCAGCAATGTACTGAAGAACAAGGACTTGTGTCGACACACAATATCAGTGTCGACACATGATGAAGAAGCTGTGTCGAGAAGTGAATTCTACAACACAAGGAGTTGTGTCGACACCTTGAAGGCTAGTGTCGACACTTAGTCTACTTGTGTCGACACTTGGTCTATAAGTGTCGACACTTAAAGACAGATTGTCTCGACACTTTCAGACAGATACAGATATTTCAAGAACTGACTGGATGACTTGACAGCTGCCATTCCAGCCGATCTACTGCACCTGTCAGAGTTGTCAGAAATTAGTTAGGAACCGGACCAGCCGGTCACCATGAAGAAGGCCTATAAATAGGCTTATACTGTCTACAGAATGAGATGATCAAGTGATTGAAAAAGAAAAGAAGATCTAGCTATTCATTGAAGAATCAAGTGAAGATCTAAGTAGTTGGAGAGAGAGAGCTCCATCCAAGAAGACAGCCGTTGGAACCAGGCTGTGAAGAAGGATTCAGACCTAGTTCTGAATCTTAAGTTGCAGTGATTGAAGATCAGCTGCAGAGAATCAATCCTATTGTGTTCTACATTCAAGAAGCTTTAAAAAAAGCCAAGTCAGATTGATCTCAGCATAGTTCATTTAAGAACTCATCAAGAACCTATCAACTCATCTCTCTTTTCTCTGAGTTGTAGGTATAATCTTTGTATTCTTATTTTCTTGTAGGATCCTTAGGGATCTGAGTTGTAAGCCTGTAATTATAAAGGCTGAGTGGTAGGGCCTGTGTGCCTGAGTGTAGGAGATCTAAATCTCTGAGTGTAGGCCTGTTGTGGCTGAGTGTAGGCCTATTATGGCTGAGTGTAGGCCTTGTGGCTGAGTGTAGGTCTTTGGAGAAGACTGAGTTGTAGGGCCTTGGGCCTGAGCTGTAGGAACCTTGTTGAGGTTCTAAGTGTAAGATCTGTGGATCTGAGATAGTGGAGGAGTTTGGCTGAATCTAGTACACTACTAGATAGGCGAAGGGGGAAAGTGGATGTACCCAAACCTTGGGGAACCACTATAAATTTGTGTGTTCACTGTGTGCTTGATTGATTGCTATGATTGCTGATTGACTGCTGAGTAGAATTAGTTATAACTCTGAGATATAAACTGAAATCTGCCTAAAAAGTTTAAAAAGATTAAGTCACCTATTCACCCCCCCCCCTCTAGGTGATTAGGTACAATTTCTTTCAACACATCATGCCTACGTACGTTTCTCGATTACGGACTCTACATGCTAAACAACGGGGACTATTCATGTCTACCCGAAGGAACGCCTCAAAATCACCGCAAACTCGCGAGAGCGGGCTTCCTATGCAAAGAAAAGAGGACTTCACATGTCGTAGGATGAGAATCATTACCCTAGCATTTTTCCTTGGCGTCATGGAAATCTATGCAGATGAAAAGCACCGCAATGTCCTCGACTTCGTAGATCCGAAGTCGGCTCTCGTTTTGGAGCTCTGAAGCTCCGCCGGTGGCCAGATCTAACTCCCTTCTTCTTCCTTGCTCTCCCCTCTCTCTAGAAGCTTAAAAAGAGAATGCTTGGATGAAATGAAGGATTCAAAACCCTATTCCCGGTATAAACCCAGCAGGAACAGCCCCAAGGCATTAGATCCCAAAATAAGGAAACGGACGGCCACGATTCGGGCTTGAAATCCAAAATTTGGGTCGAACATGGCTTGTGACACGCCCGTGTCTAGGGCCGTTGTTGGAACACCCTATTACTAATTTGGGTCAGGATCACTATGTCTCTAGGTACCTTTGTTTGACCTTCTGTATAGCTTAATAGGTCAATTAGAATTGAGTCTAAGGGTTAGAAGTCTAGGTTTGGAAGCTGCCCTGAAGACCAAGTTTTTCTGTCTGGAGACCAAGTCTGATCGTCGAGCTCAGCACGACGATTCGTCGAACTCCGGTCGATGATCGTCTAGCTCAACTTCGACAGATCGTCGAACTCCATTCGACGATCGCTGAGCTCAACTTCATAATATCGTCGAACTCCATTCGACGATCGGTGAGCTCAGTTCGACGATTTTGACTCTGCTTTGGATCTTTATCTCTGAGCTCAGTTCGACGATCTTTGAGCTCAGATCGACGATTATTTTGCTGCTTAAGTTTTCCAGATCGCTGAGCTCAGCTCGACGATAGCAGAGCTCAGTTCGACGATTTCAGATAACTTCCAGAATTCAAATTCAAATAAGTTAGGAGTTATTCTGCAATTAATTCAGAGATTTGCTAGCCGTTTCTGGACCAAATTTCAAGGGATTTTTCAAGGAATAATTCTGTGGACTTTCCTCCAGAAGAGATTATGCAATTAAGGCTGCAATCAATGCAGACCAACGGCTATCCTTGACAGAGAATGATATTCTATTCAGGAACAGAGAATAAAAGATAGAATGTTTTTGAATCTACTACAACAAGAACCAACAAGAACACAGAGAACACACAATACAGATTACAGAGAATTATTCAAAATCTTCTGTCAAAAAGAATTCTGAAGAACACTCATCAAAGAGATCAAGCTTTCAAAAATCTTCAGATCTCTTCAGCTCTCAAAGTGTTCAAGGCCAACATCATTTCAAGACTCCAGACACTCAACATTTCAGCCATTGCTGAAACCATCTATTGCTGGAGTTCTACCTTTGAAGGCCTATCACCCTCAGCAAAGCTTTTCTTCCTGAAGATCTCAAGGATTCAGGGGGAGCTTTGACATCAATCCACATAGTCTTCTCAGTTGTTTGAGAAAGAGAAGACTGCCATCACTCTCTCACCCCCACTCTGTAAAGGGTTTTTCAAACTCCCTTCAAAAGTTTGAATCTGGTTTTTGAGCACCTTGTCAAAAGCTCATTGGTGGCAAGACACCTGATCAAAAAATCTGCTTTGGTTTTTGAGCACCTTATCAAAAGCTCATTGGTGCCCAGGACACCTGATCAACTCATCCTGCAGTGGATTCCTACCTAGGGTGGTAGAAGAGTGGATGTACCCAAGTTTGGGGAACCACTATATTCCCTTGTGTCATCTGGTTTTGGCTTGCTTTCTTTTTGCTTCTGGCCTTGATTTGTCTGTGCCTAGTTTTTGCATAGCTTAGTTCTGTGATTAGATTTATATCTGCTTCCCTGCTCACACATGTTACAACAATTGTTGTAAAAGTTTTTTTTTTTTAAAGTTATTAAAACACCATATACTCTATTCACCCCCCTCTAGAGTATATCAGATCTAGTTGCACTTTCAATTGGTATCAGAGGGAGGTTGGTTAAACATACCATACCTGATTGGTTGTACAGGCTAACACCTGAACCCAAAGATCCCAAACTAGATCTGTTTTCATTTGTATTTTATTATTAGATTTTGTGTGCACAAATCATGGCCCAAAACAAAGATTATGCTAGCACCAGACCTCCAGTGTGCAATCTGTCAAAGTTTGCACTTTGGAAAGCAAGGATTAGACTCTACATGAATTCTATTGACGAAGATATATTTAATTCTGTTTTGACAGTGTGTCCAAGACCCCCAGAGAGCACAAGTACAAATGCTGTTCCACCTCCATCAGGAACAGATGCTGACATCAAAAAGTGGAAAGTAGCTGATGCCAAGGCTATGAACATCCTAGCCCAGACAATGTCAGATGACATATTCCAAAAGGTAGCTGAATGTAATTCAGCCAAGGAAAATTGGGATAGACTCTCAGAAATAGTCTCAGGCTCAGCTGATGAGCGAAAGGATAGAAGATCTCATCTCATCTCTCAATATGAGAACTTCAAAAAGGGAGAGACTGAGTCAGTGGGAGACATGTACAACAGACTGAGTCTAATTGTCAGTGAACTGAGGACATTAGACAAAGAGATCTCTCTAACAGAACTTAATGACAAGATCCTAATGTGCTTCCCCAGCACTTGGGATTCAAGAATCTGGCCAATTAAAGATGCCAGAAGTCTGAATGAGATCACCACTGAAGCTTTGTTGGGTAAGCTCAAATCTTATGAGCTACTCATCAAGAATAGAGAGGAAGAACAAAAGGCTGCTTCACCAGCCACAAGAAAAGAGAAGACCATAGCATTCAAGGCAACTGAAGATCTGCCTGAAGAAAAAGCTACAGGCAATGCTGAACTTCTCAGCTTGTTGGCCAAAAGATTCTACAAGATGGCCAGAAAGGACTTCAGAAGAAGATCATACAAGGAGCAGGATAAGCCAAGGTATGACAAGTCCATTGGTAATAATAAAGAAATTATTTGCTTTGGTTGCAGGAAACCAGGGCACATAGTTCCTGACTGTCCAGAGAACAAGAACAAGGACAGAAGGGACAGAAAAGAAAGAAGAAAGGAGAAAGACTCCAAAAGGAATGGAAATGACAAACCTTCTTCAAGCAGGAATAAGCATACAAGAAAAGGTTTGTTGCTGAATCCTGGAGTGAGACAGAAGAGGAGTCAGAAGCCTCTTCCAGCTCCAGTGATGATGAGGATGATGCAGAAGAAAAGGAGTTCTGCATGATGGCAATCAATGCCTCACAGCACAATTCAGAGGAAGAGGAGTCAGAGTCAGACTCAGAGACTCAACCTGAAGAAGATCAGGTAATTAGTTCTTTTGATTTTACTTCAGAAGATTTTAAATCTGAATTTAAAGCACTGTGTTTAGACCTGCTAAAGTCTGAGAAAGAGATTATCTCTCTCAAAAATCAATTATCTGAACACAATATTTTAAAGTCAGAAAACCTCAAACTCTCTCAGGAGTTGGAGAACTGTAGGGAACAGATAGCTTCACTGAAAAGTGAGCTCTCTGAGGCCAAGAAGCTTGAAGAATCCCTTAATGGGAGAAGCATCAAGCTGATGGACATCACAAGCACAGTGAACTCTAGATTCAACAGTACACTGGGCTTGGGTGCTTCATCCAGCCAACCTATAGTCCTAACAACTCCATCAAATTCATTTCTGACAAGGGAAAGGGAGTTGTAGAGGTTGCCAGGAAAAATTCTGATCTGCCTCAGAAAACTAAGTCCCAGCAGAAATCGTCGAACGGAGATCGACGATCGCCGAATGAAGATCGACGATCGCCGAACGCAGCTCGACGATCTCAGGAAAAATCGTCAAACGCTGATCGACGATCTCAGCCAAAGTCGTCGAACGCAGGTCGACGATCTCATATACCTGACCTCAGCCATAGTCGACCGTCGAACGGAGCTCGACGATCTGACCCAAGATCGTCGAACGCAGCTCCAAGATCGTCGAACAGAGGTCAGAGCTCTGGAAACATTTTCAAAGGCAAATCAAAATTGAATCCTAAGGGTTCTTCATCCCAAACCTTTAACCCTTATACTGAATGGATTATACCTCCAAGGAGATATCATCCTGAAGGATATAAGAGTCAACCTGGGATGTCTTTCATTTCAGAATTTAGAGGTTATCAACCTAGGCCCAAGGTAAACTGGGTCAAAAACAAATGAATTGTTTTATGTGTAGGTGAAGACCTATCCAACACCTAACCAGCAATGGTATTTGGATAGTGGGTGCTCTAAGAACATGACAGGGAACAAGGACAACCTCACTTCCTTTAGAGCCAAGCTTGGACCCAAAGTTATCTTTGGTGATTCCAACTTTGGACAAACTAAAGGATATGGTGCAGTCCAGATTGGTTCAGTAACCTTCAAGAAGGTAGCTTATGTGGAAGGACTGAAGCACAACCTAATTAGCATCAGTCAGCTATGTGATGAAGGCTACCAGGTGACCTTCAGCAAAACCTCATGCAAAATCAAGTCAGAGGACAACACAACTGTGTTGACAGGTAAAAGGAAAGGTAACATCTACCTAGTAGATTTTCTTTCTACTAGTGTAGATATCTGCTTGTTTAACTCTGTCTGTAGACCAAATGTGTTATGGCATAAGAGACTAGGACACCTAAACCTTAGAACTATTGCTAG
This sequence comes from Platanthera guangdongensis, assembly GCA_039583875.1. Lineage (NCBI taxonomy): Eukaryota > Viridiplantae > Streptophyta > Magnoliopsida > Asparagales > Orchidaceae > Platanthera > Platanthera guangdongensis. Next base: position 75,982,774 of record CM077150.1, on the reverse strand, counting down.
GCTATCTAAGGACAATCTTGTCAGAGGACTACTTTCTGGCCCCTACAAGAAGGAAGGACTCTACAGGGCTTGTCAATTAGGCAAGCAAACTAAAAACAAGTTTTAAGTCACTTAATAAGAGTGATTCTCCTAGGATATTTTATCTGTTACACATGTATCTTTTTGGACCCATCACAGTACAAAGCCTAGGAGGGAAATCCTACACTTTAGTAATTGTAGATGACTTCTCTAGATTCACTTGGGTGTTCTTTCTAAGGAAGAAGTCTGATAACTTTAAGTGTCTGACAGAGTTTCTCAAATGTATACAGATTGAGTTCAATACTCACATTGCCCTGATCAGAAGTGATCATGGGACAGAATTTGATTCTCTTCTTATGCAAGAGTTCTGTCAGAGTGAAGGGATCAGGCATACTTTCTCAGCTCCTAGAACTCCTCAACAAAATGGGGTAGCTGAAAGGAAAAATAGAACCCTTATTGAATCTGCCACTACATTGTTGTCAGATGCTCATCTACCTCTATCTTTTTGGGCAGAGGCAGTGAACACCTCCAACTATGTGCTGAATAGAAGTCTGATACATAAACTAAAGGGAAAGACTCCCTATGAATTACTCAAAGGGAAGAAACCTAAAGTTGACTATTTTAGAGTGTTTGGTTGTATTTGCTATATTCACAATAATGACAAGAAATATTTAGCAAAATTTCAAGCCAAAGCTGATGAAGGAGTGTTTCTGGGATACTCCATGATCAGCAAGGCCTATAGGGTCTATAATAAATCATCTTTGAAAATTGAGGAATCTGTTCATATTTCATTTGATGAAACTAACATGTCTTTCAAGGAGAAGATTCCTTCTACCATAGAACCTTTGCAGGAACACTCTCTAGTTGAAGATATGAACAAGTTACAGGTTGCTCAAGAGGATGAAAGCAGTGAAGATGAAGGGAATGCTCAACACATTGAAGCTCAACTTGAAGAGCCAGTTGTTGTACCACAAGAGGAAACAACAACACAGGTTGGTGAACAATCAACACCCCCTGTTGATTTAGTAACATCAAGAGACCATCCAATTTCCCAAATAATTGGAGAACTCTCAGCTGGTGTGCAAACTAGAAATCAGGTCAACCAAAACCTGTTGCACACCTGCTTCCTATCTCAAATTGAACCTCAGTCCATTCAAGATGCAGAGCAAGATCCACACTGGATCATTGCAATGCAAGAGGAGTTGCATCAATTTGAGAGGAACAAAGTATGGGAACTAGTGCCAAAGCCTAAGGATCATTCCATTGTTGGAACAAAATGGGTATTCAGAAATAAACTGGATGATCAAGGAGTAATTATAAGGAACAAGGCAAGGCTAGTTGCCCAGGGATACTCTCAAGAAGAAGGAATTGACTACGACCAGACTTTTGCACCTGTTGCAAGATTAGAAGCCATCAGGATATTTTTAGCTTATGCAGCTCACAAAGGCTTCAAGGTCTATCAGATGGATGTCAAGAGTGCTTTCTTAAATGGAGACATCAAAGAGGAAGTTTATGTCAGACAACCTCCAGGTTTTATCTCTCCAACTTTTCTTGATTATGTTTTTAGATTAAATAAAGCATTATATGGTCTCAAGCAAGCTCCTAGAGCATGGTATGAGACCTTAGCATGCTTTCTCTTGGAAAATGGTTTTATAAGGGGTAGAGTAGACCAAACTCTTTTTATTAGAACCCATAAGTCCCATACCCTACTAGTACAAATTTATGTAGACGATATCATTTTTGGTTCTACTGACTCAAAATTGTGCAGAAGGTTTTCTAACCTAATGCATTCTAAATTTGAGATGAGTAGCATGGGTGAGCTATCCTTCTTCCTAGGATTGCAAGTCAAACAACATGCTGAAGGCATCTTTATTTCTCAAACCAAATATGCTAATGAACTGGTTAAGAAATTTGGTATGTCTGAGGCATCTTGTATGAAAACACCCATGCCTACCAATGCTGTATTGGATGCTGATGAACATGGGAAACCAGTTGATCAGACAACATATAGAGCAATGATTGGCTCTTTATTGTATCTTACAGCTAGTAGGCCAGATATAATGTTTGCTACATGTATATGTGCTAGGTTCCAAGTAAGCCCTAGAGAGTCACACCTAACTTTGGTAAAGAGGATTCTTAGGTATGTTAAAAGTTGTCCAAATCTAGGTCTCTGGTATCCAAAAGATTCAGCATTTGAGTTAACTGGATTTTCTGATGCTGATTATGCTGGATGCAGAATTGACAGGAAAAGCACCAGTGGAACTTGTCAGTTCCTTGGTGACAGACTTGTCTCTTGGTTTTGTAAGAAACAAACATCTGTGTCAACTTCAACTGCTGAAGCTGAATATATGGCTGCAGACAGTTGTTGTTCACAAATATTGTGGATTCAAAATCAACTCCTAGACTATGGTTACAACTTAGAGAAGTCTAAAATCTTTTGTGATAATACAAGTGCTATTTCCATAGCTCAAAATCCAGTCCTCCATAGTAGGACAAAACACATAGAGATTAGGCATCATTTCTTAAGGGATAATGTTGAAAAGAATAAAATTGAATTGCAATATATCCCAACTGATTTACAAAGGGGAGATATTTTCACCAAGCCTTTGGATGAAAAGAAACACACTTTCTTCCTAAATCAGTTAGGAATGTTAGATGGAGGAAGCCTTAAATAATATCCAAGATCTTGAAAAGCTTAAAAATTGACCAAGACTAGGCAAACATTCTGATTTTCCTTAGTGTCTAGAATTTTCTGATCTCTGAACTGCGCTCGACGATTTGCCCTAAGATCGTCGAACGGAGATCGACGATTTCCAAAAATCGTCGAACTGAGTTCAGCGCCTCTCAGATAGTATGAACTATCTCTTCCGGTCAACGATCGTTGAACGGCGCTCGACGATCTTGTTCTCTGAACGATCGTCGAACGGAGTTCGACGCTCTCCAATATCGTCGAACGGAGATCGACGATGTTGAAGACTCTTCAGATTCCTTTAGGAGCCTCGATCGTCGAACTGAGTTCAACGATCTTTCCAATTCTGCGTCGAACCCTAATATAAAACTCATTTTTCGCCGTCGTTCTCTCTTGCGCTTTCGATTTCTCTGCAGGATTTTCTTTCCCTCCAAACAGTTCTACGCTTGGTCGTTTTGTTTGTTGATTTTTGCAGGTACAATGGCTGTGTCAGTTGCAGTTCTTGCCGCAATGAAGTTCGATGCCGGATTTGACATTGATCTGGAATCTTTCAACACAACTGACCAGATTTTCCAAGACATTCTGAGTTTATTCAAGGATCAGAATCTGTCTGCCCTCATGACCACTAGAATCAAGCTGGCTTCAGATGAGATAAAGGAGTGGGTCTATACTGCTCATAATCAAGACAACTCTACTATAGTTGGGTCCATTGCTGGAAACCAGGTACCCTTGACCCCCACAGTTTTAATAGAGGTTTTTGGACTGAGAAATGGAGAAGAATCTTGCTGAGTTATCTGGGGAGGAGTTTTCTGACCTGCTTGCCAGGATGGGTCATCCAGAGGGAAACCCTAGCAAGCTATTTAAGAGGAATCTATCTATTGAATACAGATTCCTGGCAGATGTAGTAGGAAAAGTGCTGCTGGCAAAGCACTCAGCTCATGATACTATATCCAGACATCAGCTCTGTCTCATGGGAGCTCTGGTGGATAAGAAAAGTTTGAACTGGGGAGAGGTCTTCTTTGACCTAATCAAGAAGAAAATCAACAAAAGCTTTGTTAACTTTGGCAGGATTCTTGGAGTTTTTCTGCAGACAAAGTGCCATGCCTTGCTGGTCTCCTCTGGAGTTCACATTAATGCCTCCAAGAGACTTACCTGTGCCCTCTTTGGCAAGTGGGACAGGCAAATAAGCAAGCCCAGCAGGCCCTCCTCTAGTGCTCCTTCAGACACCAGGACTCAAAGAGTCACTCTCCCACAGGTCTCTGCTCCTGCAGAAGACCTGGCTGCTGCTGTTGCTGCCTCTTCTCCTCCTCCAATTCCAACCCTACCTCTTCCATCCACCACTCCAGCTCCATCCACCATCACCATATCTAGCCCATCTCCAACATCAACTCCATCTCCAGACCCCATTCTACCTCCACCAGCAGACCACTTCCACCCATTGTTCTCATACCCTCCACCAGATATCACATCATCACCATCCATACCATCCTTCACCCTCCTGGATGATTCCTACATGGATGATTCCCCCTCATCTCCTCCTGATTTACCTTCCACCTCCACTTCATTCCAAGACCTCCTCCACCACATCATTGACCAACCAACATTCACTCCATCCATCTCCATCCCCTTGTCCTCCATATCCACCATCCCAACACCTCAGCCATCCATACCACCACCCTCCAGCCCTCCACTTCCAGCATCTTCAGCTACTCCTATTCCATCTACCTCTGCTCCAGCAGTTGAGCAAGTAGACCTCTCAGCCCTAGCTGACAGGTTGTATGAGCTAATTGCCCCAGGCTCTCTCTATTATTAGAGACCTCTTTGGCTCCTCTACAACTGTCAGTGGCAGCTCTCTCTGCCAGGCTTTCCTCCCTCGTTCCTCAGGCAGCACCTCCAGCAGTGTGCCTTGATACAGATGTCTCTGCATCTAGGCAGGGGGAGATGCCCTATGAAGCAAGCTTTCATGCTGTTGCTGCTGCTGTTTCTGCTCCTGCTGCTGATATTTCTGTGTCTGCTGCTGCTTCTGCTACTTCTGCTCCTGCTGCTGTGCCTCCTACTGCAGTTCTAGCAATTGACCTAAGGTCTTTGCCATCTGCTTTTGATACTGCCTTCTTCAGCTGCTTGCCAGAGAGTAATGCTGTCCAGCCCATAGAGGACTTATCCAAAGCACTGGTGCCTTTCTCTTGCTGTGACCCTAGCATTATCTCTTCTTTTGTACTTTCAGTGATTACTGCTACTGCTGCTGCTGTTGAAGAAAGGACTGACTTTGCTTCTGAAATTGTTGATACTGCTGCTGAAATGGTTCACACTGCTGCTGAAATCCCAATTGTTTCTGATGAGCCAATATCCAAGGATTTTCTGATGACAGAGGCCACTGTTTTTGAGCCTGCTGCAGAGTTTGATAATGTTACTGCTGTTATCAATGAAGTTGTTACTGCTATCACCTCTCCAGCTTCTGTGGCTGTGAGTGAATCTGCTATGAGTGAGACTGTTACAGTTGCTGCTGTTGTCACCAGTCCAGTATTTGCTGCTGCTGCTGTATTTGCTTCTGTTGCACCCTCTCCATCTGCTGCTCCATATGCTGCTGCCCCTACTGATGCTGCTGTTTCAGCTTCTGCCTCTTCTGCCTCTGTTCAACTAAAGAAAGACCTGATGAAAAGAATAGATGCTTTATATGATGACCAGAGTTCTGAATCTGATGAATACAAAACAGACTCTGATGATTCATCTGCTACTATTGCCAGGAAGAGGAAGGCAAGGAGCAAGGCAATGAAAAGGGTTCCTCCTGCAAAAGTCAAGGATAATAATGATATTCCTTATTATATTCTGCATAATTGCCCTATCACTGAACATTGGATGTAGTATTCCAAAAACCAGTTGAAAGCCATGAAGAAGAAGAGAAAGTATGAGAAGGGCTCCTCCCAGTTCCAGCACCCTCATCCTCCTCCACCACCTCCTCCTGATGCAGGTGCAGGTGGAAGCTCTGCAAGTCAAGCCCCAGCTAGAAGCCAGGCTCCCTATCAACCCCATGCCAGATCCTATCAAAGGGAAAGCCAATCTAGGGGTTCTTATTCTAGGAGAGGAGGATACAGGGGTACTCAAAGAGATATTCAAGTTTATTCCAAAGGGTATTCCAGGCAGCACCCATATTCTAGGGGAGGACATGGTACTTCTGATACATCATCAGGTCCTTTCCCCTATAAGCTAAAAGAGACTGTGACTGCCAGGCCTCCTCAAGATAATCCTTCCAACAGGTATGAGCCACCTGTACCCTTTGAGGACCCTGAGAATAACCCAGCTGCTTGGACTGCCAGGTTGAAAGAATTGGCTGCATTAGACCAGATTAAGAAGGCCAAAGATCAAGGACTAGATACTTCCAACATTTCTACAATGTCTGAGCAAAGACAAAAAGAGTTAGAGAAATATGCTTCCAGCAAATTCTTTGATGCAGATAGATATATGGAATTGCATCCTGCTACTGTGGTTCCCAGGCCTGCAAAGCAAACCTATTTGGGTGCAGCAGATGACACCAGATCCAACAAAGAAGCCCTAAACCCTAACAGAGAAATCAAAATGGTTAAAGGCAAAGAGAAGAAGTGACATTGTAAGGTGACAATCTTTGGATTTTCTGACTGCTATCTGGATGCTATATATATATATATATCTGTGATGTTTCTACAATGTCTAGTTGTTGTTTTTATGCTTTTCTGATTGTATGATGTTATTTGAATTTTTCCAAAGTCTGTAAATAGTAATCCTAACCCAAATAGGGGGAGATTGTTGGAACACCCTATTACTAATTTGGGTCAGGATCACTATGTCTCTAGGTACCTTTGTTTGACCTTCTGTATAGCTTAATAGGTCAATTAGAATTGAGTCTAAGGGTTAGAAGTCTAGGTTTGGAAGCTGCCCTGAAGACCAAGTTTTTCTGTCTAGAGACCAAGTCTGATCTTCGAGCTCAGCACGACGATTCGTCGAACTCCGATCGACGATCGTCTAGCTCAACTTCGACAGATCGTCGAACTCCATTCGACGATTGCTGAGCTCAACTTCATAATATCGTCGAACTCCATTCGACGATCGGTGAGCTCAGTTCGACGATTTTGACTCTGCTTTGGATCTTTATCTCTGAGCTCAGTTCGACGATCTTTGAGCTCAGATCGACGATTATTTTGCTGCTTAAGTTTTCCAGATCGCTGAGCTCAGCTCGACGATAGCAGAGCTCAGTTCGACGATTTCAGATAACTTCCAGAATTCAAATTCAAATCAGTTAGGAGTTATTCTGCAATTAATTCAGAGATTTGCTAGCCGTTTCTGGACCAAGTTTCAAGGGATTTTTCAAGGAATAATTCTGTGGACTTTCCTCCAGAAGAGATTATGCAATTAAGGCTGCAATCAATGTAGACCAACGGTTATCCTTGACAGAGAATGATATTCTATTCAGGAACAGAGAATAAAAGATAGAATGTTTTTGAATCTACTACAACAAGAACCAACAAGAACACAGAGAACACACAATACAGATTACAGAGAATTATTCAAAATCTTCTGTCAAAAAGAATTCTGAAGAACACTCATCAAAGAGATCAAGCTTTCAAAAATCTTTAGATCTCTTCAGCTCTCAAAGTGTTCAAGGCCAACATCATTTCAAGACTCCAGACACTCAACATTTCAGCCATTGCTGAAACCATCTATTGCTGGAGTTCTACCTTTGAAGGCCTATCACCCTCAGCAAAGCTTTTCTTCCTGAAGATCTCAAGGATTCAGGGGGAGCTTTGACATCAATCCACATAGTCTTCTCAGTTGTTTGAGAAAGAGAAGACTGCCATCACTCTCTCACCCCCACTCTGTAAAGGGTTTTTCAAACTCCCTTCAAAAGTTTGAATCTGGTTTTTGAGCACCTTGTCAAAAGCACATTGGTGGCAAGACACCTGATCAAAAAATCTGCTTTGGTTTTTGAGCACCTTATCAAAAGCTCATTGGTGCCCAGGATACCTGATCAACTCATCCTGCAGTGGATTCCTACCTAGGGTGGTAGAAGAGTGGATGTACCCAAGTTTGGGGAACCACTATATTCCCTTGTGTCATCTGGTTTTGGCTTGCTTTCTTTTTGTTTCTGGCCTTGATTTGTCTGTGCCTAGTTTTTGCATAGCTTAGTTCTGTGATTAGATTTATATCTGCTTCCTGCTCACATATGTTACAACAATTGTTGTAAAAGTTTTTTTTTTTTTTAAAGTTATTAAAACACCATATACTCTATTCACCCCCCTCTAGAGTATATCAGATCTAGTTGCACTTTCAGCCGTGTTCCCCATTCGCCGTCGAAACCGACGCGTCCCGAAAAGAACACGGGCACCCGACATGCCCGTATCTTACAGTACACGACCGTGTAGTGTGCCGTGTTACTCCATCGACACAGGACCGAAAACGACCGAAATGGACACGGGTACCCGACACGCCCGTGTCGCATTTTGACATGTCCGTGTATACCTGACACGGCCCATGTGCTGACCCCATGTATCACCCCCGCCACGGCCCAGCTTCACCTCGTGAAGTACAAGGCCTGGGACATGCCCGTGTCTCAGGCCATGTTTGCTGCTCGATGATCGTCGACTCCAAATTCGTCGACCACTAGGCCAGATCATCGACCCGAGCATGACATGCCCCGGGGACATGCCCGTGTCCCTGGCCGTGTGACCCCTGCCAAATTCCAAACTTGGCTCGAAATGCCTCCCGTCGCTCTTTTGAGTTTTGGGGCGTTACAAAATGTCTGGTCATAGTCAATGCCTTCCTCTTGTCTATAGCCTTGAGCAACTAGCCTTGCCTTGTTCCTGATGATAATATATTGGGCATCTAGTTTATTTCTGAATACCCATTTAGTTCCAATGACTGGGTATTCTTTGGGTCTTGGAACTAAATCCCAAACTCTACATCTCTCAAACTGGTTGAGCTCCTCTTGCATTGCCATAATCCAGTGTGGATCTTGCTCTATATCTTTTATGGATTGGGGCTCAGTTTGAGATATGAAACAGGCATGCATCAAGTCTTGGTTTAGTTGATGCCTGGTCTGCATGCCTACTGACATATCTCCAATCACCTGAGATACAAGATGATCTCTAAGTGTGATAAACTCAGTAGGTGGAGTTTGTTCAGCAACAGCTTGGGGAATTAATTCCTCTTGTGGAATTATGGGAGCTGTTGTTGGTTCAACATCCACTTCAGTGGAATCATCTTCACTATCTTCATTTGTATATTGAGAGGGATGTGCAACAGTCTCATTTATGAGGGTCAACTCATCCAACTTCTCACACAAGTGTGGTAACTACAAAGTTTCACTGGTAGAAGGATACTTCTCCTTGTAAGACATTTTAGCTTCATCAAATGATATATGTACAGTCTCTTTCATTTTCATAGTAGATTTATTATATATCCTATATGCCTTACTGACTTGGGAATACCCTAGAAAAATTCCCATTGCAGCCTTGGCTTCAAATTGTCTAAGATATTTCTTGTCATTGTTATGAATGTAGCAAAAATAACCAAAAATTCTAAAGTAATCTGCTTTAGGTTGCTTCCCTTTAAGTAATTCATAGGGAGTCTTGCCCTTAAGCTTATGTATTCGATTCCTATTCAGTACATAATTTGCTGTGCTTACAGCCTCTGCCCAAAAGGATAGTGGCAAGTAAGCATCTGCAAGTAATGTGCCAGTAGCTTCAATCAGGGTTCTGTTTTTCCTTTTAGCTACCCCATTTTGTTGAGTAGTTCTAGGAGCTGAGAAATACTGCCTGATACCTTCCATCTCACAGAATTCTTGTATGGGAAGAGACTCAAACTCAGTACCATGATCACTTCTAATCAATGCAACTGGAGTAGAATACTCAATCCTTATGCTCTTAAGAAAGTCTGTAAGAACTTTAAATTTATCAGACTTATTCTTCAAGAAGAACACACAAGTGAACCTTGAGAGGTCATCTACAATCACTAAGGTGTAAGATTTCCCTCCTAGGCTCTGTACAGCAATGGGTCCAAAAAGATCCAAGTGGATCAAATACACAATCCTAGGTGAATCACTCTTATTAATGGCTTTAAAAAAATTTTTTAGTTTACTTGCCTAATTGACAAGCCCTGCACAGGCTTTCCTTCTTGTAGGGGTAAGAAGGCAATCCTCTTACAAGGTTGTCCCTAGATAATTTAACAATGTTCTTTAAGTTAACATATCCTAATCTCTTATGCCACAGTTCATTATTATTACTAACCTGGTTGAATATGCATATCTCAGACCTAGCAGTTTTAAAATTTTTTATGTAAATATTTCCTATTCTAGTTATAGTTAAAACTACTTTATTTTCTGCAAAAGTGATAAAGCAGGAAGAGTTATTAAATGATACCTGAAACCCTTCATCATATAATTGACTTATGAAGATTAGGTTATGCTTCATTCCACTTATATAAGCCACCTTTTTGAAAGTGATAGCTCCAACATTTACTTTCCCATAGCCTTTAGTTTGGCTATAGTTGGAGTCACCAAATATCACTTTTGGACCTAGCTTGGACTTTTAGTTGGTTAGATTTTCCTTGCTGCCAGTCATGTACCTTGAGCAGCCACTATCCAAGTACCACTGTTCCTCTATGGTAGGATAGTCTTTCACCTGCATTTAAACAGATTAGATGTTCTTGACCCATGTTATCTTGGGTCCTTGATTCTTTTCATAGTTAAAACTGGAAATATAAGAATATTCAGGTTGGTTTTTATACCCTAGGGGGTGATATCTTCTTAGTGGTATTATCCACTGGGTGAATGGATTGAGATATTCCCTAGGATGATTAAAGGTTCTGAAAGGATTAAGATTTCTGTTATCTTGAACTGGGTTCGACGAATTCGGGTGAGTTAGTCGATCTGAGGTCGACGAATGGGGATGAGTTCATCGAACTATGCTCAGAGAATGAAAATATTCATTCTCCGTGCCCCAATATCGTCGATCTCGGCTCGCAGAACCATACTGGTTTCATAGATCGCAGTTCAAAGAATAATTATAATAAAAATATGCGTTCGGAGTTCGTCAATCTGAGTTCGACGAACTGTACACATTTCGTCGATCTGAGTTCGACGAAATCTGCTGAACATTGTTATAGTTAAAATTTTTCTTGTTCTTTTCTTTTTCTTATTTTTTTGTTTTAATTCTATTTTCTTAGTACTGTGATCATTTACCCTTTCTTTGCCTTTTTCAGAAACAAATTTGATTGGAGTTGACAATATGTTTTTTTGAATTAATGGGTGTTTCCTTGTGATGTTCATCAACTTGATGCTTCTCCCATTTAGGGATTTTTCAAGTTGCCTTGCCTCAGCTAATTAAATTTTTAGAGAGATGATTAGTTCATTAGCTAAAGTTAATTCAACTTTCAATTTGATGTTTTCAGAAATAAAATTATCATATTCAGTTAGTTTTTCTCTAAGGAGTTTGAATTTCTTCTTAGAGTTTATTAAATCAATACATAGTAATTTAAATTCAGTTCTAAAACCATCTGAATTGAAATCAAAAGAGGACTGTACCTGATCTTCTTCAGATTGAGGTTCTTCACTGTCTGACTACTCAGCTACTGAGAGGCTGTTTGATGCATCAATAGCCATCAAACAAACCTCCTTTGCTTTAGTCTCTTCTTAATCTTCACTGGAGCTGGAATATGAAGATTCATCTTTAGTTTCACTCCAGGTTTCAACAACAAAGCCTTTCTCCTTCCTCTTATGCTTGCTGGAGGAGGGCTTGCTGTATTGTTGCTTCCTAGGCTCCTTTTCTCTTCTTCTCTCCTTCTTTTAATTCTCTGGACACTCTGATATGAAGTGTCCAGGCTTCCTGCAACCAAAGTAGATAATTTCTTTAGTTGGGGTTTTATCATACCTTGGCTTGTCATCTTGTCTAGATGACTTTCTTCTGAAATCCTTCTTGCCCATTTTGTAGAATCTCTTGGCTAGGAGATCAGAAATTATTCACTAGCTGATGGAGCATCTGTTTCTTCATATGCTTTGAATGCTATGTTTTGCTCCTTTCTAGCTGATGAGGGAGTCTTCTGCTCAACAGCTTCTCTAGTCTTTATTAACTGCTCATAAGATTTGAGCTTTCCTAGCAGAGATTCAGTGGGAATCTCATTCAGACTTTTGGCCTCTTTTATTGGCCAGATTCTAGAATCTCATGAGCTGGGGAAGCACATGAGAATCTTATCATTGACCTCAGTGAGGGTTATGTCTTTATCCAGAGTTTTCAGCTCATAGATGATTGAGCTGAGTCTATTGTACATATCACTCACTAACTCTGACTCTTCTTTCTTGAAATTCTCTTATTGGGAGATTTGATCTCTTGTCTTTTCTCTCATCTGCATATCGAGCAACCGTCTGGTTTAGGGAATCCCAGATGGCTTTAGCTGAGATGCACTCTACCACTTTCTGGAAAATGTCATCTGAAATTGCCTAAGACAGAATGTTCATGGCCTTGGCATCAGCTATCTTGGCCTTCTTCTGTGCATCTGTCCACTCAGGTGGTGGAACAGCAGGAGTGCTGGAAGTTGCAGTAGATGTAGCCACTAGAGCTGGTGGACCTGTCAAGATGGAATTAAAAATATCTTCATCAATGGAGTTCATATATAATTTAATCACTACTAGAAAACAGACTTTTGGCCAGGGCAAATTTCCCTGGCAAAAAGTCCAAAACCGTGGCTAAAAAGCTTTAGCCACGGTCTAGCCACGAGAAAAATCTGTGGCTAAAGTCGATGTGGCTAAAATTTTAAGCCACGAATTAGCCGTAGCAAATAGTATTAGCCATGAGGAAGAACTACAGTGGCAAATAAGCCAACTATTAACCACGGTATGAAACCTTGGCTAAAAGTGAACTCATCATTTTTTTAAAACTATTTGCCACAGTTACAAGCCGCGGCAAATAATAATTTATGTTATTTTAAAAAAAATTACATTCAAAATACTCTAGATCTCATGAAATTCCAACTTCCAATTATAAATGAATCAATAAACAAGTCTTATGTCATGAATTGTATAGCCAAAAAGTAAAGATCAAATCTTGTCGGGAGAGAAATAGAGTGGTTGGGTGGTTAATGAAGTTGGGGGCATAAACTTGACAATATTAGTCTCAGTTCTTAAATCATGTCTTGCATCATTGTCTATAAGAGATAACTAATATAGTAAGAAGTTTTGCACTTGTAGATAATGATGTAAAATAAAAGAGCACACTCGCGTACATTCTATTAGCCTTGGTGCATGTTATTTAATGACAGTAGGAAACTAAGTAGAAATAACAAAATAAAACTGATTGAAGATCCAGCTTCAATAATCCGGTCTACAGTTACATAGTCCATGGAGAAAGAATGAAAAAGGATGTAGAAGGCTAAATCATTTAATAGGTATAAAGTTAGACTCTCCAATACAAAGTCTGTTACTTCCAAAACATGTGAACTCCAAAATAGTCTATAATAAGTTTGGCAAGAAGATATAGCAATTAGCAAAATACCAATGAGTCACACTAACTCTGTATATCAATGAGATAACAATAATACCCGAGTTGGGAAAGGGAACGATTGATGTTGCCAGCTTTGAAAGAATTACTTTCAAGATGTCCTAAACACCTAGAGGGGGGGGGGGGTGAATAAGTTCAATTCTTTTTCTAACTTAGGCAGACTAATCTATCTAGTTTAGCAATTTATTCAGCAGATATCACAACATAGCATTCACATACACACAACATTCCATAGATTGCACACCAGATTTATAGTGGTTCCCAAAATGATGGGTACATCCACTTTCCCCATTCGCTTATCTAGCAGTGTACTAGATTCGGCCCAACTTCCTTCTTTCTTCTCAGATCCGAAGATCTTACAGCTCAGAACCAAGAATGATTCCTACAACTCAGAGTGAATCCACACTCCTACAACTCAGGCACAAGCCATACCTCAGCCTCTTTCACAGGCCTACAACTCAGAGTGACACCCCACTCCTACAACTCAGGCAAAAGCCCTACCTCAGCCTCTTTCACAGGCCTACAACTCAGGGAACAGATTCCCCTACCTTAGGCACTCAGCCCTACCTCAGCCTTTATAATTTAGGCCTACAACTCAGAGAAATAAATCTCATACACTCAGATCTATTACAGATCCTACAAAAATTTATTGATGAAAAGATAACAATATCTTCAACCAGATGGAGAGAGAATTGGTTGAAGGCTTCTTAATCAGTTCTTGATAGAACTGATTACTTAAGGATCAACCTGTCTTAGCTTCTTCAAAGCTTCTTGAATCTGAACAAAGTAGGGTTGATCTTCTTGGTGTTGGAGTTGATCTTCAATCAGCTTCCTTCTTATTCAGAAATTAATCTGAATTTTTCGGGCAGACTGTTCAGGATCTGCATTCACTGGATGAGGACTTCTCTCCTTCTTGTATTTCTCTCTCTACAATCTGTTGACTGTTCCTTCTTTCTTTTCTTCTGGATTCTCAATCCTTTAGTGATTATTCTTTATTCACTGATCGTGTTCACGATCACTTCTTCACAATTGATAATTCTGTGACTATTGATCCAATTGTTGAGAGAACATTTATATATATAGGCTTCATCCATGATTACCGGCTGTTCCGGTTCCAAACGGTCTTCTAACACCTCTGACGGATGAGACAGCAATGTCAGTAATGACTGCTGTCAAGTCTCCTGTTGTATTACTTCAACCTTCATTGGACTTTGACTTAGCAACAAAGAATGTCGATTGAATACTTCACATGTGTTGACACACATAGTTCATGTGTCGATACAAGTCTTGATGATGTCGACACAGCTTCACTTTTACTTCTCGACACAGCTTCTATGAAATGTGTCGACACAAGTCCTGTGTGTCGACACAATCACTCCTTGTCTTGACAAAGTTGGTGTCGAAAGAATTTTGGTGTATGTCGACACAAGTTCTGTGTGTCGACACAGTAGTTGTCGATAGAATTCTGGAATGTGTCGACAGCTTCTCTGTGTGTCGACACAAATTCTGGGTGTCGACACAATTTGGTCCTTGGTGTCGAGACAGCGTTGTCGACAGATTTTCTGTGTGTCGACACAGATTCTGGATGTCGACACAATCTGGCCCTTGGTGTCGACACAGCCATTCCCAAGTGTCGACACTTGTACTTAGCAAATTTTTCTTCCATTTACTTAACCTGCACGTGATAACTCAACACAACATTAAATACAACTTGATGCATATCATTGAGTTAGGTGAGGCTTCTCCAAATCTGGTAAACATTTTCCAATGTACCCAACAATCTCCCCCTATTTGGAGAAGTCATAACCCTTAGTCAATGATATACATCACTTATAATAAAATAAACAATATGATGTATAAAAGCATTCAATGACAGGGTAACATATAAACAAAACAAGTATAATATATCATCACAAAATATGATACAAACATAATAAGCATGAATCATTGTTTTGTTTAAACTTCAAAAAAGTTTGTTAACAACAGATTACATGGATTTTAAAACTGAAGATTACAATGTTCTAAAATCTAGTCAATCTATCCTAAGGCTGATCAGGCTCCTTGATCACTATGCCTTTGCCAGACTGGACCCTTGCTTGTACTGGAGCTTAGTATCTTCAGCCGGCTTCTTGTCTTTGAGATCATTCTTCTTAAGTTCTTCAGCCTTAACTTTTTGCCTTTCAAAATAGTGATAAGGCTTGGGAAAGTATTTACTGTGCTCCACAGCTGTAGCAGGTATTTTCCCAGCCTTGTGATCTCTTCTTAACTGATGTATAACATCTTGTCTCTGCAGATATTTGCTCCACTCAAGTTCAGAATACCACTTGCCTCTATCATGCATTCTGTCTTTGACAGCTTGCCAGGCAGTGAGTATTATATTTCTGGAGGTGGGACTCCATCTTTCAAAATCAGGCTTCAGTTCAGCCTACTCTCTAAACCTTTTATTTGAGACTTGAGCTTCTTGCTCTTTATTCAATGCTGCCTCTAACATTTCCACTTTCTCAATTATAACATTCTTAGTAGCCTCTGGAGGGCTATACATCTGGTGAACCAGTTGTTGAATTCCCTCAAAGTTAGAAGGGGGGTATATGAATTGAGCTACCACCTGCTGACCCCCTTCAATTCCTGTAGCTTGAATGCCTGACTAAGCCGTATTATCATCATCACACAAGGGAGGATATCCTAGAGTTGCTCTAACAGTATTTGTTATCCATTTAGTATGCTCTGAGCTAGAATTGACTAACACGCTCTCCCCCTTTATGACTTCTCTTTCAACATGATCTCTTAAGTCATCTTTTTGAAATCTTACTTGTTCAGCCAAATAATTGATGCCTTCCATATAAAAAGATATGAATTTCTGTAGCTGATCAGAGAGGAGTTTCTGTGAGGCTTGTATAGTTGTTTGAATAGCAGCCAATTGTTCTTGAAGTTGTTGATCAAACTCAGACTTCTCTTTAGCCTTCTCCTCAGTTAGTGCAGTTGCAGTATTCTTTAACTCAGTAACAATCACATTATGTGATTCAGTAAGATTATCATTCATCCTGAGCTGATTTTCCAGAACATATCCTTGCTTAACTACTATGTCATCAATTTGAGTCCTGGCCTCTTGTTGCTACTCGGCCAGATAAACTACAGCATTACCTCCTTTATGGAAGCAGTCTGCCATCTCTTTCTTATTCTGGTTTACTTCAAATCTGATTGATTTTATATCTTGAGCCAAAGTGAACTGGAGTTCCTTATGGCTTTCATCCATATATTTTTCAAGAGCTTGTCTTTGCTCATCCATTTTAACTTGCAGAGAAACCAACAATGAACTTTAGTTAAATGCTGGAGCTGATTGTTAAGATACTGTTTGCAAAGCCCTCTTATAGCTTGAACTTTTCTTCCTGTAAACCATCAGTTTTCTCTTATTTTCTCTGAGTGCTTCTCCATCATTAGATTCAGAAGAACTTTCAAGGTTCACTGTGTCCTTTGGACTACAGGGCAGCTCCTTGTCAGTTCTTGGCAACTCCCCCTTAGTCACTGGCTCATGCCCCTCAGTCCTTGTCTCCTGAATATCAGGAAATAACTCTTCAAGAGTGAATTCTTGTTGAGTTTGTACAGGTGGAACAACTGTATCTTTGATAGTTAATGGTGCATCATCTAATGCAGATGTATCATGCATTGTTATATCCTGTATAGGGATGTTGTCATGGTGTGTCTGTTCAATATCAGTTAGAAGCACAGTTAGTGTATCTGGCTCAGTATCTAGTGTAGTTTGATTAATAGCATGTATTACCTCAAGGATAGTTTGAGTGGCTATTTCACTCTCTAATGCAGCTTGCTCTTTCTCATGAGCAACTTCTGGAGGCAATGCCTGTTGTTGAGCTGGAGAAAGCTCATTTGCTCCCCCTAGATGAGGAACATCCTGAACTTGATCCAGTTGGATGGTGCTTTCTGGAATATTCTCCCCCTGTATCTGACTATCATCTACATTCTGAGGGGCTGATGATTTCCTTGCAGATTCTTGTTGTTCTTCATCTGAACTGAAGATCACTTGTTCTTCTGAATCACTAGAAGATTCAGGTTTCCTGGGGGTTGCCTTTTTCTTTTTCAGTTGTGGTTGTTTCTGTGGTGTAGAACCATCCTTTGTCAGAACTCTTTCCCACCTGGATAGTATTTTCATATCCATCCTTCTCATGTGGTTTATCGAAAATCCTGTTGAGTGGTTCATCACTTCAGGAATATTCATTGCCAGATACAGACTCAGTATTCTTCCTAGATTTGGTTTCTTCAAACTTTCCTTGATCTTTTCCAAGATCACTGCAGACCAATTAGTTTATACTCTGAAAATAACTCTGGTCATTAAGCTAAACATATAGGCTGATATCCTATCATGTCCTCCTGGTTTGTAGAGAATTACTTTTCTCATAATCTTTGAAAGAAACTTTCCTTGGGAGTTCATCCCCTTTCTCTGCATTGATGATTGAATCTTAGTGGTGGGATCCAGTCCACACCATTGAAGAGCTTCTTTTGTCATTGAAGATGTGACTTCATCATCTTCCTGAGTCCTGGGTAACTATAGTGTCTTCCTCAGATGCTTCTGTGTAAGTTTCACCTTGCTTCCTTGAATTGATGACCTAATCTTCAATCCAGTTGAATCCAGGGTTGCTTTGGTATAGAATTCAAGAACCTCCATCTTCTAGATCTTGGTAGGTTCTGAAACTAGATATTCTTAACCACTTTCTTAGATTAGGGTTATCACAACTCTGATCTCAGTCGCAGCACTCTCAAAAGCATTGCGAACCAATTCATAGCCTTCATTGATGTTGTTCTCCAATTTTGGCACCATTAGTGACGAGAAATTTGAGGAGAAAAGAGATGAAGGTTTGTCGACTCAAATTTTTGGTCTCGAAAATATTGAGAGCGTAGTCGACAAAGTTGTTCTGTGACCTATTTATATCTTTGTGAACACAGAAGCTCAAAAGGCGGGGTAATAAATACTTAATGTGTCGACACTGTAGAGATTGTGTCGACACCGACTTCTAATGTCTCGACAGAGTCAGACAACACTATGTGTCGACACAGTTTGCGATGTGTCGACACAGACTTCTTAATAGTTGACTCTAATATCTGCGTGTCGACATAGACGACTGTATGTGTCGACACTACTATCTAAATAATAGAACTTCTATGTGTCGACACCAAACTCTGAGTGTCGACACCACTATCTCACCACTATTTTGTTGTGTCGACACAACTTTCCTTATGTGTCGACACAAACTACTATATGTCGACACAGATTTCCTTTTGTGTCGACATCAACTACTATATGTCGACACAGATTTCCTTTTGTGTCGACATTGAATTACTTAGTCAGATTTACTAAGTTACTCTATATTTAACATGCCTAATTCAATTTTAAAATAATTAAATTTAGTTTCATCTAGTAGTTTAGTAAACATGTCAGCAATTTGATTATTTGTGGTGACAAATTCCAAACAGATATCTTTTTTTTCAACATGTTCTCTAATAAAGTGAAATCTAATTTCTATATGCTTTGTTCTGCTATGTGATACAGGATTTTTAGCAATAGAAATATCACTTGTAGAATCAAGAAATAGTGGAGTTCTACTTACCTTGAGACCATAGTCTTGAAGTTGATGTTGAATCCATAAAAGCTGAGCACAGCAGCTGCCTGCAGCAACATACTTAGACTCTGCAGTGGAAATTGCCACACTTGTCTGCTTCTTACTGCTCCATGACACCAATCTACCACCTAGAAACTGACATGTGTCAGTGGTGCTCTTTCTATCTTCTTTGCAACCTGCAAAGTCTGCATCTGAAAAACCAGTCAGTAGAAAGTCTCTATTCTTAGGGTACCAAAGACCAGGATTAGGTGTGTCCTTAAGATATCTCAAAATTCTTTTAACTGTAGTATAATGAGAATCTTTAGGGCTTGATTGGTGCCTAGCACAGACACATGTAGCATACATAATGTCTGGTCTACTGGTAGTTAAGTATAGAAGGGAGTCAATTATCCCTCTATAAAAAGACTCATCTATAGGTTTTCCTGCATTATCTTTGCCTAAAGGCATACTTGTCCCCATTGGAGTTCTCATGGTTGTGGATGACTCCATACCATATTTCTTAATTAACTCCTTAGTTAACTTAGACTGTGATATGGACAAGCCATCATCAGTCTGTCTTACTTGGAGTCCCAAGAAGAATTTGAGCTCACCCAAACTATTTATCTCAAACTTCCCTTACATAAGTTTTGCAAACTTCCTATAAAGGTTGTTTTCTGTAGATCCAAAGATTATGTCATCAACATAAATCTGGACTATGATCATCTTGCCCTTTGACTCCCTAAGGAATAGAGTCTTGTCTATTTTCCCCCTTGAAAATTTATTCTCAATGAGGAAGGTAGACAATGTTTCATACCAAGCCCTAGGGGCTTGTTTCAAACCATATAAGGCTTTCTTACGCCTATAAACATAATCAAGATAAAGTGGATCAACAAAACCTGAGGGTTGTTGAACATAGACTTCTTCTTTCAAATTATCATTTAGGAATGCTGACTTGACATCCATTTGGTATACTTTGAACCCTTAGAAAGCAGCAAAGGCAAGGAAAAGCCTTATTGCTTCCAACCTTGCCACTGGGGCACATGTCTGATCAAAGTCAATGCCCTCTTCCTGTCTATAACCTTTGACAACTAGTCTTGCTTTGTTCTTCACTATGATGCCATTTTCATCTAGTTTGTTCCTGTATATCCACTTAGTCTCAATAATATTATGATCCTTAAGTTGTAACACCTCCCCTGTAATGAACGTATAATATGGGTCCGGCCGGGGCCCCACAACATACGAACGTCACAGCTTTAGTATTATAAGTTAATATAGCTACCCAAACTCAAAACACTTACACAACACAGCGGAAACACAACACAACTAGAAGTTATCCACCAACCAAAAGAGTTACAACTAAGGCCTTAAGGACTACCACAAAAGTTCATACTCAAGAAAATTACAATCATGAATGTGCATAGCACTCCTAGTCTACCTCGGCATGCAAGCCGGACAAAAGAGTCTCAAACAAACATCATCATAAATGTAGTGCTACAAAAGAGGGAAAACACTTCATGGGGCTTAGGCCTTTCTAGCCGGCGTGCTAGCTCCTGCATGCGATCCTTGCCCTGTAAAATTATTAGTAACGTGGGTCAGCAAAGGCTGACCTCAAACTGTGTAACAACACATCTCCTCCCGGCCGCCCCTAACGGACTCCGGGGAACCCTCCAACCTGCAAGTCAGCACTTCATATGCAATATAAACATCTATAAATAGAAAAGCATTAAAACAGGCTTGGATGTCTCAATCATCAAACACGTTCTCTACTGGTTGAGCATGTAATAAAAGGGCCTACTATGCAACATGTATGCAACACTCGGGCTTCGCCCAAGGCACCCTACTGCGTATGCATCTAGCACAACATCACAACATTTGGGTACTCACATTTCCCCATTGGCATAAAGCCGCAAACACTAAGGGAGACACAACTCCCTCAAACGGCACACAGGCCACCACATGGAATTCTTGCCAAGGCCCCACCCGCTCGAGGGCTTAGCCCCGGGCTTGCCTGCAAGCTCTGACGTCTCATGTCAGGATTCCAACAAACAAAGACTGACCGATTCTAAGAAGCCTTGCTGGAACCCACCCGCTCATGGCCTCATTGCCCGGGCTTGCCCCAAGCTTGGCATTCTCGTCAGTCTCACAGAAGGGGACTAGTCTCGCCGGGACACTCTCCACACATGACGCACATGTCACGGGATAGCCAGCCGACCACGGAGACATAGCCACGCCTTGGCACATTACAATCCAAGACTAAAATCACCATAATCCCTCATTTGTACTGCAGCGTTCCCGCGCACCAAGGAAACCATCTCCAACTCGTGCGGAGCTAACCTTGTCCACCAAGGAAACCATCTCCAACTCATACGGAGCTAACCTTGTCCCTCAAGGAAACCATCTACCGCCACGAAGAGCTAACCTTGTCCGGTTCCGACTACACATACTCCTCCAAACAAAAGGGAAATCACTACCACATCACAAACGGCTTCTTGCCGCAACGGAATCTCTACGAATCCCTAAGTTCGTATGCAACATCACCGAGTCGGACTAACGGTCCCGACTACGGCTTCACCCACCATGCCTAATCCACTAGCGAAGAGGATCTCTAATGCAAAACATGCCGGGGACGGACTCAATCAACCCGGAGGTTCCTCTTGAACCTTGGCAAACCAAAACCCCTCTCATTTGAGAGTTTGGTGCCCAAAAACTAGAAAGAAAGAAAAATAAATGATGCTAAGACATGCATCCTAAGACCGAGAGGAGAGGTGTCGTTACCTTCCGACTCCTCTTCCTTGCCATGGCAAAAATGGCCGAATGGAAATCTTCGCAACGATCTAAGCTTCACGGATCCGGATTCGGCTCGCGATTTGGAGCACCGAAACCCTTCCTACAGCCCAAGACCTTCTTCTTCTTCCTCCTTGCTCTAGCTTTTCTCAAGAACTTAGAAAGAGAAGACTTGGAAAACAATGAGGGTTTCCAACCCTAAAATCGGACTTAACTTCCCAAGAGATGGCCTGAACCGTTAGATCCCAAAACCAGAAAAGAAAAGCCACGATTCGCCTGGAAAATTGAAAATCTGGGCCGAACACGGCTGACACACGCCCGTGTCCAGGGCCGTGTGCCTCATTCGCCGTCTCAAATCGACGCGCCTGGAATCGCACACGGGCATCCGACACGCCCGTGTTCAATCCGACACGCCCGTGTCCCCAGTGACACGGCCGTGTGGCCGGTCGTGTGCCTCCATCGACACGGCCCCGAAACCAACCCGAGAGGTGACACGGCCTGGGACACGCCCGTGTCCCAAGCCGTGTGCCAAGTCTCGACACCCATCGACAGGCTTTGTGTCGACACCGCGGAAAAACGTCGAGCGAAGATCGTTGACCAAGCGGGACACGCCCTCTGACACGCCCGTGTACCCCAGTCTCGACACTCGTCGAGCGAAAATGTCGACACTTGGGCCGAGTGTCGACACGGACTCGACACTCCCTATGACACGCCCGTGTCGCAGGCCGTGTGCCCTACTCTCGACACCATGTCGAGCGAAAGTGTCGACACTTGGGCCGAGTGACGACACGGCCCCGACACGCCCGGCGACACACCCGTGTCGCAGGCCGTGTGCCCAACTCTCGACACATTGTCGAGCGAAAGTGTCGACACTTGGGCCGAGTGTCGACACGGCCTCGACACGCCCTGCGACATGCCCGTGTCGCAGGCCGTGTGCCCCCTGCCAGAAACCCAAAAAATTTTCCAGAACTGCAGACTGACCCTCTTGCAAAACTGGGGTGTTACAACTCTCCCCCACTTAACAGAATTTCGTCCCGAAATTTCAAATCAAAAGGGTACAAAACTTAAATTGTACCTGACAAGAAGAGTTCCGAATAATCTTCTAGCATGACCTGTTCTCGCTCCCAAGAGAACTCCTCACGACCGCAGTTGTCCCAACGAACTTTCACGAGTTTAACTTCTTTATTCCGCAACTGCCGAGTCTCTGAATCCTCTATAGCAATTGGGAGGACTCGCGTCCTCAAGTCTTCCTCAATCGGCACCGATGCCGGCTCAATCACCACGCTAGCCTCCACCAAGGCTTTCCGCAAAATGGAGACGTGGAAGACGTCATGTAATCCACTCAAATCTGCAGACAACGCCAACCGATAGGCTGCTTCTCCTACCCGCTCAACAATTTCAAAAGGCCCCAAAAACCTTGGACTCAACTTCTTGAGTCGGCGAATCCGTGAGACGCCTTTGAACGGCTTGACCTTCAGATAAACCCAATCACCAACTGCAAATTCCAACTTCCGGTGACGAGCATTAAAATATTTTGCTTGCCTGTCTCGCGCCACCTTCATACGCTCTTGGATGGTCCGTACCAACTCACAAGCGTCAACCACCACATCCTTTCCCAAAAATTTGGTGTCTCCCGCCTCTGCCCAAGACATTGGCGTTCGACACTGCCTCCCATACAAAGCTTCGTATGGCGCCATCTTTATACTAGCTTGAAAACTGTTATTGTACGCGAATTCTACCATGAAGAGGTGATCCTCCCACTTTTTGCCGAAGTCAAGAACACACATTCTCAACATATCCTCCATGGTACGGTTCGTTCTCTTCGTTTGCCCATCTGTTTGAGGATGGAACGTCGTACTGAACTTTAGCTTCGTGCCCAAGCTCTTCTGAACCAATCTCCAGTCCTTGGACGTAAACCATCCATCTCGATCACTGACTATGCTCTTAGGAATTCCGTGCAGTCGCACAATGTTGCGAACATACAACTCCACCAGCTTCTCCACGCTGTCCTCTTTCCGGTTTGGGATAAAGTGAGCCACCTTGGTTAGGCGATCTACGATCACGCAAATAGCATCATTACCCTGATGCGATCTAGGCAGACCATGCACAAAATCCATGGAGATGTCATCAAATTTCCATTCAGGGATTGGAAGGGGTTTCAGGAACCCGCCCGACTTCTAACACTCGGCCTTCACCAAGGCACAGGTCTGGCAACGATTCACATACAAAGCTACGTCCCGCTTCAACCCCGGCCACCAAAAGGATTTCTTCATATCCAAGTACATCTTTGTACTGCCCGGGTGAATGGAGTACTTTGTGAAGTGAGCCTCAAACATCAACACCTCACGGAGTTTTCCGAACTGCGGTATACAAACCCTTCCGTCCTTCCTCAGAATCCCATCAATCATCTCCCAGGCGCTGCTCTCGCCCGTTTGAGCCTCCAACACAAAAGGTTGAAACTCCGCATCCAACCGAGTTGCTTCCCGAATGCGATCAGACAAGTCGTTCTGCACCTCAATCCAATTCAACCGAGCCACGCTGGACTAGCCTTTCGCAACACACTCCAAACCAAGGGACTCCCATTCCCGCACCAACCGCTCATCATGGGCTTGGATCCAATTCCCTTGCCCCGAGTACTTCCTACTCAAGGCATCCGCCACCACATTGGCTTTACCTGGCGTATACTGAATCGCCACCTCGTAGTCTCCAAGAAACTCAACCCACATGCGTTGCCGCATGTTCAAGTCCTTTTGATCCAAGAGATACTTCAAGCTTTTGTGATCTGTGAAGATCTCCACCTTTGCACCATAAACATAATGCCGCCATATTTTCAACGCAAAAATTACCGCCGCCAACTCCAAGACATGGACGGGGTAATTCCTCTCGTGAGGCTTCAGCTGTCTAGACCCAAAATCTATCACCTTCCCATGTTGCACCAAAACGCAACCAAAGCCGCATCCCGATGCGTCACTGAAAATCTGAAATCCCTCGGTCCCTTGCGGTAGACTTAGGATTGGAGCCGCCATTAGTCTCTCCTTCAGTGCCTCAAATGCTTGGCTACACTCTTGAGTCCACACAAACTTATGATCTTTACGTGTGAGTGAGGTGAGGGGTAGAGCTATCCGCGAAAAATTCTCCACGAACCTTCGGTAATACCCGGCTAGTCCAAGAAAACTTCGGACCTCCGCCACGGTCCTCAAAACCGGCCAATCTCTAATGGCTTCAACTTTTGTTGGGTCCACTGCCACTCCTTCCCCACTAATCACGTGACCCAAAAATGCCACCTTCTCCAACCAGAACTCGCATTTGGTGAATTTTGCATACAACCCATTCTCCCTCAACACTTGCAGAACCACTCTCAAGTGGGCCTCATGCTCCACTTGCGATTTGGAATACACCAAAATGTCATCAATGAAGACAACCACAAAAGAATCCAAGTATTCCCGAAATACCCGATTCATAAGATCCATGAACACAGATGGTACGTTCGTCAGACCGAACGGCATCACTGTAAACTCAAAGTGTCCATACCTTGTACCAAAGGCAGTCTTGGGTATGTCCTCATTCCGAATTCGCAACTGATAATAGCCTGACTTCAAGTCCAGTTTCGAATATACCACCGACCCCACCAATTGGTCGAACAAATCGTCTATCCGAGGGATCGGATACTTATTCTTGACGGTCAATTTATTCAGCTCTCGGTAGTCTATGCATAGGCGCATGCTACCGTCTTTCTTCTTTACAAAC
Organism: Platanthera guangdongensis; assembly: GCA_039583875.1. Lineage (NCBI taxonomy): Eukaryota > Viridiplantae > Streptophyta > Magnoliopsida > Asparagales > Orchidaceae > Platanthera > Platanthera guangdongensis. The sequence goes on along the minus strand of CM077150.1, from coordinate 75,957,407 downwards.
AACACCGGTGCGCTCCACGGTGAAGAACTGGGTCTAATATACCCTTGCTCCAACAGTTCCTGTAACTGTACCTTAAGTTCCGCCAACTCCTTTGGTGCCATCCTAAATGGAGGACGCGACACCGGTCTAGCCTCCGGCACTAACTCGATCGAGAAGTCAATCTCCCGCCGAGGAGGCGCTCCAGGGAGTTCATCCGGAAACACATCCTTGAACTCTGCCACAACGGGCACTTCCTCAATCGTCGACTGGGAGAGACGAACCTCCAATAACGCTACAAGCGCTACACCACCCTGGTTAACAGCCCGCACCAACTGCATGGCCGAAATCAAGGAACAGGCCACACCACAAAGGCCCTCAAATTTGACCTCTGCCTGCCCCTTTTTCCTTAAGGTCACCACCTTAGATAGGCAATCAATACTGGCGTGCTGCTCTGCGAGCCAGTCCATGCCCAAAATGACATCGAACTCCACCAATGGCAAAATCGCCGCTACCAAAATGAAGTCAACTCCGCCTAGTTCCCACAGATGCGCCCTTTGACCCCTGTGGTCATGGATGACCCATTGGGCATGCGCACTCTCAACTCCACGTCCGCCGAGAAAGACTCAACTCCTATTCTCCGGATGAAGCTCTCCGCAAGAAGGAGTGCGATGTTCCCGTATCAAACAATACCCTAGCGGGGTATCCGGAAACTAACACGAAGCCTACAACATAGACATCACACAAAAGTCTAAAAGGATGAAGCACAAAATTTAAACTTAAATTTTCTTCATACCTGTCACCACATCAGTCTGGCGGATCGCTTCTTGCTGTCCAAGGTTGTAGGCCCTTGGTTGCACCGGTTGGAACCGAGAAGCGCTCGACTCCGCCATCTTTCCTTTCTCTGCAGCACTGGGGCCCGAGCGCACAGACTGCTCCTGCCTTGTCTTTTACCCCGCTCCCCCTTGCTGACAAGCACGGGCTATATGCCCAACCTTCCCGCAGTTGTAGCACGTCGGCGGTCCCGTAGAGTTGGAACCCCCAGGCATCCAGTGTAAGACCCCATTTTTTTATAATAAAAACACAGGGTCTTATGCCCAGAACCGCCGCTTTGCGGTGACACCTTCTCGCCCGGAAGCGTCATCACCACAAAACGCCGTTTCTGCCGGCCAATTCGATCGCAGCATAGTAACAAAATTAGAGTAATAACATGCGAAGCAAAACTCTAAGTAAAAGTCCACAGAAATATCACATCAAGTAAAATATCTCCACGATGGGAGAGTCCACAAAACCAAGCACTGTAAATAAGGGCTTATGCCCGATACAACAATTCCTCACCACAAGATCTCTCATGTGGAAATAAAATAAATACTACTAGAGTAAGGGCCTCACGGTCCCAGCTGTCTGAACTCCTGTGCTAGACTGCCCTATCTCCAAGCGTGTCGACCTCTGGGGCTGCTCCTCCAATCTGGGCTCCGCGATCCCCTAAATGATGTGGTTCGAAAACCGTTAGTCTAAAAGACTAAGTCCTATCATCCCCCACCCCTTCCCCCATGGCTTCTAGGCACCGAGCGGAGAGGAAGAAAGGGAGGACTTGAAAGTGGAGAGTATATCAAATGCAGGTGACGGTGGACCTAAAACTAGCAATTTATATAGTAACTAAACATATTTGTAAACAAGTAAAGTAAAGTAACCTTAACTTATATGGGTACATATAAGCAAGGGGTCTTTTGCAAGGCTCCCATCATATAAAGAGTCCCATACCAATTTATACGTTGGGGTGTCGGTTATTAACAGCAATATATATATGTAAAGAAAATTAACCTTAATTTATAAACTTGCCCAAACAAGCTTATAGACCAAGGGGTCGTTTTGCAGGGCCTAATGTATAAGTGTCCCTTACCACTTATATTTTAGGTGTCAAAGGCTAAATGAATCGCTTATGCTATGACATGCAAGTGGGTATGATGGATCAAGCAAGTGCAACACACACACCCGACTCTGTGCACACAGACCTTTAGTTCCCCCTTTCTGGAGCCTCACCTCCCAGGATACCTCCGTAGTGGCAGACGGAAGCGGTGGGTTGGGCCTCGCCCACCTCTAAACCAGTATAGCACTACTGGTCAGACCTATCGTACGCCTCAACGCTGGTGCACTAAGCGGACTCCTGCGTACTCTTGCCGGCTGGCGCACCGGACTTCTGTTGGCGAAGTGCTATCACAACACTTGCCGTGTCAACGTATTGGTGTCTGTGCTAAGATCCTCCAATACCGAAGACCCACCACCTTAATTTCATTCCTTTTATGCACATGCAAATTTACGTACCAACACCGAGCCGAAGCTCACCGGGCCATCCTGCCCTCTCACCACAACGACCGAGCCTACTGCTTGATCATCTAGCCAAAACTACTTCCCGTAACCTCGGGGTGTGTGAGAGTGAAACCCTAATTATTCTAGTTACTCTTGAAGTTTCATTATTCCTATGAGTTGCGTTAGCCCAGGACTGCCCAAGGTATTCCCCGTGAAGGGCTCTCGAAGGCACTAGGAACTACGATGGGATTACGCCCAAAGCTCCCTTTCGCAAGGCACTTATTATTATTGGTTACTACACAAATCTCTCAATCCCTTAGGGTTATAATTGAATTCTAACCCAAGTGTATATGACTCCTTCTTTTCAACGAGGATGAGTGATCCTTTGTCGATCCCGAACCCCACACAACTCTAACCAACCTCCACTACTCATCTACACTTCTGATGACAAACCTAATTCACCTACCAGACTAATGCCCCATTATTCTAACTTCCTAAACTCATTATGCACTTTAATTTGATTTCTGCTGTTTTTACTAATTGCAGACCTCCCTAAGCTAATATGATGTACTCAATAGGTGATACTCTAAATTCTCCTCCAATAACTCTACAAATTTTACCAGAGGTCTATTATGATAAATATAGTCTAAATTCAGAAAATCATATTTTTCCCAATTAATCTACTATTTATTGAATTTTCCTCAAAAACTAGGCCATAGTCATTTTGAACATGAACCATAAGATTTTCTCAGGTAATGGCCTCCTAAAATTTTTATTCACTAAATAACAGAGAAATATTATTGGTTGCCAATTTTCATAATTTTCCAGATAGTTCTTGACCTCTAAAGGATTTATTAAAAATAATTCCTAAGATCAAATATAATGAAGGAAGTGTCACAAATATGTCTCCAATAATTATGTAAAAATTACTAGGGCTTGGGTTGATGGAGATAATTATGTGATTTCGAGGTTACGGGAAGTAGTTTTGGCTAGATGATCAAGCAGTAGGCTCGGTCGTTGTGGTGAGAGGGCAGGATGGCCCGGTGAGCTTCGGCTCGGTGTTGGTACGTAAATTTGCATGTGCATAAAAGGAATGAAATTAAGGTGGTGGGTCTTCGGTATTGGAGGATCTTAGCACAGACACCAATACGTTGACTCGGCAAGTGTTGTGATAGCACTTCGCCAACAGAAGTCCGGTGCGCCAGCCGGCAAGAGTACGCAGGAGTCCGCTTAGTGCACCAGCTTTGAGGCGTACGATAGGTCTGACCAGTAGTGCTATACTGGTTTAGAGGTGGGCGAGGCCCAACCCACCGCTTCCGTCTGCCACTACGGAGGTATCCTGGGAGGTGAGGCTCCAAAAAGGGGGAACTAAAGGTCTGTGTGCACAGAGTCGGGTGTGTGTGTTGCACTTGCTTGATCCATCATACCCACTTGCATGTCATAGCATAAGCGATTCATTTAGCCTTTGACACCTAAAATATAAGTGGTATGGGACACTTATACATTAGGCCCTGCAAAATGACCCCTTGGTCTATAAGCTTGTGTGGGCAAGTTTATAAATTAAGGTTAATTTTCTTTACATATATATATATTGCTGTTAATAACCGACACCCCAACGTATAAATTGGTATGGGACTCTTTATACGATGGGAGCCTTGCAAAAGACCCCTTGCTTATATGTACCCATATAAGTTAAGGTTACTTTACTTTACTTGTTTACAAATATGTTTAGTTACTATATAAATTGCTAGTTTTAGGTCCACCGTCACCTGCATTTGATATACTCTCCACTTTCAAGTCCTCCCTTTCTTCCTCTCTGCTCGATGCCTAGGAGCCATGGGGGAAGGGATGGGGGATGATTGGACTTAGTCTTTTAGACTAACGGTTTTCGAACCACATCATTTAGGGGATCGCGGAGCCCAGATTGGAGGAGAAGCCCCAGAGGTCGACATGCTTGGAGATAGGGCAGTCTAGCACAGGAGTTCAGACAGCTGGGACCGTGAGGCCCTTACTCTAGTAGTATTTATTTTATTTCCACATGAGAGATCTTGTGGTGAGGAATTATTGTATCGGGCATAAGCCCTTATTTACAGTGCTTGGTTTTGTGGACTCTCCCATCATGGAGATATTTTACTTGATGTGATATTTCTGTGGACTTTTACTTAGAGTTTTGCTTCGCATGTTATTACTTTAATTTTGTTACTATGCTGCGATCGAATTGGCCGGCAGAAACGGCGTTTTGTGGTGATGACGCTTCCGGGCGAGAAGGTGTCACCGCAAAGCGGCGGTTCTGGGCATAAGACCCTGTGTTTTTATTAAAAAAAAATGGGGTCTTACAAATGGTATCAGAGGGAAACCCCGATCGAAAAGTAACAGTCCACAACCCCTGGTCCACCCCCGCGCGAGCTTAGTTTGCGGACAAACTAGCAGCGGAAGCAGTGGTGAGACCCTAAGGAGGAATCACTTGTAAAATAGTCCACTTTGCATATATTTGAGCTGATTACCCACTAATATAGTTTGTTTCGCAGCCTCCAGCTCAGCCCACACCACAAGGCGGGGCCCAGCGGACTCCGGACGTTGCACCACCTCCCCCGGTCCCTACTCCTTTCCTACAGTCGGAGGTGGGACAGACGTTGACAGCCATTTTGGATGCTTTCAGGGCTCAACAGGTTCTGGCTCCGCAGCCAAACCCGGGGGCCAACTGGCTGAGTATCTTTCGAGGACTCGCTCCCCCATCCTACTGTGGGACTGAGTCTGCCGTCCGGACAGAGGAGTGGCTAGATATCATGTACGAGATGTTGACTGGGATCAAGTGCCCGTGGGAGGAAAGGGTGCCCTTGGTCGTGTCTTGCTTGGAATCTCATGCTAAGAGGTGGTGGAAGACTTCCCTGGATACGATTTTTGCTGACAGGACGGCTGCGGAGATAGCTTGGGAGGAATTCAAGGGCGCGCTATTGGAGCACTTTGTTCCGCAATCAGCCAGAGATGAGCTGGAGGACAGGTTTTTGCAGTTGAGGCAAGGGAGCAAGACGGTGGTGGAGTACCACCGAGAGTTTGATCATTTAGCCCGGTTTGCAGACTCATATCAGTTGGACGAAGCTGGGTATACGAAAAGGTTCTACAAGGGCCTGCGGGAGGAGCTGAGGGAGACCTTACTATTTGTATCTGACGGGCCCATCTCCCGGATTTTGGAGATGGCGAAAAGAATCGAGGCGGATTGGCTTACTACTCGGGGCCGGAAGCGGCCAAATGAAGACCAGAGCCGGGGAGCCCGAAATGATCAGCGGCGGGGCCGCATCACAGATGGAAGAAGGGTAGAAGACCAGCCTCATCAGGAGGCGAGACAGGAGATAGGAAGACCAGTGTTGATGGCTCCACCACCAGTTCAGAGGCGGGACGAACAGAGACCCGGGGGAATGGCGTATCAACCGCCAGTGTGCTTCGATTGTCACCAGGTGGGGCACATTAGGAGGAACTATCCCATGGGGAGGGCACCCCCACCAGCACCACAGGCTGCCCCACCAGCGCCATACTTCGGAGGCCGGGGTCGTGGTCGAGGACGTGGATACCCAGGTGGCGATCGTAGACCGGAAAGGGAGCAGGTGTATGCCTTGGATCTGGCACAGCCTCGAAACCCGGAGCAAGTCATAACAGGTATGACAAGAGTTTTTTAAATTATTTAAATAAAAATTCCATTATCTCTGCTGTCAATTTTTTTTAGGAACTTCTCAAAAAAAAATGATTAAATAGGAAGAAACTAGTTACAGAATCCTAAGACATTTAACCGATCCAGGTATAGTCTTCGTCAGCGGCAAACCCGCCTACACATTGTTCGACACGGGTGCTTCGCACTCGTTCGTATCAGAGGCTTTCGTGGAAGGGCTAGAAGGCGTAGAGCGGTTCACAGGCCTGACGAGGAGGGTGCGTTTACCTGATGGATCGGAGCTATTCACCTCTGCCCACTGCAACATGGAGGCGGAGATTGGCGGGAAGCCATTCGAAGTGGCGGCAACGATTCTTAGAATGCCAGTCTTCGAGTTGATCCTGGGCATGACATGGTTGCACTGGAACCATGCCCAGATTGATTGCCAAGCGAAGAAGATCACAGTGAGGCATGGAGACTCGTTTATTGTCATCAAAGGTATAAGATCCGCCTCTTGTGTGCTTTTATCTTCAGTACAGGCCGTTAAGGCCCATCTACAGGGGGAAGATGTCTACCAGATTCTGTTTGAGATAGAGGAGGCCAAGGGGGCCATGACAGACATCCCAGTGGTGCGGGACTTCGTCGACGTCTTCCCAGAGAAATTGCCAGGACTACCTCCATGTCGAGAGCAGGATTTTCAGATAGAGTTAGTGCCCGGAGCCAGGCCGGCATCTAGGGCCCCTTACCGGATGGCCCCGAAGGAGTTGGCAGAGTTCCGGAGTCAGCTGCAGGAACTTGTAGAGGCAGGGTTCGTCCGGCCAAGTTCTTCACCGTGGGGAGCCCCGGTGCTGTTTGTCAAGAAGAAGGACGGAAGTCTCCGCCTGTGCATAGACTATCAAGCGCTGAATAGACTCACGGTTCGGAATACCTACCCACTCCCACGAATCGATGAGTTGTTCGACCAGCTGGAGGGAGCACATTTCTTCTCGAAACTTGACTTAAGGTCAGGTTATTATCAGCTGCGGATCCGAGAAGAGGACAATCCGAAGACCGCTTTCAGTAGCCGATACGGACTGTTCGAGTTCACAGTGATGCCGTTCGGGCTCACGAATGCACCATCAGCATTTACGAGCCTTATGAACAGGGTGTTCAAGGAATATTTGGATGTATTTGTCATCATCTTTATTGACGACATCCTTGTCTACTCAAAGACGGAAGGGGAGCACGCACGACACCTGGCCTTGACATTGGAAAGGTTACGGGAGCATCAGCTGTACGCAAAATTCAGCAAATGCCAGTTTTGGCTAAAGGAGGTGGCCTTCTTGGGCCATATCGTCAGTGGGGCTGGGTTGGCGGTAGACCCGGCCAAGATTCGGGCCGTTCAGGATTGGCCACCATTGAAGACGGCGACAGATGTACGGAGCTTCTTGGGACTTGCCGGGTACTACCGGAAGTTTGTAGAGGGATTCTCCCGGATCGCGCTCCCTCTTACGACTCTGACGAAGAAGGAATCCCCTTTTATTTGGACACCACAGTGCGAGGCAGCCTTCGTGGAGCTGAAGAGTCGGCTCACTTCGGCTCACATCCTCGCTATTCCGTCAGGAAGGGAGGGATTCCAGGTGTATACCGACGCCTCCTACCAAGGTATGGGTGCCGTTCTGATGCAGAACGAGCATGTGATAGCTTATGCCTCTCGACAGTTGAAGATTCACGAGAAAAATTACCCGGTCCACGATCTGGAGATGGGCGCGGTAATCTTCGCCTTGAAGATTTGGCGGCACTATCTGTACGGGGTTCATTGCGACATCTTCTCCGACCACCAGAACCTGAGATACGTGGACACGCAAAAAGACCTCAACATCAGACAAAGGCGTTGGGTGGAGTTCCTGACAGATTATGAGTATACTATGCACTACCACCCCGGGAAGGCGAACGTGGTGGCGGATGCGTTGAGCCGGAGAGGAGATGCTGCAGGGAAGGGACCTCAGCTTATGTCTATGGAGCTGGTCCGGTCTTTTGGGGACATGCAGATATCCCTAGTATCCGAGGACGATCCAGAATTATACATGGAGTATCTGGCGTCGATGATCTCTATTGATGATATCCGGGACCGCATCAGGGAAGGGCAGAAGACAGACCCTCGGGCGGAACCGATATTTCGAACCTTGGAGGAGGGTTCGACGGGGGATTATTCCTTGAAGGATGGGCTATTGTACTTCAGAGGAAGGATTTATATACCCGCAGGAGGTCAGATCCGGGAGGATATCATGGCGGAAGCGCATTGCAGTAGGTATTCGATACACCCGGGAATCACCAAGATGATGGCCGATCTGAAGAGGATGATGTTCTGGCCAGGAATGAAGAGGGATATTACACACTTCGTGACCCATTGCGAAGCCTGCCAGTTGGTGAAGGCGGAATGCAGAAACCCCGCGGGATTGTTGCAACCTCTTCCAGTGCCAGAGTGGAAGTTTGAGGATATTGCGATGGATTTTATTCATGGTCTCCCCGATCACGAACGGGAAATGATTCGATTTGGGTCATCGTAGATCGATTGACGAAGGTGGCTAGATTTATACCAGTCAGGAAGAACGATTCAGTGGGGGTTCTGGTTCGGAAGTTTGTGGAGCAGTACATTCGCTATCATGGAGTACCCAGGACGATCGTGTCAGATTGGGACGGTCGGTTTACATCCAGGGAATGGCGGTCGGTTCAGGCATACTTGGGCACTCGACTGACTTTTAGCACCGCCTTCCACCATCAGACGGACGGGCAGACAGAGCGCACAAATCGGACACTGGAAGACCTGCTACGTCTATGCATCCTAGACCGAGGAGAGCCTTGGGAAAAGATGTTACCGATGGTGGAATTCTCGTACAACAACAGTCATCAGGCCAGCATAGGCATGACCCCTACGAGGCTCTATATGGACGGAAATGCAGAACCCCACTCTCTTGGATTCAGGACGAGGACCCGAAGGCTTTGGGATCGGATTTTGTTGAAGACACCGAGGCTCAGGTGAGGTTGATCAGGGACAGGATGTTAGAGGCACAGAGCAGGCAGGCCAAGTATTATGACGCCTGCCATCGTCAGGTGGAATTTCAGGTCGGGGACCGAGTGTTTTTGAAGATCCGGCCTATGCATGGAGTTTCTCGGATGCGTGGCCGAAGGAACAAGCTCAGCCCCAGATATATGGGCCCTTACAGGATCCTGGAGCGGATAGGGGTCCTGGCTTACAGGCTGGAGTTGCCACCAGAGCTGGCAGCTCTGCATGATGTTTTCCACATATCCTCGCTGAGAAGGGCTCTGCTACGCCCGGAGCAGCGGATTACGACCACCGAAGGGCCGGTAGCTTCGGACCGATCTGTTCACTTGGAGCCGGTGCGGATCGATGATAAAGGAGTACGGATCCTGCGACCCAAAAAGATTCCTTAGTCAAGGTTCTGTGGAGGAACCACGGCCAAGAGGAGCATACTTGGGAGCGCAGGATCTGATGCAACAGAAATATCCAGAGCTGTTTGGTCAGGTATACCTCTCAACCACTCAAGATGCAATAGAATGCCAGGAAAAAGATTACCGGAAGCGTGGTGGGCCCATAACCCACAGGTCGGAGGATCGAAACCTCCCTCTGATACCATTTGTAAGACCCCATTTTTTTAAGAAGATTACCGGAAGCGGTTTGCTCCTCTCACCAGATCTGGAAGTGTGAGGCTTCTTCCTCCACCTACTCCCATCAGACTTTCCATGAGATTGGGAAGGCTTCCCTTCCCCCTGCATGGGAGCAAAACCCTTTCGCCGCTGGGTTCGCTCCAGATCATTCTCCAAACTCCTGGCGGCTTCAACTAGTTCATTAAATCCCGCCCTCTTCATGGAGATGAGGGGTTGTCTCAGATTCTCCCTCAACCCTTGGTAGAAGTGGTTATCCCTCTCTTCATCATCCGCCATTGTCGTTCCCGCATAACGACCCAAACGGGTGAACTCTTGCACGTACTCATCCACTGTCTTGTCTCGCTGCATTAGATGCAGAAACTGCCTCTGTAGGGCCAACCGTGTTGAAACTGGAATATACCTTTTAAGAAAAGCGTCCCCAAATTCCTCCACTGATGGGGTGCGTCCAGGGAACTGACAGCCACTAAAGCTCACCCACCACAACTTGGCGTCTCCTTCCAACATGAACGCCGCATACTCAGATTTCTTTTCCTCTGGCGTCTCCGCCGCCCTCAAAAGTTCATGAATACGAACCCACCAATCCTCCGCATCCGTTGGCGTTCCAACACCCTTGAAAGACGGGGGATGGAAACTCAAGAAATACTTCATGTGTCGGTCTCCATGTCCTACCACCACCCTCTCCGCCAAAGGCTCCACTCGCCTGGCTTCTCCTCCTGGCACGGCCGTTGCCGTGTCCGGTGTAACAGGGGCTGCTACCTGGGCTGCAGCCGCCGCTTGGGCTGCCACCATCGCTTCTGCAAGCATACGACAGAAGTCGGCCGGGTTTACACCCGTGCCCAAAAGGCCTGGAGCAGTAGCACTGCTCGCCGAGAGATCATCCCTTGCTCTTGAAGTGCCCGCCTCGTTGCTTGCACTCTTCAGGAAAACAAGATATAAGGGATTAGTCTCCAATCTCAAGACTAAAACATAAGGACACTCACGGTCCCGCGTTACTCTTATGTGGATAACTTCTCTACGCACTAACCTTGAATCAAACCTGGCTCTGATACCAAATTGTAACACCTCCCTGTAATGAACGTATAATAGGGTCGGCCGGGGCCCCACAACATACGAACGTCATAGCTTTAGTATTATAAGTTGATATAGCTACCCAAACTCAAAACACTTACACAACACAGCGGAAACACATCACAACTAGAAGTTATCCACCAACCAAAAGAGTTACAACTAAGGCCTTAAGGAATACCACAAAAGTTCATACTCAAGAAAATTACAATCATGAATGTGCATAGCACTCCTAGTCTACCTCGGCATGCAAGCCGGACAAAAGAGTCTCAAACAAACATCATCATAAATGTAGTGCTACAAAAGACGGAAAACACTTCATGGGGCTTAGGCCTTTCTGGCCGGCGTGCTAGCTCCTGCATGCGATCCTTGCCCTGTAAAATTATTAGTAACGTGGGTCAGCAAAGGCTGACCTCAAACTGTGTAACAACACATCTCCTCCCGGCCGCCCCTAACAGACTCCGGGGAACCCTCCAACCTGCAAGTCAGCACTTCATATGCAATATAAACATCTATAAATAGAAAAGCATTAAAACAGGCTTGGATGTCTCAATCATCAAACACGTTCTCTACTAGTTGAGCATGTAATAAAAGGGCCTACTATGCAACATGTATGCAACACTCGGGCTTCGCCCAAGGCACCCTACTGCGTATGCATCTAGCACAACATCACAACATTTGGGTACTCACATTTCCCCATTGGCATAAAGCCGCAAACACTAAGAAAGACACAACTCCCTCAAACGGCACACAGGCCGCCACATGGAATTCTTGCCAAGGCCCCACTCGCTCGAGGGCTTAGCCCCGGGCTTGCCTGCAAGCTCTGACGTCTCATGTCAGGATTCCAACAAACAAAGACTGACCAATTCTAAAAAGCCTTGCTGGAACCCACCCGCTCATGGCCTCATTGCCCGGGCTTGCCCCAAACTTGGCATTCTCGTCAGTCTCACAGAAGGGGACTAGTCTCGCCGGGACACTCTCCACACATGACGCACATGTCACGGGATAGCCAGCCGACCACGGAGACATAGCCACGCCTTGGCACATCACAATCCAAGACTAAAATCACCATAATCCCTCATTTGTACTACAGCGTTCCCGCGCACCAAGGAAACCATCTCCAACTCGTGCGGAGCTAACCTTGTCCACCAAGGAAACCATCTCCAACTCATACGGAGCTAACCTTGTCCTCAAGGAAACCATCTACCGCCACGAGGAGCTAACCTTGTCCGGTTCCGACTACACGTACTCCTCCAAACAAAAGGGAAATCACTACCACATCACAAACGGCTTCTTACCGCAACAGAATCTCTACGAATCCCTAAGTTTGTATGCAACATCACCGAGTCGGACTAACGGTCCCGACTACGGCTTCACCCACCATGCCTAATCCACTAGCGAAGCGGATCTCTAATGCAAAACATGCCGGGGACGGACTCAATCAACCCGGAGGTTCCTCTTGAACCTTGGCAAACCAAAACCCCTCTCATTTGAGAGTTTGGTGCCCAAAAACTAGAAAGAAAGAAAAATAAATGATGCTAAGACATGCATCCTAAGACCGAGAGGAGAGGTGTCGTTACCTTCCGACTCCTCTTCCTTGCCATGGCAAAAATGGCCAGATGGAAATCTTCGCAACGATCTAAGCTTCACGGATCCGTATTCGGCTCGCGATTTGGAGCACTGAAACCCTTCCTACAGCCAAGACCTTCTTCTTCTTCCTCCTTGCTCTAGCTTTTCTCAAGAACTTAGAAAGAGAAGACTTGGAAAACAATGAGGGTTTCCAACCCTAAAATCGGACTTAACTTCCCAAGAGATGGCCTGAACCGTTAGATCCCAAAACCAGAAAAGAAAGGCCACGATTCGCCTGGAAAATAGAAAATCTGGGCCGAACACGGCCTGGCACACGCCCGTGTCCAGGGCCGTGTGCCTCATTCGCCGTCTCAAATCGACGTGCCTGGAATCGCACACGGGCATCCGACACGCCCGTGTTCAATCTGACACGCCCGTGTCCCCAGTGATACGGCCGTGTGGCCGGCCGTGTGCCTCCATCGACACGGCCCCGAAACCAACCGAGAGGTGACACGGCCTGGGACACGCCCGTGTCCCAAGCTGTGTGCCAAGTCTCGACACCGTCGACAGGCTTTGTGTCGACACCACGGAAAAATGTCGAGCGAAGATCGTCGACCAACCGGGACACGCCCTGTGACACGCCCGTATCACAGGCCGTGTACCCAGTCTCGACACTCGTCGAACGAAAATGTCGACACTTGGGCCGAGTGTCGACACGGAGTTGACACGCCTGCGACACGCCCGTGTCGCAGGCCGTGTGCCCTACTCTCGACACCATGTCGAGCGAAAGTGTCGACACTTGGGCCGAGTGTCGACACGGCCCCGACACGCCCTGCGACACGCCCGTGTCGTAGACCGTGTGCCCAACTCTCGACACATTGTCGAGCGAAAGTGTCGACACTTGGTCCGAGTGTCGACACGGCCTCGACACGCCCTGCGACATGCCCGTGTCGCAGGCCGTGTGCCCCCTGCCAGAAACCCAAAAAATTTTCCAGAACTGTAGACTGACCCTCTTGCAAAACTGGGGTGTTACATAAGTTTTGGAACCAGCTCCCATACTTTACACCTTTTGAATTGATTCAGCTCCTCCTGCATTGCATCAATCCAGTTGGAGTCTTGTATGGCTTCTTCAAATCTCTTTGGTTCCATCCGTGACAGGAGACTTCAGCAAAGCACTGTGTTCATGTGTTTGCTTCTAGTTTGCACACCATGTCTTGGATCACCAATAATTTGGTGTGCTGGATGATCCTTTAGATTCCTTATTGCTGGAGGCATTCTATCAGCAATTTGAACTTCTTCCATTTCTCCACCATGCTGAACTTCATTATCTTCAATGTCAGCTTCTAGACCTTGTACTCCCCCTAGACATCAACTATCATTTTCCACATCCTGCCTTGTAGTTTGGTCTTCATTAATGGTCAGCATGTCCAACTTTTCTTTTAAACCTGTTGAGCTACAAGAATTGCTAGATAATTCACAGTTAATTAGCTCAGATTCATCAAACCCTACATGAATAGATTCTTCTACAACTTGTGTAGTCAAGTTGTAGACCCTATATGTCTTACTGTTATTGTTGTACTTAACAAATCCCATCTTGGGATTTGGAAGTAAACTTAGTTAGTTGAGACTTGCCAGTGTTAAGCACATAACACTTGCTACCAAAGATCCTAAAGTAGGATATGTTTGGTTTTGTGCCCTTCATAATCTCATATGGTGTCTTTTTGTGCCTCTTAGTTATGGATGCTCAATTGAGAACATGACAAGCAGTATTTACTGCCTCAGCCCAGAAATATTCTAGGAGAGAAGTGTCACTTAGTAGAGTTCTACCAGCCTCAATAAGAGTCCTATTCTTTCTTCTAGAAATTCCATTTTGCTGAGGTGTTCTAGGTGAGGAGAATTCCTGATAAATCACTAGTTCTTCACAAAACCTTGTCATGCACTCAGATTGAAATTCAGTTCCATGGTTACTTCTGATTTTGACCACTGAATTGTTAAGTTCATTCTAAATTTGTTTAACAAAGTTATGAAAGACAGTAGGGGTTTTAGATTTCTGCCTCAAAAAGAAAACCCATGTAAATCTAGAATAGTCATTTACTACCACAAAAGTATAGACTTTCCTACCTAGACTATAAACTGACATAGGACCAAATAAATCAATATGCAAGAGGTACAACACCTCACAGAGTCTTTGGTATCAAGACTATGAAAAGAGGATTTTGTTTGCTTGCTTTTTTGACAAGCTGAACATATAGCCTTTTTTATGCACTTAAATTGAGGACTATTTCTCACTAACTCTAAACTATAGAGTTGGCCTATAGTCTTATAGTTCAGATGAGCTAGACTCTTGTGTCATTGGACACACTGAGATGTTTTCTCATATACAACTAAACATACAGGAGAGTTCATGTTTTCATAATCAAAATTTAAACAATAAACATTTCTTTTTCTATAACCAGACAAGATCACCTTCTGATCACTTGTCCTTTTAATCTGACACCATTCTTAATAAATGAAGTGTCATACCCAAGATCACTCAGCTGACTTATGCTTATCAAGTTATGTTTCAAACTTTTTACATAAGCCACTTGAGTGATTGTTATAGAACTGATAAAAATGTTATCAAACCCTTTTATGACCCCTTTTTCTGATCCACCAAAGATCACTTTGGGTCCACTCTCTATGGGAGTATAGTCCTTTAGCATTATTCTTATTCCAGTCATGTGCCTGGAACATCCACTGTCCAAGTACCATATAGGGGTATGACAACTTGGACCCACCTGCAGCAAATAAAATTAATTTACCTTAGAACACCAATGTTTATTGGGTTCTAGGTTCAAGTTAGATTGAAACTTGATATTCATACCAGCAGCCTTCCTCACAGGTAAGCTGACATTCTTCCTGACACTGGTGTTGTGCCAGCAATCCTTGGCATCATGCCCTATCTTACCACAACACCAACACTCATATCTATTATACCTCTGTTTAGGTACAGTTTTAACAACATTGCTGTCAGCTATTCTTAACACTGTTGGTACAGTGGTTCTTTGCTTGAGTGCTGGAGCTGCACCCTTGTTATTCAGAATATCAGGCTTACCATAACCATGTATGATATCATGATCATATCTATTGGTAGGCTGTTGCACTTTCCTGAAGGCAATGAGGGGTTTGGAGGCTAGTGGCTGTACTGGGGCTTTGCCTTTTCTTTTGGAATTGGCAGCCCTTGCATTTCTCTTAAAGCTCAATCATGTCTTACCCTTTTTGGGGACAAAGTCATCAATTAAGGGTAATACTGATTTTGGCTTAGAGAATTTAGCCACCATATCCTTTTCCCTCTGAAGTTTGACTTCCAGACTTTTGATTTGATCATTCTTGAATGTAATAATACACATCTAAATAACATTTATGTTTTTTTTAAGTTTGGCTACTTCATTCAACTTTAGATCCAACATTTTTTCTGAATCTAATGCAGCCAGCTTAAGAGCAGCAATTTCCTTGGTCTGTGCTTTGTTAAGGATTCTGCTTTTCTTAAGTGTTTGCAGCAGATCACCATATTCATCAATAGTTGATGAACATCTCCTTCAGATTCAGATTCATCCACATCTCTTGATGTAGATGCTTCTGATTCTGATCCAGTACAGTAATCAAAAACTATTGAAGAATTGTTTACCTTACTAGGACCAGGCTGATCCTGACACTAATCTTCTTATGTCAAGGTCATCAGCCCTTTACAACAATGTTCTTCAATTCCATTTACTGAGTCCAGCAATTTCAAGAACTCAGCCTCTTCAGTATCCTCTTCAGTTGCCAACAGTACTATGTATGCTTCAGTTTCAGCTTCAGCCTCAGAATTTGATGATGAAGAATCTGACCAGCTTTTTTACTTCTTTGCAACAAAGGATTTCTCCTTCTTGCCCTTGTTTTTTAGTTTCTTCTTGTCATTAGATTCTTGCCTTTTGTCAAGACAATCAGCTACCACATGTCCAGGACTGTTGCAACAATAACAAACAAGCTTAGTTGAAGATAATTTACTAGGTTTAGAGTCATACTTGTCCTTCCTAGAGGATTTCTTTTTCTGATAGTAATCATCCTTGGATTGTGAGGAGGATGGCTTGGATCTCCACTGTTTCTTCTTCAAGAACCTTTGAAATTGTTTTGAGAAAACAACTAAGTCTTCATCAGAATTTGGACTATCTGATGTGTGACTATCGGATCTTTCTGGAACTACTTCTGCAGCTTTCCTAGGAGGAGATGGAGACATCCTCCTGTCCTTTCTTATGGCTTCAGTCTTGAAAGCCACTGACTTATCTATGTAATCAAATTTATTACTTTTCTCCTCCTCCTTTCTGGCCATCAGCTGCATCTCATATGAAAGCAGTTTGCCAAATAATGTAGGAGGTGAAATTTCTGCTAGTCTGGCCACTTCCCTAATGACACATAACTTGGTGTCCCAGTCGTTAGTTAATGATCTCAAAAACTTATCATTTAACTCATATGTGCTGAATACTCTTCCATATGACATCAATTCATTGACTATTCTGAAGAACATCTTGTAACATTCAGTTATGCTGTCTGTTTTAGATTGTCTAAAAGTTTCATACTTCTGATTCAGCATAGACTTTCTGTCTTCTCTCACTTCTTCTGAACCCTCCATGTAGACAATTAGGGTGTCCCACTTTTCTTTGGAGGTCTTGCAGTGAATCAAATTTTGGAATGTTGAATCATCTATAGCACTGACTATTATATCTTTGCTCTCTTATCTATAGTAGATAAGATGATCACATCCTTTGTCATTTCAGAATACTCCTTTGGTGTCCTGAGATTTGCATAAAGAACTGAGACTTTCATTGCGATGAATGACCCTTCTTTGACTGTCAAATATATTCTTGGATCTAAAGCTTCCATAAACAGTCTAACTCTTTCTTTCCATATGCCAAAATCTCTTTCGTGCATATATGTAACTTCATGGAACCAAACTCCTTATGATTCTCAATGGAACCCATTTTTCCTAATAGATTTCTGCCTTAGAGATCTACTCAAACTGTTAAGTCTATTCTTTGAGCAACATCCCTCTGATACCACTTGAAAGAATTTGTTTCAAGATATCCTAAACACCTAGAGGGGGGTGAATAGGTTCAATTCTTTTTTTTCTAACTTAGGCAGACTAATCTATCTAGTTTAGCAATTTATTCAGCAAATATCACAGCACAACATTCACATACACACAACATTGCACAAATTGCACACCATATTTATAGTGGTTCCCCAAATGATGGATTCATCAACTTTCCCCCTTCGCCTATCTAGCAGTGTAATAGATTCGGCCCAACTTCTTTCTTTCTTCTCAGATCCGCAGATCTTACAGCTCAAAACCAAGAATGGTTCCTACAACTCAGAGTGAATCAACACTCCTACAACTCAGGCACAAGCCCTACCTCAGCCTCTTTCAAAGGCCTATAACTCAGAGTGACACCCCACTCCTACAACTCAGGCAAAAGCCCTACCTCAGCCTCTTTCACAGGCCTACAACTCAGGGAACAAATTTCCCTACCTCAGGCACTCAACCCTACCTCAGCCTTTATAATTTAGGCCTACAATTCAAAGAAATAAATCTCCTACACTCAGATCTATTACAGATCCTACAATAGTTATTGATGAAAAGATAACAATATCTTCAACCAGATGGAGAGAGAATTGGTTGAAGGCTTCTTGATCAGTTCTTAATAGAACTGATTACTTAAGGATCAACCTGTCTTAGCTTCTTCAAAAATTCTTGAATCTGAACAAAGTAGGGTTGATCTTTTTGGTGTTGGAGTTGATCTTCAATCAGCTTCCTTCTTATTCAGAAATTAATCTGAATTCTTCTTCAAAATTGATTTGAATTCTTCTGGCAGACTGTTCAGGATCTGCATTCACTGGATGAGGACTTCTCTCCTTCTTGTTTTTCTCTCTCTACAATCTGTTGACTGTTCCTTCTCTCTTCTTCTGGATTCTCAATCCTTCAGAGGTTATTCTTTATTCACTGATCGTGTTCACGATCACTTCTTCACAATTGATAATTCTGTGACTGTTGATTCAATTGTTGAGAGAACATTTATATATACATACTTCATACATGGTTACCGGTTGTTCTGGTTCCAAACGGTCTTCTGACACCTCTGACAGATGAGACAGCAATGTCAGTAATGACAGCTGTCAAGTCTCCAGTTGTATTACTTCAACATTCATTGGACTTTGACTCAGCAGGAGAGAATGTCGAGTGAATACTTCACATGTGTCGACACACATAGTCTATGTGTCGACACAAGTCTTGTTGATGTCAACACAGCTTCACTTTTACTTCTCGACACAGCTTCTGTGAAATGTGTCGACACAAGTCCTGTGTGTCGACACAATCACTCCTTGTCTTGACAAAGTTGGTGTCGACAGAATTCTGGTGTTTGTCGACACTAGTTCTGTGTGTCGACACAGTAATTGTCGACAGAATTCGGGAATGTGTCGACAGCTTCTCTGTGTGTCGACACAAATTCTGGGTGTCAACATAATCTGGCCATTGTTGTCGACACAGCATTGTCGACAGATTTTCTGTGTGTCGACACAGATTCTGGATGTCGATACAATCTGGCCCGTGTTGTCGACACATCCATTCTCAAGTGTTGACACTTGTACTTAGAAAATTTTTCTTCCATTTACTTAACCTGCACATGATAACTCAACACAACATCAAATACAACTTGATACATATCATTGAGTTAGGTGAGGCTTCTCCAAATCTGGTACACATTTTTCAATGTACCCAACAAGCTTCCTTTAGACGTTCACCTGCAACACGTGTGAACTTTTGTCTTTATGATCCAGCTAGATCCACAAGGTTGATTTGACTGGTCCTTAAGCTATTAGAGCTATCTGACATGCTCTGGAAGGTTCCACAGGAAAATGGTAAAATTCAAAATCAGAACATTCAAATCCAAGCAGGGTTAAATAATCTCCCAAACATGAAGCAATCACATAATTAATAAATTCAATCAGAAGCTACACTCCAAAAAGACTAAAGTTAATGATCCATCCGCAACATAACTTCAATTTCTATAAAGCGAAAAATATTAATTATTGTCTGTGTAAATATTAAAATATTAATAAATTCTAGCACGTGAGTCGAGTGTTATGTGTCCATGTAAACTCCTATTTAATGTCTCACAGTGGATGAATATATTTGCACTATTTAATTATTTCTCTCTTCCAACATAAACTACCTGGACCCATTTTAAAAAACATTGTTTGTCCTTTATACTTTGCTACACATCCATCTTAATATTATCATTTCTGCCACAGTAAACTCACATGTCAATTAGAGGCTGCTGAGAATGTAGATATACAACCTAAATTTTATCTTTTTTGGATAACCAATGGACAAAATGAGAGTTCAATTAGAAGGCAAAGAAGAGAAGCTCAACTTCCCATACAAAACAAATTGGAAGCACTCCACTGTTGGAGATTGTGAGGATTAAGAGTTTTGTAGTGATAAATGACATCCTTGAATGGCTCAATTTTGCAGGTCCCCTGCTACACACCCTTTGCACTGCATCAATCAATTTCGATGAACGAACTCTCTTGAAATTTGAAGGCAATCCAAAGAAAGGAGAGGCTTGTTACTGTTGAAATTTGTGAAGTGGAAGTGGTTGACAGGACAGGCAGGGCGGCCAGGGCGGACAGCTTTGGCGGACTAGGCGGATTGGGCGGACTGTGATGTACGGCCTGGTGGAAGGTCTAGTGGAAAGCCGTCTGTCTTCTGAGTGGGTTGTTGCATGAAGTCCGCGGACTGTGCGGCCTGGTATCTGCGGATAGGACGTTGGCTTTGGTTTAGCCAAGGAGCGGCCTGAGCGGATAGAGGCTTGCAGACTGGTGCATTGCTTAGTGGCCGTGGTGCAAGCTTGTGCTGTTTGGCGGTTTTGGTTCGTGTCCGCGGGAAGCTTGCGGACTGGTGGGTCCGCGGAATGGGCTGTTGCGGACTGGTCTTAGAGCTTGGCTGAGGCCTTGTCGAGCTCTGGTGTTACAGCAGGTGCTTTGCTGTGGAGGTTGTTGGCGGACTGGTTTTGGAGTCCGGGAGATGGTTGCTGTGTTGGGCAGGAGTGCGAGGAGCTTGCGGACTGTTAGCGGTCTGTGCTACGGTGTTTGGCGGACGGGAGTTTGTGTCTGCCATGCTCGCATTGGCCTTTTATGGTTTTGGACTTGGTCACACTCTGTGCCAAGACCATGGTGTCCGTCATATCCGCCAAGTCCACTGTGACCGGGCGAACTGTTGCTAGCTACCTTTGGTCTTGGAATAGTGGCGGATTGAGGCGTGAGTCTTGCGGACTGCCTCGGGTTTGTGCAGACAGCCATTGAAGGGGGTTGCTGTCCTGCAGTGATCAGAAGCTTTGCGGGCTGATGCCTTGTCCGCATAGCTTAGGCTGACTGAAGAGGGTTCGCCAATGTTGCCTTGCTCCTAGCGGTTTTCCTTGGTATCCGGCTAAGTCCTTGCGGACTCGGCGGATGGTGTTTTGTTATCACGCGAGCTAGGGCGGTGTCGCTATCTCTAGGGCGGTGACCACACTCCTCACCTCGCCTATAAATAGGACCCCCTGGCAGGTCTACAGTAACTTGAGTGAACAGTAAGTTCGGTTGGGTGAAGTGCTGCGGTCTCAGTTTGTCTGTCCTCGCGGATATTTTCAGTGCTGACGTTTGCTGTGTGTAGGTCGCGCGGTTAGCTTCAAGGAGCCAGGAGTTTGGCTTTGACTTCGGTCAAGTACTTGGAAGTGTGCGGTCTCTGCAGATTCAGCAGGAGGTCGCTCTGCGGCTTGTCAGCTCTGTCTCTTCTTTGCCAGCTTCAATAACCTGTCCGCCGGCTTCAGGCGGGTAGGGGGTGTTCCTCAGTTCAGCTTCAGCAGTAGACGAATAACGGTGTGTCCCGCGGCCTCGCGGCTTCGGCGGACTCCGTGGCTATTCGGCGGTTTGCAGCTTAAAGTTCGGGCGATCTCAGCGGACTCGGCGACCTCGGCGGTCTCGGCGGACTCCGGTGCTGTCCGCCCGGCTTGTTTTTTGTGCTTTCTGTTTTCAGCTGTTCATACTAGCGAAATCATGTCTCGCTACGTATACCTCGCATTGTAAAGAAGTGAATGTATAAAAGATTTGCTTGTGCTTCCATTATTTGTTGGGATTAGCCTTGTTCCTTAGTTTTCCGCTGGTTCAACGTGCGAACTGGGTAGTTCCGAAGATATTAATTTGGCGTTTGGGCTACCTTGCTAACCACGCTGAGAAAATTTTAACATGGTATCAGAGCCAGGTTCAGTTGCGTGAGCGGAAGTGAACCAGTGTTGTTACTCAGTGATTGAGTGGTGTTCAACCTGTGTTGTTTCTCGGAGCTTCTGAAAGGTTGCCAACAGGTGTTGCAATGGAAGGGAGCCTTGCAAGGGGTCTTGGCATTGAACTCTTAACGCCGACTAACTTTAAAAAGTGGAAGTCGTGCATGAAGAGTTATCTTCTTGGCGAGGAGCTGTGGGAAGTCGTCGGTGGTGACGACAGGCAGGAAGTCACGGCTCCGTTCAGTACTGCTGAGCAGGTTAGGCTCTAGAGAAGAACAAATGCTAAGGCAAAGTTCATTCTGAAGAGGGCCGTGTCTCCGGAACTGTTTGATCACATCGTTGGGTGTGAGTCGGTTGCTGATATTTGGACAACCATTGATGAGTTGTTCAATAGGAAGAATGTGGCGCGGCTTCAGTTCCTGGAGAATGAGTTGGCCAGGGCAACTCAGGGAGACCTTTCCATCTCGAAGTAC
Organism: Platanthera guangdongensis; assembly: GCA_039583875.1. Lineage (NCBI taxonomy): Eukaryota > Viridiplantae > Streptophyta > Magnoliopsida > Asparagales > Orchidaceae > Platanthera > Platanthera guangdongensis. The sequence goes on along the minus strand of CM077150.1, from coordinate 75,935,364 downwards.
TTCTTAAAGATGAAGAGCTTGTGTGCTGAGCTGTCGGCACTGGATCCTGATGAGCCTATCTCTAAGGCTAAGATGAAAAGGCACATTATCCGCGGCTTACGGAAGGAGTATGTGGCCTTTGTAACATCTATTCAAGGGTGGGCTACTCAGCCGTCTTTGCTGCAGCTGGAGAATCTGCTTGCATCGTAGGAGAGCTTGTCAAGACAGATGGCTGGAGTGAATCTGAATCAGGAAGGCAGCGAAGCTCTCTTCTCAGGCAAGAAGAAAGGATGGGAAGGGAAGAAGAAGAAGAAGGTGCAGGTCGTTGGTGAGAAGGAGACTTCAACTTCATATCAGCCGGAGAGGAGCAATGCTCCTAAGGACTGGAAGAAGAATCTGAAGTGCTACCGGTGTCATCAGCGAGGGCACTTCAAGCGGGACTACAAGGTCAAACTACAGCCTGGGCATGCTGCGGGAAAGGAGGAAACTTGCTCGAGAAGTGAAGAAGCAGGATGGGGCGAAGCTTTTATGACGGGCACTTGTGTCCGGTCCTTGTCTGCTGAGGACTTCAACGGCGAGTGGATCGTGGACTCCGGGTGTGGTCATCACCTCACCGGAGACAAATCAAAGTCCACCTCCATGCAGGCTTACTCAGGTAATGAAGCTATTATCACTGCTGATAATACTGTCTATGCAGTAGAGAAAGAGGGAGTCGTGTCTTTGGGTAGTGATCAGGGGCCACTCACGTTAAGGAGTGTGTATCACGTGCCGGGCATGAAGAAAAATCTCTTCTCGGTGACCAATGCGGTGGACGCTGGGTATCACATTCTATTGGGCCAACAGACGTGAGGTTCCTTCGCAACGTATCAGCGGTGAAGGCTGATGTTGCTCATGTAGGGAGGAGGGTGAAGAACTTGTTTGTTCTTACCACCAATTCTTATGTTGATAGGATGAGGGCCAATGATAGCGCTGCTATCTGGCATGAGAGGCTGGGGCATGTTGGCATGGACAAGCTAAAGGCGATGGCTAGTAGAAGTTTGGTGAAGGGGTTGCCTAAGTTGTCTTCCTTTGGTGACGGGTATGTTTGCGCGGGCTGTTAATACGGTAAGGCACATCGCCTTCCATTTGATAAATCACAAACAAGGAGAAAGAAACCATTGGAGTGCATTCATGGCAACTTGATGGACCGACGGTTACTGCCAGCCTTGGTGGAAGCAGATACATGCTTGTCTTGGTTGATGACTACTCAAGGTATACTTGGGTGTACTTCTTAAAGGAGAAGTCGGAAGCCTTCCGGTTGTTTGTGAAGTTTAAGGAGTTGGTAGAAGGCCGGCTTGGCTTGCGGATTAAGAAGCTTAGAACTGATAACGGGGGTGAGTTTGTCTCCTCCGAGTTTTCTAACTTCTGCAGGAAGCACGGGATCCAACGGGAGCTTACTTGTGCTCACACTCCACAACAAAATGGGGTAGCGGAGCGGAAGATCCGTCATCTGACGGAGACCTGCAAATGCTGGCTTCATGCGAAAGATATCCCAAGGTCCTTTTGGGCGGAGGGGATGTCTTGTGCTGCTTACGTCATCAACCAGATGCCACTCAGCCCTATCAACATGAAGACTCCTATTGAGCTGTTGCTGAAGGAGAAGCTGAGTGTGGGACACCTTCGGGTGTTCGGTTCAACTTGCTACGTGCATGTCCCGGATGCTTCACGGACTAAGCTGGATGCGAAGGCAAGGAAGCTTGTCTTTGTTGGACACGATGAGCGGAAGAAGGGATGGAAATGCATGGACCCTGTGACGAAGAAGTTTGTAGTGTCAAGAGACGTTGTCTTTGACGAGCTGCCGTCATATGGAGGTGGCTCGATTGAGCTAACCGGAAGTAGCAAGGTCGATGAAGCACCGGTGGCAGCTGCTGAAGGCTTGGAAGAGGAGCTTGCTGTTTCACCAGCAGCTCCTGTTGCTTCTAACTCCGAGGCTGAGCCTTCTGGCTCAGGAAGCAGGGGGAGCACTGCTTAATGCTTGCCCCAGGTAGGAGTTGAGCCCGAAGAAGCAATGGAAGCAGTGAGAAAGGAGCCGACCCTTCAGAGATCGAAGAGGGTGGTTAAGCCACCGGCTCGGTACTGTGATGGGAATGCAGTGAGCTTTGTCTCCGGCTTCTTTGCAGGTCCTCTGGATGAGAGAGAGCCTGCAAACTTCAACGAGGCCACTGGAGTGAAGGAGTGGGAAGGTGCCATGAAAGAAGAGATTGATGCTCTGAAGAAGAATGAAACCTGGGATTTTGTGCCCAAGGTTGATGGCATTACTCTGGTTACTTGCAAGTGGGTGTATAAGTTGAAGAAGAAGGCTCATAGGAGCATTGATAGGTTCAAGACTCGCCTGGTCGCTAGAGGATTCTCACAGCAGTATGGAGAAGTCTATGAGGAGACATTCAGTCCAGTTGCGAAGATGACTTCAGTAAGAGTGGTGATCGCCTTGGCTGCTAGCAATGGATGGAGGTTGTGACAACTCAATGTGAAGAATGCCTTTCTTTACGGAGAGATTGACAAGGACATCTTCATGGATCAGCCGCTTGGTTTTGTCTCTGAAAAGCATCCGGACTATGTCTGTAAACTCAGGAAGGCTCTTGAAAGTCCACCTAGTGTCAACTAGCTTCACCTATGGGGGGGGAATAGGTGACGTGCAGCGTTTTTGCGGAATTAAAATTGTACCTGCACACGAAAATAAAACAGCACAGCAAAAAGAGTACACAAGCTATTTATTGTGGTTCCCCGATTTGGGTACATCCACTTTCCCCCTTCGACCCATCTCCCAACAAGGGACGACTCGGTCACTTCACCAACAGGATTGAAATCCAATCCTTGCACTATCGGAAGGAACCCTTCCACACGTAGGAGACAACACTCCCACAACACGGGTTGCACCCAACCCTTACAACTCGGAACCAACGTTCCTTTACAGCAAAAATGAACTAGAATGCACAAGAAATACAAACTACCTTTGGAGACTAAGGTGTCCCTCTTCGTTCGATGACGTGTTCTAGAAGTCACGAAGAGTCCACAACCCTAGATCTCACTTGGAGAGAATCTCCCCGGAACCGGCGGCGGCAAGAAGGGCGGCGGCTTGGTTCTCGGGATCGGCGGCGACAACGGTGTGCTGCTGCTGTACTTTGGAGATCCAAACTTCGTAGCAAAGCTAGCAAGGTCTTCCAACGGTCACACTAGGATTGATCGTCTCGATCGATTCGGACGGGGAAGGTTTTCCCGATCAACAAATCAAGAGACAAGGGATCTCTGGTTAGACGCGTGAGACGCTACGCTTGGCTAAGCTTCTGTCGCCGGGAGATCAGGAAGAATCGCGATCAAAAGCAGCGACCAACTAGCACGAGCGGCGACGGCGGCGACGGAGCAGTTTCGCGATTTTAGGTCACGATCGTCGCTCGGCTTCTTTCTGTGTGTTACCTTACTGTTCAAAAATACGCGTGTATTTATACACAAGTATACTCCTAAATGACTGTTGTGGATCCCACCAGAAGAAACCCTAATTCGGTTCAAAACAGTGCCAGCGTCAGAGTCCGGTCCAGCGGTTTCCAGAAAATTGTCCAAGTCAGATTCGGTGAGAATCGAAGGTGATTCTCGACGATTCGGCGAGAATTAGCGGTGATTCTCGACGATTCGGCGAGAATCACTAGTGATTCTCGCCGAATCACTTGATGATTCTCGCCGAATCACTTGATGATTCTCGACGAATATGACTTAGCGCCAGATTTGCACGCTTTAATGTAGCTGGAAAGAAACGGCGAGAATCAGCTAGTGATTCTCGATGATTCGGCGAGAATCACTAGTGATTCTCACCGAATCGGCGAGAATCACTTGGTGATTCTCGTCGATTTCACTTAGACGATTTTTCGTCTTTCCACCCATGAGCTGCTCTTTGACCCATCCTTGCTCCTTGTCTGCTCTTGCATAATCACAGCACTGTACTTGAAAGTAAGTACACTCCAATAGAGAGAGTACACGTAGGCCAACACACTGATCTGCTCAACGAGGAATTACGTCGTGCAGACCCGTGTATATTGACCTACTGCACCCTGACATTGGTGTGCACTTAGCGTGGAATAACTGCAAGCACAACTTGAAATATTTTGTCAAATACATTGTCTATTTACCTTAGCTTGTCCAGGGGCTTCTTCAAATCAGGTACGTTGTGGATACAATACCCAACAATCTCCCCCTATTTGAAGAAGCCTAAACCCTACAAGCTAAGGTGAATAAAGCGTATGAGAATGAAAATCATAACCTTGAAATTTAGTTGAGAGAGATATGCATTACCAATACCAATTTCTTGAGAGAAAACTCTTGAGAGCAAACTTGGAGCCACCTTAACCAACTTGGAGCCACCTTAGCCTTAGCCGAGAGGGTAATCTCCCCCTTTTCGGCTTCTGCAAATCTGGGTCAGTAGCATTTGACCCCTTGCTCCCCCTCATTTCTTGCACCTGTGCTCACACTTGAGTTCCTAGCAGAGGCTCCCCCTAGAGGCACGATCCTGGAGCGTCTGTAGGCTTCATTCCTCATAGTTTAGCATCCCCAATTCAGTTTTCAAAAGACTGAACTTGGCCTCATCTAAGGGCTTTGTGAATATATCTGCAATCTGCTTGTCCGTGGGGACATAATAGAGAGAGATGTCCTTGTTCTCCACGTGCTCCCGAATGAAGTGGTAACGCACTTCAATATGCTTCGTTCTGCTGTGCGATACCGGATTGTTGGCAATTGTAATTGCACTGGAGGAGTCGTAGTACATTGGTACTTCTGTGAACTGAAGGTCGTAGTCGGCTAACTGGTTTCTGATCCATAGGAGTTGTGCGCAACAGCTTCCTGCCGAGATGTACTCAGACTCTGCTGTGGAGGTAGCTACACAATTCTGCTTCTTGCTGTTCCATGAGATAAGCCTTCTGTCGAGGAATTGACACGTCCGGAGGTGCTTTTCCTGTCATCCCTACTCCCTGCAAAATCAGCATCTGAAAAACCTATCAGCTCGACATCATTGTTTCTCGGGTACCACAAGCCAAGATTGGGAGTACCTTTAAAGTATCTTAGAATTCGCTTCGCAGCGACATAGTGAGATTCCTTAGTGTTCACCTGATATCTGGCACAGACACATGTGGAGAACATGATATCCGGTCTACTGGCAGTAAGGTAGAGCAGGGATCCAATGATGCTTCTGTATTTGGTTTCATCGAAAGGTTTACCTTTCTCATCCTTATCCAGAGACATAGTGGATGCCATTGGAGTCCTCATAGAGGTTGCATTCTCCATACCAAATTTCTTGAGGAGTTCATTTGTGAACTTCGTCTGAGAGATGAAGATTCCATCCTCAGACTATTTCACTTGAAGTCCCAAGAAATACTTTAGCTCCCCCATACTGCTCATTTCAAACTTTCCTTGCATAAGTTTAGAAAACTTTTTGCAAAGATTGTTGTCCGTTGAGCCGAATATTATGTCATCGACATAGATTTACACCAGCAAAATCTTGCCTTTGACTTCCCTGAGAAACAATGTCTTATCTATTTTACCTCTAGAGAACTTGTTCTCAAGAAGAAAACTAGATAAAGTCTCATACCAAGCTCGTGGAGCTTGTTTTAAACCATAGAGAGCTTTATTAAGAAAATATACATGATTGGGATAAGTAGGATTGACAAAACCTGGGGGTTGAGCAACGTATACTTCCTCTTTCAGGTCTCCGTTCAAGAATGTTGATTTCACATCCATTTGATAGACTGTGAATCCTTTGTGCGAAACATACGCCAGGAACAATCTGATTGCCTCGAGCCTTGCCACTGGTGCAAAGGTCTGGTCGAAGTCAATCCCCTCCTCCTGTCTGTAACCTTGAGCCACCAGCCTGACCTTGTTCTTTATGATGACACCATGTTCATCCAGTTTGTTTCTGAAGATCCACTTGGTGCCAATCACATTCTGCTTGTGTGGTCTGGGAACCAGCGTCCAAACGTTGCAACGTTCGAATTGATGTAGTTCATCTTGCATGGCTAAAATCCATGTCGTATCTTTGTTCGCCTCGTCGAACTTCTTTGGCTCAACCTGTGACAGGAAGCTAAGATGCAAAATCTCGTTAATAGTACCTCTTCGAGTTCTGACACCGACACGAGGATCTCCGATGATCTGATCTCTAGGATGATCCCTCACGTGCCGGAGCTCTAGAAGTCTGGCGTCTGAAGCTTCGACTACTTCTTGGGCTTCTCCTTCTTCTAAGATATCTGTTCCATTTTGATCTTCAACATTCCCAGAAGACGTTGAGGTGGAAACTTTGACGTACTTAGGAGTATCATCTTTAGCGGTCTCATCGAGACTCAGCTGTTCAAGTCGTGTACCTGCATCTTCAAGAATACCGCTGGAAGAATTGCTGTTAAGCAAACTTCCTTCATCAAATACAACATTAATTGATTCTTCTACCACTAGGGTTTTCTTATTGAAGACCCTATAAGCCCGACTGTGGGAACTATAGCCCATGAATATGCCTTCGAAGCATTTTTCACCAAATTTAGTACGCGGGTACTTCCCATTATTCAGTACATAGCATCTGCAACCAAAGATCCTCAAGTAGGACATGGTTGGTTTCCTGCCTTTCAGTAGCTCATAAGGCGTCTTACGATGATGCTTGTTGATCAATGCTCGGTTTTGTACGTGACAAGCTGTATTGACCGCCTCAGCCCAGAAGTATTCTGGGAGAGAAGCGTCTTTCAACATTGTCGTGCAGGCTTCAATGAGAGTTCTATTTCTCCTCTCCGCAACTCCATTTTGCTGAGGAGTGCGCGGGGAGGAAAACTCATGAAAGATACCTTGTTCTTCACAAAACTCTATCATAGCACCAGATTGAATTTTGTTCCATGGTCACTTCTGATTTTGACCCCTGAGCAGTTAAATTCGTTCTGAACCTGCTTGACAAAACTAGTGAAGATGTCAAACGTATCTGACTTTCGTTTTAAGAAGAACACCCATGTAAACCGAGAATGATCATCAACTATCACCAGCGTATAGGACTTGCCTCCCAAGCTATGAACTTGCATTGGACCAAACAAGTCCATATGAAGAAGATAAAGGCACCGGGAAGAGTCTTTGTTTGCAATGCTCTTAAAGGTAGCCCGAGTCTGTTTGCCCATCTGGCATGCAGGACATGGGCTATCTTTGATGCATTTGATAATGGGAGCATCCCTTACTAAGTTTTTAGAAAACAGCATACTAATTGTCTTGAAATTAATATGTGTCAATCTCTTGTGCCATTGATCACAAAGAGATGCACTGCCAGCTGCCACTAGGCATACGGGGGTAGATGAATCTAAACTAAGAAAATTTAAGCAGAAAATATTTCGGCTCCTAATGCCTGTTAATACCGTCTCAGAAGAGGCACATGATATTATCAGGCATTTATCCTTGCAGAACTTAACGTCATAACCTTTGTCACATAACTGACTTACACTGATCAGGTTATGGTTTAAACCTTCAACATAAGCCACGTCGGTGATAGAGATTATACCGTTGGAAATCATACCGTAACCTCTGGTGACTCCTCGATCTGACCCCCAAAGATGACTTTGGGTCCATTCTCGACGGGAGTGTAATCACGCAGCAGGCTTCTTATCCCAGTCAAATGCCGGGAGCATCCACTGTCCAAGTACCATATTGGCGTTTTGGTGGCCTTTGGACATTCCTGCAAAACAAAATCAATTTCCCTTAGGAACCCAATCGAACTTGGGTCCTAGATTCTTGGTTAGCATACTCCCCTCGGTTGGTTAACCCTACGAGTGGTCGGCCTCGCATTGCTAACATAGGGAGTCTTGTGATACCTTGGATTAAACCAACAATCCACGGCAAGTGACCGACTTTGCCACAACACCAACAGTCAAATCTGTTGTACCTCTTCCTAGGCTCCTGCTTTACCCTAGAAAAGGTGGGTACAGCCGGGGCCTTGGATCTGGAGGTGGAGGCCTCATAGTGATTGCAGTCACATGACTTGTTCACCTTCTGTTCCTTCAGTATAACAGGCTTGGCTCTTGGTGCCTGCTTTCCATTATGGCCACTAGAGAATTGACCATAATTTTCCATGTGGATTTCCTCATAAGGTGCCTTGAAGGCACTCTCACCGAAGTTGCGGGGAAAAGTCCAACCATCATATCGGCTCTTTGGCTTTGCAACCGAGGGCCGGAAATGATGACCAAAGGTTGATTCAAAATCATGTTGGTTGCAAGGAAAGCTAGGCTTTCTGAACGCAACAGGACTGAGCGGAGCCTTTCCCTTTTCAGCAGCAGAGGCCTTCTTGGCGGCCTTATTCTTCCTCTGGTTCCTGTTTCTCCTGGATGAGGAACCAGATACCCCTACATGCCCCAAGCCAGCTCCTTTGGCCTGAGCAGAGAAGGTATCAACTACTGGAAGAACTGTTTTTTGGCATAGAGAAGCTCTTGACGATCTTCCTTTCTGCCGCAAGTTGTTCTTCCAACTTGTCGACTTCCTCCTGCTTAAGATCAAGGAGCTTAAGAGACTCTGAATGCTTTGAAGTCAGGTCAAGGTGCTCCTGTCGGAGAGAAATCAAACTGGTGATCTCTTCCCTTAGGGAGACACTCTCACCCTTAAGGAATTTCACTTCCTTTTTCTCAGCCTTCAATCTCTTACGACACTCCTCGAAAGTGTTGAGCAGAAGCTCATACTTCTCGAGGAGCTCCGCCTCACGGGCCGAAAGGCTATCCTCAGGGTCATCATCCTGAGACTCAGGATCAGATTCAGAGTCGGAGAGAGGGGTGTGAGCTTTTACCTTCCCAGTAAATGGGGGGCATTCTCCTTCTGAGTCGGAGCGACCCACCAGCCCGAAGTAGGCTTCCTCATCATCACTGGAGTCTGAGGAATCAGACTCACTCAGTGTCTTTGTCCTTTTGGCGATGTAGCTTCGCTCTTTCTTCTTATCTCTAGAGGATTTGTGCTCCTCTCCTTTCCCTTTTTCTCTCTTGCCTTGGTAGCAGTCGGCCACGACGTGTCCTGGCTTATTGCATCCAAAACAAATAATGTCAGAGGAGCGATGTTTGTTCGGTTTAGAAGCATACCTGTCAGAAGAATAATTTTTCTTCTGAAGCCTGGAGGAGGAGCCGTCTCTCTTTCTTTGATTCCTCATCTTGAGGAACTTCTTGAATTCTCGGGTGATGAGGGAAAAATCCTCCTCAGACAGCTCTGAGCTGGAGGAGCATGGCTCGGAGTCCTCTTCCTCATCCTTTTTCCTGGCACGGTATGAAACCGCACCCTTTCCTTTTCTGGAGTGAATGGCTTTTAGAGCAACAGTCTTTTCTTTGGCTGCAGCCTTCTCTGCTTCTTCTTCTGCTTTCCTGGTGTTCAGTTGAAGCTCATAGGACATCAGCTTCCCAAACAGAATTTGCGGGTCTGTTTCAGCTAGTCTGCCAAACTCTTGGATGACGCAGATCTTTGTGTCCCATTCCTTAGTAAGGGACCTAAGGAATTTATCATTAAGTTCACCATCAGTGAACACTCTTCCATATCCTTTGAGGGCATTGACAATCTTGAGGAAGTTCTCGAAGGTGACTCGATCTCTTCCTTAGGCCCTTGTCTGAAGGCCTCATATTTCTGGTTCAGAAGGGATCTCCGATCATCCCTCACTTCATCAGTGCCCTCCATTAGGATAATCAGGCAGTGCCAGATCTCCTTTGCTGTCCTGCAATTGCAGAAGTTCTGCATCATTGAGTCATCGACTGCGCTGACCAGAATGTTCTGCGCCTTCTTGTCAAGTCCCACCAGCACCATCTCGTCCTTGTCCATTTCAGAAAGTTTCTTTGGCACTTTCTTGGTAGGATCTATGGTGGAGACCTTAGTGGGGACATAAGGTCCCTCCTCCACGATCATGAAGAGTCGAGGATCAACTACTTCCATGTAGAACCTGATCCTTTCCTTCCAGATAGGAAGGTTGTGCCTGGTGCACACTGGGATCTTGCCTGTGAACTTGAGCCCGTCCATAGTAGATGTTTTCCTTCTTCTTGACACTAGCGACAGGATTCTACTCAAGGTGTTAACCTTTTTGATGAGTAACCTCCCTCTGATACCACTTGAAAGTCCACCTAGTGTCAACTAGCTTCACCTATGGGGGGGGGGAATAGGTGACGTGCAGCGTTTTTGCGGAATTAAAATTGTACCTGCACACGAAATAAAACAGCACAGCAAAAAGAGTACACAAGCTATTTATAGTGGTTCCCCGATTTGGGTACATCCACTTTCCCCCTTCGACCTATCTCCCAACAAGGGACGACTCGGTCACTTCACCAACAGGATTGAAATCCAATCCTTGCACTATCGGAAGGAACCCTTCCACACGTAGGAGACAACACTCCCACAACACGGGTTGCACCCAACCCTTACAACTCGGAACCAACGTTCCTTTACAACAAAAATGAACTAGAATGTACAAGAAATACAAACTACTTTTGGAGACTAAGGTGTCCCTCTTCGTTCGATGACGTGTTCTAGAAGTCACGAAGAGTCCACAACCCTAGATCTCACTTGGAGAGAATCTCCCCGGAACCGGCGGCGGCTTGGTTCTCGGGATCGGCGGCGACAACAGTGTGCGGCTGCTGTACTTTGGAGATCCAAACTTCGTAGCAAAGCAAGTGAGGTCTTCCAACGGTCACACTAGGATCGATCGTCTCGATCGATTCGGACGGGGAAGGTTTTCCCGATCAACAAATCAAGAGACAAGGGATCTCTGGTTAGACGCGTGAGACGCTACGCTTGGCTAAGCTTCTGTCGCCGGGAGATCAGGAAGAATCGCGATCAAAAGCGGCGACCAACTAGCACGAGCGGCGACGGCGACGGCGGAGCAGTTTCGTGATTTTAGGTCAAGATCGTCGCTCGTCTTCTTTCTGTGTGTTACCTTACTGTTCAAAAATACGCGTGTATTTATACACAAGTATACTCCTAAATGATCGTTGTGGGTCCCACCAGAAGAAACCCTAATTCCGGTTCAAAATAGTGCCATCGGCAGAGTCCGGTCCAGCGGTTTCCAGAAAATTGTCCAAGTCAGATTCGCGTGAGAATCGAATGTGATTCTCGACGATTCGGCGAGAATCAGCGGTGATTCTCGACGATTCAGCGAGAATCAGCGGTGATTCTCGCCGAATCACTTGATGATTCTCGCGAATCACTTGATGATTCTCGCCGAATCACAGCCCTGTACTTGAAAGTAAGTACACTCCAATAGATAGAGTACACGTAGGCCAACACACTGATCTGCTCAACGAGGGATTACGTCGTGCAGACCCGTGTATATTGACCTACTGCACCCTGACATTGGTGTGCACTTAGCGTGGAATAACTGCAAGCACAACTTGAAATATTTTGTCAAATACATTGTCTATTTACCTTAGCTTGTCCAGGGGCTTCTTTAAATCAGGTATGTTGTGGATACAATACCCAACAGCTCTCTATGGGTTGAAGCAAGCTCCTAGAGCGTGGTATGGGAAGATTGTAGAGTACTTGCAATTTTGTGGATACCTTGCTTCCAACTAGGATTCAAGCTTGTTCGTCAAGAAGAATGGGGAGCTACTAGTATTGGTCCTGCTGTATGTGGATGACATGATCATCACAGGGAACTCAGAGGGGGAAGTAGCGAGGCTCAGGGCAGAGTTTGCTATACGCTTTGAGATGAAAGACTTGGGAGAGTTGCATCACTTTCTCGGTCTTGAAGTGGAGAGGAAGGAGTGCAGAGTTCTCATTTGCCAGAAAGGGTATGCTGATCGCATTGTGAAGCGGTTCGGCATGGGCGAAGGGAAGAAGTGCTCTACTTCACTGGACTTTGGGCTGAAGCTTCGACGAGATGAGGGAAGGGTTCTTCATGATCCCTTGGTGTTCAGGGCTCTTGTTGGGAGCTTGATTTATCTAACAATTACAAGGCCGGACATTGCTTATGCTGTTGGCCGAGTAAGTCGGTATATGGCTGAACCAAGGACATCTCATCTAGTGGCGGCGAAGGGTATTCTGAAGTATGTCAAAGTGACTTCTGACATGGGACTCCTCTATAGAAGGGACTCGGAGTTTGCGTTGCTCGGGTACACGAATGCTGACTATGGCGGTGATTCGGATGATCGAAGGTCCACTTCAGGTTATGTGTTCACTTGCGGTTCAGCTAGCATCTCGTAGTGTAGCAAGAAGCAGGACTCGGTGTCAGTTTCAACCACGGAGGCGTAGTATAAGGCTTCGGTCGTGGCTGCTCGGGAAGCCGTTTGGTTGAGGAGGCTTATAGAGGATGTTCATGAAGAAGTGCAAGGCCTACGTTACTCCGGGGTGACAATGAGAGTGCTCTCAAACTGGTTAACAATCCAGTGTGTCACGCCAGAACCAAGCATATAGAGATTGATCACCACTTCATCAGGGAGAAGGTGTTGGAAGGATCTCTGCTGGTCGCTCATGTTCGGAGTGAAGATAATATTGCTGACATCTTCACGAAGCCACTATCGAAGGGGCCCTTTGAATGCTTGCGCAGCTTGCTGGGCTTGGTCACCACTTCCCACTTCAAGGGGGAGTGTTGAAATTTGTGAAGTGGAAGTGGTTGACAAGATAGGCCGGGTGGCCTGGGCGGACAGCTTTGGCGGACTAGGCGGACTGGGCGGACTATGATGTGTGGCCTGGTGGAAGGTCTAGTGGAAAGCCGACTGTCTTCTGAGCGGGTTGTTGCATGAAGGCCGCGGACTGTGCGGCCTGGTATCTGCGGATAGGACGTTGGCTTTGGTTTAGCCAAGGAGCGGCATGTGCGGATAGAGGCTTGCGGACTGGTGCATTGCTCAGTGGTCGTGGTGCAAGCTTGTGCTGTTTGGCGGTTTTGGCTCGTGTCCGCGGGAAGCTTGCAGACTGGGTGGGTCTGCGGAATGGGCTGTTGCGCACTGGGCTTAGAGCTTGGCTGAGGCCTTGTCGAGCTCTGGTGTTACAGCAGGTGCTTTGCTGTGGAGGTCGTTGGCGGACTGGTTTTGGAGTCCGGGAGATGGTTGCTGCGTTGGGCAGGAGTGCGAGGAGCTTGCGGACTGTTAGCGGTCTGTTCTATGGTGTTTGGAGGACAGTAGTTTGTGTCCTGCCATGCTCGCATTGGCCTTTGATGGTTTTGGACTTGGTCACACTCTGTGCCAAGACCATGGTGTCCGCCGTATCTGCCAAGTCCGCTGTGACCGGGCGGACTGTTGCTAGCTGCCTTTGGTCGTGGACTTGTGGCGGATTGAGGCGTGAGTCTTGCGGACTGCCTCGGGCTTGTGCAGACAGCCATTGAAGGGGGTTGCTGTCCTGCATTGATCGGAAGCTTTGCGGGCTGTTGCCTTGTCCGCATAGCTTATGCGTACTGGAGAGGGTTCTCCAATGTTGTCTTGCTCCTGGCGGTTTTCCTTGGTATCCGGCTGAGTCCTTGCGGACTCGGCGGACGGTGTTTTGCTATCGCGCGAGCTATGGCGGTGTCGCTATCTCTAGGGCAGTGACCACACTCCTCACCTCGCCTATAAATCCCTGGCAGGTCTACAGTAACTTGAGTGAACAGTAAGTTGGGTTGGGCGAAGTGCTGCGGTCTCAGTTTGTCTGTCCGCGCAGATGTTTTCAGTGCTGACGTTTGCTGTGTGCAGGTCGCGCAGGTAGCTTCAAGGAGCCAGGAGTTTGGCTTTGACTTCGGTCAAGTACTTGTAAGTGTGCGGTCTCTGCGGATTCAGCAGGAGGTCGCTCTGTGGCTTGTCATCTCTGTCTCTTCTTTGCCAGCTTCAATAACCTGTCCGCCGGCTTCAGGCGGGTAGGGGGTGTTCCTCAGTTCAGCTTCAGCAGGAGACGAATAACAGTGTGTCCGCGCGGCCTCGCGGCTTCGGCGGACTCCGTGGCTATTCGGCGGTTTGCAGCTTAAAGTTCGGGCGATCTCAGCAGACTCGGCGACCTCGGCGACCTCGGCGGTCTCGGCGGACTCTGGTGCTATCCACCCGGCTTGTTTTTGGTGCTTTCTGTTTTCAGATGTTCATACTAGTTAAATCATGTCTCGCTACGTATACCTCGCATTGTAAAGAAGTGAATGTATGAAAGATCTGCTTGTGCTTCCATTGTTTGTTGGGATTAGCCTTGTTCCTTGGTTTTCCGCTGGTTCAACGTGCGAACTGGGTAGTTCCGAAGATATTAATTTGGCGTTTGGGCTACCTTGCTGACCACACTGAGAAAATTTTAACAGTTACGTGCTTCCAATACCGCGAAGTTGTAAATGGAGGCAGGATTAAAAACCTTCCTCTGTTACTGGACTCCTCAGATTCACGTTAATCCGAACATTTATGATAAATTCGTCATGCTGGTTCATAAAGACCCAACATGTGACCATCAATACAGCGCATGGCTGCCACCTGCACAATTAGAAAAGTTCAACAGATATGAACATATGATACAGATTGTCCACTGTTACATTATTATTCTAAAAGATAATTTATGATTATTACCTTCCCATGAATATGATATTTTATCGGACCATCCATCTCTGCTCCTAATGCTACTAATCTTGTCACAGTTGTTTGTATATCAGTTACAGTAAAACATAGTATAGAGGAGAAATCTTTCTTTGTGCAAATCTTTCTGTACATCAGAGACAACTATAAACTGGTTAAAACTTAACCATTGGAAACCTAAAGCTTAATGAATAAACAGTAGACTAGTAGAGGTGGATCGTGATGGATAATGAATTAACATAATTTAGAACCGTTTGACAGAATCATGAAAAACTAATTTAGAGACAATTAAGAAAACGGAAAAAAGACTCAGCACTTAGATAAAGAAAATGGTGACCATGCTGAGAGAAGAAGGAAAACAACTACCACAGAAAAATCATGGATCAAGGGCCCAAAATTGAAAGCTGCAACTAGTTAGAGCCAATATTTATAAATAGTTAAAGGGACTCCGAACCAAATCAAACTAATATTTTTTTTACTTCAACTCTCTTCATCTTGTGTATACGATGCAAAAGAACTCAATGATTCTGAGCCAACACCGGCCTCAACCAAGAAATACGATGCAAAAGAACTCGAAAATGAGAGGAAGAGAAATCACATAAAAAGTGGAGAGATTCGTTACCCAAGTTCACTCAATGATGCAGTGGAAAATATCTCTCCACGAGATCCGCCGGAATCACACTGGAACGGGAGTTAGGATGCACGAGCCCACCAGAATCACACCGCGTGAGAACGGCAGCAGTGCGGTTGTCGTCGTCGGGCGAGCAGAAGGCGACCAACGGAACGGAGCTGGCGGCTATTCGCACAAGGGGGGTGACGGCTCCTATTCGCCCGAACCCTAGGGGAAGCTATTCACGGGATTCTCAAAATGAAACGTGCTTTTCAATTCTCCTCGTAGTCTTTAAAAGGTTTACGTTAATTAAAAAATTAAAAATCAGCACTTAATTAACTTACAATTAAACATTTAATGAAAACTAAAAACTATTAAAACTAAAATTGCTAAAATATTAATTTAAGTAGCATTGTAAACTCCATCCAAAGGCTAAGCGGTCGTGCGTGACCGCGAGTGGAGGTTGTAGCGATGTTTGCGGTTGCGGCGAGCTACCTCAAAATTGTGCGGGACGGCTCCATCTTCATCAATAAACATGAAATTAATCATTAAATAGAAATCATGAAATTATCCGGTACCAAAAGTCGAAAGGGTTTCGGGATGGGAGGGAGGAAATGGCTGACGGGATGGGAGGGAGGAAATGCTGTCGGGACGAGAGGGAGAAAGAAATCAAAGAGGCACGAGAGAGTAAGCGCGGGATCGAGCGGGAAATGAAAAAGTGTGACAAAATTTAGGTCAAAAATCTCTTTTTTGCCATGAATATTATTTTTCATGGCTAATACACACTATTTATAACCATGGGTATAAAATAATTATTAACCAGAGTTTTTCAATCGTGTCTAATATCAGTGTATTAGCAAAGATTTTTAGTCCCTGACCAAAAAAGTGTAGCAAATACTCACTTTTCTAGTAGTGAATTCTTGCCTTCCAGATAGCAAACTTGTTCAAGTTGCAAACTAGAGGTCTGGTGCTTGCATAGTCCTTATTTTGTGTCATGGTATAAGTAATGTGCTAGAGAAATTTAGATTTTAGAAGGATCTGTTGGTTCAAGTGTTACCTTGTACAACCAAATAAACTACCATCTGATACCAATTGAAAGAAATGGTAAACCTCTAATACCAATTGAAAGTGACTTAGGAAATTAATAATCCTTTGATACCAATTGAAAGTCAAGGGGATAGATCAAATTAGCTCTAGAGGGGGGGGGGGGGTGAATAGAGCTTTAAAAACTTTTTACAGATTTATATGATTTAGCTGTAAAATAGGTGATAACAAATATTATGTAAAGAGATTAAATCTAAACAATCACAGCACAGTAAAAAAAGAAAAAAAGCAACCAGACAACACAAAAAATTTTATAGCGGTTCCCCAAATTGGGTAAATCCACTCTTCAACCACCATGGTAGGAATCCACTAGCAGATTTTGATCAGGTGACTGCCACCATAAGTTTTTGCTCAGATGCCCTGTCACCAAAAGATCTATTTACAGGCAGATCTCACAACCCTTTAGGCTTTTGATCAGGTGCGCAAAAACCAACAATAAACTTTTGAAGGGAGTTAATAAACCCTTTATACAGTGAAAGAAAAGTTGATGATGTCTTCTCTTTTTCTCTAAACAACAGAGAAGACAAAAGTGGATCTTTGTTGTTGAAGCTCCCCCTGAGATGTAGAGTTGTTCAGGAAAGAAGGAAGTTTTGCTTCAGGGTGTAGGTCTTCAGATTGATGTTGATCTACAACAAGCTTTTTAGACTAATTATATTCAATGTCTCTTGAAAGCTTGGAGAAGATTTGCTGATGATGAAGACGGAATGAATTTTCAGACTCTTGAAACTTTTTGTGTCTGCCCATATGACTTATTAGATTCTCTAACTTCTCGTTTTCTCTCTCGTGTCCTTGATTGCCGATGATTCTTCTGTATGTCTTTTCTGAATTTGAATTTTACTCCTTGATTGACTGATGAATTCTTGGAACTTGGACAAATGGCTAGAAGGGCATTAATTTGATTCCTCAACTGTCCCAGATATTAAGCCGAATTTTTACTTTGTGAAATCCAGTAATTAATGCTGGCAATGAACGACTATATTCATAAGAATATATGCATTTAATTACTCAGAGCAATATAGGCAACAATATATTAATTCAGCCTTGGTCAATCTGGAAATGAACTGCAGAGAAGGAAATAATGAACTGACAGATTTCGTCGACCTCAAAACAGATTTTGTCGACCTGAACATAAAGTTCGTCGAGCTGAGAAATCATCTTCATCGACCTGAGCTCAGCGAACACCAATCTGAAAATATCTTGCTAATTCTAAGCTCCAAGTTCATCGATCAGAGAATCTGTCTTGAGGGAAGAAATCATCGACCTGAGCTCGAATATCGTCGAACTCAACTCAGAGAAAGAACTCTGAGTTCTTCGATCTGAGAATCTGTCTTGAGGGAAGAAATCATCGACCTAAGCTCGAATATCGTCAAACTCAACTCAGAGAAAAAACTCTAAGTTCGTCGATCTAAGATCGTCGATTGTCGAGCTGAGTTCGAAGAACTTCGAACTAATAATCTGAACTCTGAATTCTTATAAGTTCGAGTCTCGTGAAGTCCACTGCTGGCTGGTCCATGAAGCTTGATTCTAAAGACTAGCCTAAACTCTAGGATAGACAAACTTGACCCTGGCTATACAAGGTGGGTCAAAACATCCTAATAGTGAACCTTAGCCCAAATCCAAACTTGGGATTCAACACGATGCACATCCGCCAACCCGTAATAGTATAGGTTGGGATCAAGTCATTATTTCCGTTAGAGACTGCCGTTATCCCGCCCTTCTTAGGCACGACTTGCACCGAGCTAAGCCAAGCGCTATCTAAAATTGGGTAAATAATAACTGTGTCTCATAATTTTATAATTTTGGCCTAAATGACGTCATTTGTATTGGGGTTGAGGTGTCGTTGAGGCTAAATGGTGCCCCATGAATTATCCTCTAGCATAATTTTATGCATCCAAAATGAGGGGCTAATCACCTTAATATCAGATATTTGTCATGTAGTGGCATGGCAGGGATTATTTAAAAAAAAATTAATTCTGAAATTTCTGAATCGTTAAGCGCAGAGGAAATAATTACGGGCAATTTTGAATCCTTTTTAAAAATAATTATTTAAGATGATTTGGAGTTGTTTTAGTTCTATACTCGACGACTCTTCATTTGACGTTTTAATTTTAAAATTATTTAAATTTATTTGCTTGAAATTTAACGTCTGAATTATTTCTTTTAGGCACACACTAAGTTTGTAACACATGATCTTCAATAATTATTAAAATTATTTCAGAAAAAGACAATTCTTCTTCAAAATTTGTCTCTAAACTAAAACAAGAATCGTCGTTAAAAAGCGCATTTCTCATTGAAGGATTAATACTAAAGTAACTTCTTCATCCCCAACTTGAAGGTAAAGTTTTCTATTACTTACATCAATTATCGCCCAAGAGGTGGCAAGGAAGGGTCGGTCGAGTAAGAGGGGCTCTTCGACGTCCTCTTTAGTGTCGAGGATAACAAAGTCTATCGGGAAGATAAACTTGTCAACCTTAAGTAACACATCCTCTACAACCCCTATTGGGTACTTAATCGACCGATCCGGTAGTTGGATTCTCAATTTAGTTAGGATTTGGTGACCAAAACAAACTTCTTAAATAACAAGTATGGCAACAAATTAATACTAGCGCCTAGATCTTCTAAGGTGTGCTTTATTAGCAAATTGCCCAACAAGTACGGGATGGAGACCGCCCTGAATCACTCAATTTTCCCGGGAATTTATTTGATACAATCGCCGAGCATTCTGCATTAAGAGAAACATGTGAAATATCCACAAATTTGTTTTTATTTGAGAGCAAAACCTTGAGATATCTCACGTATTTAGGCATTTGAGAGAGTGCCTCGCAGAATGGATCATTAATTTCGATTTATTTTAAAATATCGATAAATTTTTGTACTGCTCCTCGTTGCACTCATTTTTAAACTTAGAAGGATAAGGAATTTGAGAATTTTTAATATTGTGCGGAGCTAAATCAGGAGAATAAATAATTTGCGGAGAAGTAGATGAAACGTTTACCTCTGATCCAGCCAAATTTTTAGAAGTTACCTCCTTTTCGCTATAGAGGATAATTATATTGGCACTCTCCCATGAATTGGGCTCGATGTTGCCCAACAATGCTCTTTGTTGGTGTTTGGAAAATAATTTGGCGGGCTGTTCAATTTGATTTTCTAAATTTTTAATAGATCTGATAAGATTCCAGATATTAGACTCATTAGAGGCAACGTATTTAGTGAAAACTTCTTCAAATGAAGAGGACTTTGTGATGGCAGTGGAGCGAATTCGGGAGGATTCATTTGTGGTGGCGTTGAGCATTGTTGGTGTTGCACCATGAAAATTTTGGGTGGCACCTTAAGCCCTAATTATAACTATTATTGAAAGGAATATTACTATTCAAGGACAATTAGAGTTCCCATGTAGTCCATGTGTGCTTTGATTAAATTATTGTTTAAATTATTATTATTATTATTACTATCCCAATTGGTGGCGGAGGAAGCAAACATCTCCGCCACTTTCTTAGTTAAGCGTTCTAGTTGAAGTGCTAGGCTAGTGGTGACCTCGACTTCATGGAGTCTGGTCGACTTGTTAGGTCGCAACCGCGGTGCATTCCCATAATAAGCATTCATGGCCATCTCCTTAAAAAGCTCATTATTTTCCTCAAGGGTTTTGTTATTATGAGCTCCCCCACGGCTGTATCAATCAATTGCCTAGTTTGGAGATTCAAACCATTGTAGAATGTTTGACTTTATTACCACATAAGAAGGGCATAATGAGGACATCTCCGCAAAAGGTCCTTGAAGTGTTTCCATGTGTCATAGAGAGACTATTAGTCAATTTGCAGAAAAACGATAATGTCCGTTTGTAATTTTGTGGTTTTAGCCGGAGGGAAGTATTTAGTTAAGAACTCATTTATTTCATCCATATATAGTGACGGATCCTCTAGGAAGAGAAACCAACCACTGCTTGACCTTAGTCTATAAAGAAAAAGAAAATTAGCACAAATGTAAATTATCATCAGTAGCGCCGTTAATCTTAAATGTGTCGCAAATTTCTAAAAAAATCGATAAGTGTAAATTTGGATCTTCATCTAGTAAGCCATTAAAAATAACTGATTGTTATACCATTTGGATGATACTTATTTTTATTTCAAAATTATTATATACCACTGTCAGGTGAATAAGTTAGATTGTGTTCCCACCCAATTCGGCCTCACATAATAGAACATGGTCCGTAGTGGGGCGTCATTAATAATGAGATCTTCCATTATTCCTTCGTTGGTTTTTTCAATTGATTCTTTGATAGTTATTGATAAAATTTGACCATGTAATCGGAGGTGACACCGCAAGGTGCACTCAATTTCTGAATCAAAATTTAAATTAAGATCGCTCGAAGAATTCCCTCGAGATATACACCAAAAATAAAATTAGAAAGTAAGAGGCAAGGGGAGAAAAAGATGAAGAAGAAAAGTTAAAATTATTATTATTATTATTTATATTTTTTTCAAAAGTGAGTTAAGTTAGACCAGAACTTTCCGAGGTCTACCCTGTGAAGGGTTCGCATCAGTATTAGTATATATGCAAGGATGACAAGCTCAAAAGTCTCTTTACGAGAATTTAGATTGCGCCTTTAAAATTTTTTGAAAATAAAATTGGAAAAGAAAATAATAATATTAATAACTTTTTCGTTTTTCAAATTATCAATACAAGTCCCCATCAACGACGCCAAAAACATGATGGGGCTAAACTGCGACAAAAAGGCAAGTGCACCTTATCGAAAGTAGTATAGGGTTTTACAATCAACGTCGTATTAGACTCGGGGTGGTTGAGTAATTCTACTTTGGAAAATCTTTATTATTCTATCAAACATACCTAGGAGTTGGTTTGCAAAAAGTAAAGACTAGAAAAGTTAACGGAAAAAAACAATTGTTAAAAGGTAGTACCTGATATTTGAATCACCTTAGACAACGAAAAAAAGGAATGAAATAGAATTCAAATTTCTCTTGTTGAAGAGGCTTTGACCCTGGAGGTTCTTGAAGCTCTCTCTCGAAGATTAGGTTCAACTAAGCTTAGGTGTATCAACCAAACTCTTGTTCTCAAATTGCATAACAAAAGACTTGTTTTAGGTTATGAACGCCACTATTGGATTTCACTCAAATCCGGAAGAGTTACATCATCCTCTCTCAAGGGTTGTGTTCTCCTCTTTTTACCAATGAGTGATTATTCATCTTACGACCCTCTCGGCTAAATAAAGAATGAAAATAATTATGAAAACTATATATCGACGATATAGACTCATAACAATTTGCTCAAAAGTAAATAATAAGCGTTCAATAATTTTGAGAAAATAAATTCTTAGTCATAACAACATTATTTCATCCATGGATCAACTCAACCAAGTACTATAGGAATTAGTTACTCATGGAGATAGAGTAATCATTAGCATAAGAATAAGCCATGCGGAAGAAAAGTGAGATTAAGATAAAAATGAATAATATTTTGTTGCTTGCTAAGAGAATTACAAGGAACCTAAGGAATTACAAGTGAAAGAAAAGTGCAAGTTAACTAAAATTGAAAGAAAAAATAGATAGAAAAAAGAAAAAAATTACAACTTGGACTCCAAAATCCGATCCTTGGCTATTTGGAGGACTTGTCTTTTTATTATTGAAATTTTTAGGTTACAAGGCCCCGAGTCACGCCCATGACCTGGGGGCATGTCTCGGGCGTTAATGCTGAAGGCAGAGCAGGCGCGATATTGCTTCAATTCAAAGCGTTACAGTAAGGTCATGCCCGTGACTTGGGGGCTTGTAAGGGGCATAACGTCTGGAACTAGAGATTTTGGCAGGGCGGGTGTGAAATGGTCAATCAGTGAGACTTACATGGGTGTAACCTGATGATTCCAAATTTTATTGGGTGTTTTGGACCCATTTTCGCTAGATTTCACGCAAATGCACTTCATATTTTGCTTATAATCGTTTATATTTCAATTGTTCCTCATTTATACATGAAGTGCACATTTGAACTGTTATGGTGAACATTTGCTCTCACTTTTGTTGGGGGTAAGCACATGGTGCTCCCCATTGTATTTTTCTTCTCGTATTGTTATTTTAGTTGTGTGGGGGTAGAGCCCAATCCCTCTTGGGAATTCTGTGTTTCCCATGGTCATGCAATTTTTCATCACACATTGGTGCTTTGACATAGTGTTCCCTTGTCCTAGATTGAAGTGTAGTTTTGTATGATCTCACAGCGGTGTGAATTCCTTCTTGCACGGGTTGTTTTTCCCATGCATGAACATTGTGCTAAAATATGGGTTTTCTGCCGTCACTTGTGTATTTTAGTCACACAAAGTTGATCCCAATCATGTGAGATAAAATTGCACAAGCAACCTACTTGTCTAAATTTTTTATAATATTTATTGGTTGTGCATTTCCTTCACGCACAGTTGGATTCAACCATGTGAGAAGAAAATGAAAGTGAAGGATTGATCTAACTAACTCTAAAGGGGGTGAATAGAGTATTTTAAAATTTAACTTTGTTTTTACAGCGGTTTAAAATAGGTGATACATATATATATAAATAAAAAGAAGTATGACAACATAGAAAATAAAAAAGTAAAGCACAACCAGACGACACAAGGAGTTTATAGTGGTTCTCCAATAAACCTGGGTACATCCACTCTTCTACCACCCTAGTAGGAATCCACTACAGGTTTTTGATCAGGTGCCCTGCCACCACAGGTTTTTGATCAGGGGCCCTGTCACGATATGTTTTTGATTAGGTGCCCTGTCACCACAAGATCTATTATCTAAGGGAGATCTAGCAACCTTTTGAGCTTTTGATCAGGTGCCCAAAAACCAAACCAAGTCTTTTGATAAGTAGACTTGAGAACCAAAGAGTTTAACTTTTGAAGGGAGTTATAACCCTATACACAGTGAAAGAAAAAAAAAGATGTTGTCTTCTCTATCTCAAATCTTTGAGAAGTATAGTAGATTTTGTTGATGGTGTCAAAGCTTCCCCTGAGTTATAGAAATCTGATCAGGAGTGGAAGCTTTGCTTCAGGGTGTAGGCCTTCAAAGAGAACTTGTTCTTCCAGTAAATCATTCTGAGAGATTGAGCTTTTGGTATCAGATTGAATATGTGTTGCTGGAAGAAAAGCTTGAAGAAAAAGAATGATGAACAAGATGTTTCTTTGTCTCTGTCTCTTTCTTTGTTTCCAGATTTTCTCTTTCTTCTTCTCCTTGTTCTTCTTAATTGAGGATTCTTAATTCATTGCTTCTGGTAATCTTCTGAAAATTTTCTTTTTATATAGATTGCTGATTCCAACACATTTGAATTTTAAATTCCTTGAAATCTTCTGTATAATTTCTGGGAGTTTGAACAACTGATTTTTGTCTTCAATGTATTTCCCCAACTGTCCCAGTGAATATGGTAGAGTAATAACTGTTGAAAATTGTGAAGTGAAAGTGGGTGAATGGAAGGCTTGGGCAACCTATCCGCGCGGACTACGCGGACAGGGTTTGCAGACTGCTACGTCGGCAGGGATGTTGCAGGCGGTTTGCTCTGTGGCGGCCTGGGCGGTCTGTTCGTGCGGACTACGTGGACAGCAACAGCGGTCTGTCAGGCCGGCGAATACTCAGCAGGCAGTTGGATCCCAAGAAGTAACCAGGCGGATAGAAATCCTATCCACGGAGTCCTGCATGGAGCGGACTGATGAACTGGAGCTCAGCAGACCGGTTTGGCAGTTGCCTTGGTCATGCTCTAGTGGAGCGGCAAGTGGAAGCCGCGGAGACCATCGGTCAGTGCGGACAAAAGCTGGAGGTCGCCCGGTATGGCGGGCTAGATCCAGTGTTCGCCAGTAAGTGCGGACTGGCCCTTATGGCCAGTGGACTGGACTTGGTGTGATCTGAACGAAGTCCAGGTTGGCTCAGTCCGGGGAGATCGTGCAGTGGAGCACGGGCTGCTTTCTCAGTCCGCCAAGTCTAGTAGAAGTGGTTGCCTTGATTGCTAGCTTAGGGGTATGCGGACCGAGGATTGCCTGTGCAAGAGCGTGCGGACTGGAGCTGGAGTCCGCTGAGTTCGGTTTAGCCTTGTGATGAGGTTATGAATTCAGGATTGCGGATTGGAGTTTGCTGTGTAAGCAGACTGGATCGGCGTGTCCGTTGAGTCCGGCGGTGCCTTGGAGATAGAGGCAATGGACTCAGGAGGTGCGGACGGAAGCCGGGTGTCCGCTGAGTCCGGCAGGTGCCTTGATGGCGAGGCTGCGGGCTCGGGTTATGCGGGCTGATGCCTTGTCCGCAGATTGGCGGACACAACTGTTGTGGAGTCCGGCTGTGGTGGTCCTGGCTTGGCCTCTGGCGGCAAGGCGGGCTGGATATTAAAGTCCGGTCTTGGAGAAGCTTGGGCGGACTGGCTATCTGCACAGGAGCGGCGAACTGGAATGTGTGTCCGCGGGCTGGCGGACACACTTGTTCTTGCTGCGGGATGTGGCGGTGATTCTATCGGCTAGGGCGGTGACCATACTCATCATCGTGCCTACAAATAGGACCCATGTCACATCAGGAGTATGTAACCTGAACCGAAGTAAGTGAACATTAATTGAGCTCGTGTAAGTTACTGTGGTCTGGACTTTGGTGTCCGCGCGGTTTGAGAGTTGACCCGGTTGTGCTGTGCAGGTTGTATAGATAGCCCTGGAAAGCCAGGACTTGGCTCTGATTGTGGTCAGGGACAGTGCGGACTCTGCGGTTAAGCAATATGCGGTAAACAGCAGGTCGCGGATAGCGACCAGGTGGTCTCCTCTTGGGCAACTTGGTTCGGGGTTCAGGAAGTCGCCTGCTTCAGGCGGACTGTTCCATTCGGTGACGCAGCTTGTGCGGTCTGGCGGCTAGGCGACATCGCGGTCATGCGGCCTGCAGATCGGCGGTGAAGAGCTAAGCATTGGAATAAGGGGTAGTCCACGCGGCTTGGGTTGCGGTCTGGCGACCTGGCGGACTGAGCGGACTCCACAGCAGAAGACCGGCGGCTTGGTGGTTGAGTCCGCGCGGCTTGTTTTTTGTTTCTTGTCTTTGAAACTGTCTCTGCTGTCCTGGTTGGGTTGTTTTGTGAAGCATGTCTCACCATGTATGTCTCGCCGTGTAGAGAAATTTGCTCTTGATCAATAAAGAAGCTTGTGTTGCATGTGTTGCTGGTTGTTACTGCTTTGTTGAGATAACCCCTGCTAACTCCACGATCCGGGAAAACTTTCAACAATATAAGTAATGTGTTCTCCTCCGGTTTGTTGAGTTTCAACAGGGTATCCGAGGAGGCCTCTGCGGTTTTGTTGAATTTTAACATGGTATCAGAGCGAGGTTGTTGGAGTGGTCAAGCAGTGCTCAATGGAAGTAGTTGCTCTTCTGTAGAGGAAACCAGTGGTAGAACCATGGCAGTGGAGGATGCAAGTTGTCTTGGTATTGATCTCCTTACAGAGACGAACTTTGAAAGGTGGAAGTCCTGTATGAAGAGCTTTCTTCTTGGCGAGGACCTTTGGGAGATTGTATGCGGAGCAAGAAGACAATAGAATACTGCTGGCAATGCTGAAGAGATGAAGCTTGGAAGGAGACAAATGCGAAAGCGGAGTCTATTCTCAAGCAGGTGATCTCATCGGAGCTCTTGGACCACATCAGTGGATTTCGGTCAACTGCGGAGGTTTGGAATTCCCTTGATGGTATGTTCAGGAAGGAGGTGAAGGTTGCTGCTGACGATGGTCCCTCTACTACATATCAGGAAGAAAGGAGTATTTCTCCTAGGCATGATAGGAAGAGGAAGGAAGGACCAAGGTGCTATAAATGCAAGCAGCAAGGTCATCTTCAGAAGGAGTGCAAGGTTGTCTTGCTCTCGGCGAACGTTGCTCAGGTAGGGAGGAAGGAGAAGAACCTTGTTGGGTTATCAACAAGTTCTGGATCTTATCGGATGAATGCCAGTGATAGTGCAGCTATCTGGCATGAAAGACTGGGGCATGTAAGGATGGACAAGCTGAAAGCAATGGCGGAAAGAAGACTCGTAAGAGGCTTGCCTAAATTGTCATCCTATGGCGATGGTCGGGGGTGTGTCGGATGTCAGGAAAGTGGAGCCTATCGCTTCATGGTTGATAAAGCACAATCTAGATGTAAAGCACCATTGGCGGTTGTCCATTGTGCTCTGGTGGGACCGACCGTCACGGCCAGTCTTGGAGGCAGCCGGTTCATGCTGATATTGGTTGATGACTATTCAAGGTATACTTGGGTATACTTCATGAAGAAGAAGTCCAACATGGTACGCTTGTTTATGGAGTTCAAGAAGCTTGTGGAAGGCCAGCTTGGCCGGAGGATCAAGGTGTTGAGGACAAGTTTCGGTGGTGAGTTTGGCTAAACCGAGTTCTCACACTTTTGCAAAAAGAAAGGGATCTGGAAGGAGATTTCTTGTGGACATACTTCACAACAAGGTAGTATTACAGCTCGGATGATCCGTTGGTTAACGGAGACCTGCAAGGGTTGGCTTCAGAGTAAAGGCGTTCCAAAGGCCCTTTGGGAGAAAGGGATGGCCTGTGCTGCTCATGTCATCAATAGGATGCCTCTTAGTCCGATCATAGTGAAGACTACTTATGAGCTGATGTTCGGAGTAAAGCCCAGCATGAAACATCTTCGGGTGTTTGGATCTACCTGCTACATACACTCTCCGGGTGCTCTTAAGACAAAGCTAGTCTTTGTTGGGTATGATGAGCAAAGGAGAAGATAGAGGTGTATGGATCCTGCGACGAAGAAACACATAGTGTCGAGAGACATGTCTTCGATGAGTTGACGCCGTATTGGGGTAGCTCTCATGTGGAGCTTGAGATAAGCAAGTCAGATGGTGGGCTGAAGGAGGCTGCTGCTAAGGAAGTGGAGTTGCCTGAGTCACCAGGTACTCCAGGTTGTTCTAGCTTCGGGGCAAAGGCGTCAGAGTCGGGAAGAAGAGGGAGCGATGCTCCAGGATCTTCTGGCTCGAAGGCAGAGGCTTTCGGTTCAGGAAGCAGGGGGAGCGATGTTCCAGGCAGTTCTTGTTCAAGAGGGGAGTCTTCTGGGTCTTGTAGTAGGGGGAGCGTTGCTCCAGGTGCTCTTGGTTCCAGTGAGGAGGCATCTTGTTCAGGAAGCACGAGGATCATTGTTCCGGGATTGCCCGGGAACGGAGCTGGTTCAAAAGCAGCGGAGGTGGTTAGCCATGATCAGGTTCTTCGGAGATCGAAGAGGATCAGTAAGCCACCAGCTCGATATAGTGAAGGGAACACGGCGGACTTGGTTCCGTGTTTCCTTTTTAGCCCTCAGGTCGAGCAAGGTTCTTCTGACTGTGATGACCCCACTAGAATCAAGGAGGTGGTTGACACCAAGGCTGAAGAGGTGACATCTCTCATAGGTAATAAGGCTTGGGCTTTTGTGCCCAAGGAAGTTGGTGATACTCCTGTGATGCATGAGTGGAGGTTGAAGCTGAAGAAGGCAGAGGGAAGCATGACTCCTCTTTGGAGATGCTGGAGGGCTCCCTCATGGTCCATGATATGCAGGGCGAGGACTATGTCTTGGACATCTCTTCGTAGATGCTATCGGAATGACCAGGTGCAAGGTTACGGGAGCTGCTGCAGTTATTCACCACTTATCACTTCAAGGGGGAGTGTTGAAAATTGTGAAGTGAAAGTGGGTGAATGGAAGGCTTGGGCAACCTATCCGCGCGGACTACGCGGACAGGGTTTGCGGACTGCTACGTCGGCAGGGAAGTTGCAGGCGGTTTGCTCTGTGGCAGCCTGGGCGGTCTGTTTGCGCGGACTACGCGGACAGCAGCAGCGGTCTGTCAGGCCGGCGAATACTCAGTAGGCAGTTGGATCCCAGGAAGTAACCAGGCGGATAGAAATCCTATCCGCGGAGTCCGGCATGGAGCGGACTGATGAACTGGAGCTCAGCACACTGGTTTGGCAGTTGCCTTGGTCATGCTCTAGTGGAGCGGCAAGTGGAAGCCGCGGAGACCGCCGGTCAGTGCGGACTGAAGCTGGAGGTCGCCCGGTATGCCGGGCTAGATCCAGTGTTCGCTAGTAAGTGCGGACTGGCCCTTGTGGCCATTGGACTAGACTTGGTGTGATCTGAACCAAGTCCAGGTTGGCTCAGTCCGGGGAGATCGCGCAGTGGAGCGCGGGCTGCTTTCTCAGTCCGCCAAGTCTAGTAGAAGTGGTTGCCTTGATTGCTAGCTTGGGAGTATGCGGACTGGAGGATTGCCTGTGCAAGAGCGTGCAGACTAGAGGTGGAGTCCGCTGAGTTCGGTTTAGCCTTGTGATGAGGTTATGAATTCAGGATTGCGGATTGGAGTTTGCTGTGTAAGCAGACTGGATCGGCGTGTCCGCTGAGTCCGGCGGTGCCTTGGAGATAGAGGCAATTATCTCAGGAGGTGCGGATGGAAGCCGGGTGTCCGCTGAGTCCGGCAGGTGCCTTGATGGCGAGGCTGCGTGCTCGGGTTATGCGGACTGATGCCTTGTCCGCAGATTGGCGGACACAGCTGTTGTGGAGTCCGGCTATGATGGTCCTGGCTTGGCCTCTGGCGGCAAGGTGGGCTGGATATTGGAGTCCGGTCTTGGAGAAGCTGGGGCAGACTAGCTATCTGCACAGGAGCGACGAACTGGAATGTGTGTTTGCGGGCTAGCGGACACACTTGTTCTTGCTGCGGGATGTGGCGGTGATCCTATTGGCTAGGGAGGTGACCATACTGATCATCGTGCCTATAAATAGGACCCATGTCACATCAGGAGTATGTAACCTGAATCGAAGTAAGTGAACAGTAATTGAGCTCGCATAAGTTGCTGCGGTCTGGACTTTGGTGTCCACGCGGTTTGAGAGTTGACCCGGTTGTGCTGTGCAGGTTGTGTGGATAGCGCTGGAAAACCAGGGCTTGGCTCTGATTGCGGTCAGGGACAGTGCGGACTCTGCGGTTAAGCAACAGGCGGTAAACAGCAGGTCGCGGATAGCGACCAGGCGGTCTCCTCTTGGGCAACTTGGTTCGGGGTTCAGGAAGTCTCCTGCTTCAGGCGGACTGTTCCATTCGGTGACGCAGCTTGTGCGGTCTGGCGGCTAGGCGACCTCGCGGTCAGGCGGCCTGCAGATCGGCGGTGAAGAGCTAAGCATTGGAATAAGGGGTAGTCCGCGCGGCTTGGGTTGTGGTCTGGCGACCTGGCGGACTGAGCGGACTCCACAGCAGTAGACCGGCGGCTTGGTGGTTGAGTCCGCGCGGCTTGTTTTTTGTTTCTTGTCTTTGTAACTATCTCTGCTCTCCTGGTTGGGTTGTTTGGTGAAGCATGTCTCACCATGTATGTCTCGACGTGTAGAGAAGTTTGCTCTTGATCAATAAAGAAGCTTGTGCTGCATGTGTTGCTGGTTGTTACTGCTTTGTTGAGATAACCCCTGCTAACTCCACGATCCGGGAAAACTTTCAACAATATAAGTGGAGTGTTCTCCTCCGGTTTGTTGTGTTTCAACAGGGTATCTGAGGAGGCCTCTGCGGTTTTGTTGAATTTTAACAATAACTCTGTGAAATCCATATTTAATGCAGCCAGAAAATGACTATATTCTTGAGAATATTGAGCATTAATTATCAGAGTATTACTATCTTAATATTTGTAATCAAACTGCTTTAGTCGAACTAAGAAACTGCAGAAAGATTAGTCGAACAGAACATGGAAGGAGTTTGTCGAACTCAGCAAAGATTTCGTCGACCTGAGCTCCAAGTTCGTTGAACTGATAATTCTCCTTCGTCGTGCTAAGCTCCAAGATCATCGAACAAAAAATATACTTGCCAATCTGAGCTCCAAGTTCGTCGAACTAAGAAGGCACTTCGTTGAGCTGAGATTCTGAGGAAGGATCAGAGTTCGTCGACCTTAGCTAGACTTTTGTCGAGCTCAACTCAAAGAAGGAACTTTGAGTTCGTCGATCTGAGATCGACCATTGTCGAGCTGAGTTCAGCTATCGTCGAATGCCTTTTCTGCATTTATTAAAATGTCTTGTCTCTAAAGTCTTCTGTCTCTGAAGTCTTCTGAAGGTAGGTTTTCAACATTCTAACCTAATGTGACTGACCTTAACCCTGGAACTAACATATGAACCTAGACTATACATGTTGGGTCATCAATCCTAATAGTGAACCTAGCCCAAATCACAAGTAGGGTTCCAACAATCTCCCCCTATTTGGGTGAGGTCACTATAGAAATAAAAATAAAGAAAATCACAAAGCAATAAAAAAATCTGACATAATTATAAAACTTCAGCAGATTTAAACAAATGTGCCTTGTGAGTATATATATAGCAAAATAAAATTCAAAATGCATAATAAGAAAATTATGGGTTTTTCTTTGAAGCATTTGAAGAAGGAGCAGGTTTTGAGAAGACCATTATTCTTTTGGGATCCCCTGCTTCTCTTTGAGTCATCTTCATGTCTTCAGCACCCATGTTAGAAAGTAGCGAAAAGAAGCGAAAAGTAGAGAACAAGCCGAATAAACTTTTGAATAATTGAAATTTTATTATCCAAAAAAGGTAACTATTACAAAGGTATGCCCTCCCTTATATAGAATGGAGGAGAGAGGAGAGAATACAAATAAGAGATGTGGGACTAAAAATTTACAAGCTAAGCGGACTGTACAAAGTAAACCGCACAGGCCGCGCGGTTAGACAGAAGGACTAACCGCACGGCTACAACAAGAGAACAGAGAGAGGTCGCCTGTGAAGATTGCTAGACCGCCCGGTTTACAAGCCGGCGAGTCAAGCCGCCAGACCGCGCGGTCTTCAACCCGCCAAGACAGACCGCCCGGTCACCAACTTCAACACTCCCCCTCAAGCTGGAGCATATATATCAATCATGCCCAGCTTGTCGCAAACATGCAGAAACGAGGCGGAAACTGGCTTGGTGAAGATGTCAGCTAGCTCTTTATCAGACGTGACAAACGGAGTGCATATTTGTTCTTTTAAAATCTCTTCACGAATGAAATGGCAGTCAACCTCAATGTGCTTTGTTCTTTCATGGAATACCGAATTTTTGGAGATGTATATGGCGGCCTTGTTATCACAGAACATAGGTAGAGGATGGTTGTACACCTCTCCTAAATCTAGCATGAGAGCCCGCAACCATTTCAACTCACAAGTGGTTGACACCATACTGCGATACTCAGCTTCTGCACTGGACCTGGAGACAACAGACTGCTTTTTGCTCTTCCAGCTCACCAGATTTCCCCCAACAAAGGTGCAAAAACCTGAGGTTGACTTGCGATCCCTTTTGTCATCAGCATAACTTGCATCTGAGTAGGCTTCAATCCTCAGATGACCATTCTTCTGAAACAGTAATCCTTTCCCAGGCGCAGCTTTGACATATTCCAAGATCCGCAAGGCGGACTGTAGATGACATTCCCTAGGCGCTTGCATGAATTGACTCACCTTGCCCACAGCATAGGAAATGTCGGGTCTGGTCACTGTGAGATATATGAGCTTACCAACCAGACGCCTGTACCGCGAACTATCTGTAAGAAGAGGTGAATCATCTGTCCAGGTTTTGTCCTCCCCAATAGCCATGGGGCATCGGGCAGGTTTAGCTCCAGTCAATCCTGCCTCTTTTAAAAGATCAAGGGCATACTTACGCTGAGAGAGAACTAAGGAGTCGGGCTTCCGAGAGAGTTCGATCCCCAGAAAGTACTTTGGAGAGCCCATATATTTAGTGATCAGATGTTGGCGAAGATGTCGCTTTGTCAGGGCTACCCCTTCTTGGTCATCGCCAGTGAGAAGAATATCATCGACGTACACAGCAAGAACAACCAGCCCAGAAGGAGTTTTGCGAATAAAGAGAGAGTGATCAGCAGAGCTTCGCACAAAACCAACAGCCGCCACAATACCGCTGAACTTGTCAAACCAAGCTCGAGGACTCTGCTTGAGGCCATAAATTGCCTTCTGTAGCCGGCATACTCGTGTCTCCCCCTGAGCAACATACCCAGGAGGTTGCTCCATGTAAACGGCCTCGTGAAGATCACCATAAAGGAAGGCATTCTTGACGTCCAGCTGAGAAATCGGCCAATCCCGATTGACGGCCACAGAGAGAAGAACCCGGATTGTGCTGAGACGAGCCACAGGGGAGAAGGTGTCAAAGTAATCAACCCCATAGGTCTGAGTAAAGCCCTTAGCAACAAGGCGAGCCTTATACCGATCCACAGTGCCGTCTGGGCTAAATTTGACCACAAAGACCCAGCGACAGCCAACAACATCAGTACCAAAGGGAGGAGGAACAAGAGTCCAGGTACCCCGCTCAGTGAGGGTCGCCATTTCCTCATCCATGACCATCTTCCAGTGAGGAATAGCAAGGGCCTCCTGATAGGAGCGGGGTGTGGTAGTGGCAGAGATAGCCAGTGCAAAGGCCCTGCGAGAAGGAGTAAGACGATCATAGGAAACAACAGCAGCAAGGGGGTGTAAGGTACATGTCCGCACCCCTTTGCGAAGAGCTATAGGAAGATTCAGGTCAGCCGGGCCCACGGCATCCGGAGCATCCGTGGTAGAGAAAGCTGGCCCGGGAGAAGAGAGCGACGGCAGCGGAGATGAGGGAGAGGGTGGTGGAGAAGGGAGAGAGAGAGGTGGAGGAAGAGGAGGGGGTGGAGACTGTGTAGGGGTGGAGAGTGTAGGAGGAGGAGAGGGAACGAAGGGAACGGTAGGAGAATCAGAAGCTGGGAGAAGAGGAGAAGAGTCATCGGAGAAGTAGGAGGTATTCTCGAAGAAGGTGACGTCAGCAGAGACGAACTGCTTACGAAGGACGGGATCAAAGCAACAGTAGCCTTTCTGAGTGGTGGAGTACCCCAGAAAGACACATTTGGTGGAGCGAGGGGAGAGCTTATCACGGGTGGCAGAAGGGGTATGCACAAAGGCAGTGCATCCAAAGATTTGGAGAGGGAGAGGAAACGGCTCCTTTCCCGGATACAAAATGGAGAACGGGGTTTGGCCGTGGAGAACCGTGGAGGGAATGCGATTGATGAGGTAGCAGGCAAGGAGAACAGCATAGCCCCAATAGGAGCGAGGAACATGCATCTGGGTCATCAAGGTGCGAGCGACATCGAGCAGGTGACGGTTTTTGCGTTCGGCCACACCATTTTGTTGTGAAGTATAGACACAACTAGTTTGATGAATAATCCCATTTTGCATGCAGAATGTAGAGAAGTCACGACTGAGATATTCTTGGGCATTATCAGATCGAAAAACTTGGATAGAAACACCAAACTGAGTTTTGGTCATAAGATAGAAGGATGTCCATACAGAGAATAATTCGGAGCAATCTTTTAACAGATACACCCACGTACAGCGAGAGAAATCATCAATGAACGTGACAAAATAGGAACTACCCCGACCAATGGTAAGAGTAGGAGAAGGACCCCAGATATCGGAGTGGATAAGATCAAACGGACGGGTAGAGCTACGAACGTGCTTTGGAGGGAAAGAGGAGCGGTGATGCTTGCCAAGCTGACAGGCCTCACAGTTGAGCGGAGGACTTTGAGGAGGAAGGTGGGGCAGAAGTTGACGAAGAAGACGGGGAGGAGCATGACCAAGGCGGAGATGCCATTGGAGAAGATCTGTGGAGGTGGAGGAGAAGGTGGAAAAGGCAGAAATGTTGTCCAGGAAGTACAAGCCGCCACTCTCAGTCCTAGTAGCAATCGTCCGTTGGGAGTCCGGATCCTGAAAAGAGCAAGAAGTAGAAGTAAATGTGACGGAACACTGTAATTGCTTGCAAAGAGAGGTAACAGATAATAAGTTGCACGGGAACTGGGGCACGTATAGAGTATCCGCCAAGTGAAGAGACGGAGTGACAGGAACTATCCCTGTTCCATGGACTGATGATGAAGAGCCGTCAGCGAGAATAACCGGGGGCAAGCGATCATGTTTTTCTAGGAGAGAGAAACACAGGAGATGGCCGGTCATATGATTCGTAGCACCAGTGTCGATCAGCCATTTTCCCTGAGTAACAACGTGTGCACGACCAGAAGCCGTGACAACCGAGGCGAATGGCTTGGAGGAGGATATGAAAGCCATGAAGGAAGGAAGAAGAAACTGCAGCGGTCTCGGTGACAGCACACCAGCGGCAAGAAGGGCCACGACCAAGGTGCAGAGCACAAGCCGCGCGACTAAACCAGGAGGTCTGGGCGACTAACAAGCAGAAGCGGCGAAAGGAAGAAGGGCAGAGAGGCCGCTCAAACAAGGAAGAATCCGCGCGAATAGAGAGAAAGTCGCGGGGAGAGGAAAAGAGAGCAAACCCGCGTGAAACCGCGGCGGGTAAAATGGGAAGAAGCCGCGCGAACACGAGCGGCTAGGAAGCAGATCAAGGCACAGCGGGGAAGAGGTCGCGCGGACTGCAAAAGGCCGAGCGAACAGAAGAGAGGAGAAGAGCAGGTGACCGCGACCAAGATGTGGGTAAGAAAGGTACAACCCGCACGGTCAGGCAGATCACAACAGCTGCTAGAAAGCGGTCAAAGGCACAGCGGGGAAGAGGTCGCGCGGACTGAAAAGGCCGAGCGAACAGAAGAGAGGAGAAAAGCAGGCGACCGTGACCAAGATGCGGGTGAGAAAGGAACAACCCGCACGGTCAGGCAGATCACAGCAGCAAACCGCGAGTAGAGAGACAACACACGCGGACAGAGACAGACCGCAACGACTAGGAAGTCGGAGCGGCAAGAAAGAACAAGGAGCGCGGCGACAAGGAAACAGGTCGCTGCGACAAAGAGCAGTAGGAGAAGAGAACCAAGAAGAAGCAAGCCGCGCGAACAGGGCAGCGGACAGAAACAAGCCGCGCGGATAGAAACAAGCCGCGCGGACAGAAGAGAAGCAATTTGCGAAACAAGTCGCAGAACGCGGAAAACAAGCCGCGAACAACAGAGAGCGCACAGAATCAGGAGGAAATGACCGTGTCCTCTGATACCATGTTAGAAAGTAGCGAAAAGAAGCGAAAAGTAGAGAACAAGCCGAATAAACTTTTGAATAATTGAAATTTTATTATCCAAAAAAGATAACTATTACAAAGGTATGCCCTCCCTTATATAGAATGGAGGAGAGATGAGAGAATACAAATAAGAGATGTGGGACTAAAAATTTACAAGCTAAGCGGACTGTACAAAGTAAACCGCACAGGCCGCGCGGTTAGACAGAAGGACTAACCGCACGGCTACAACAAGAGAAGCAGAGAGAGGTCGCCTGTGAAGATTGCTAGACCGCCAGGTTTACAAGCCGGCGAGTCAAACCGCCAGACCGCGCGGTCTTCAACCCGCCAAGACAGACCGCCCGGTCACCAACTTCAACATCCCATAATCTTTACTGATGCAGCTCTAGGCATTATAGCTTCTGGATGGAAACTCATATAAGTATCAACATTAAAAAGGTTTTTCTTTTCATACCTTTCTATCTCTTTCTTCCTGTAGGAATACATGGTTGAAAATTGAGAAGTATCTTTTCCTTCTACTCTGGCTTTCCTTATCTGTAAAAGTTCTATAACCTCCTTGAATCTGACCATTCTAAAAGTAGGATCCATTTCAGGATCATATACTAGAGATAGTGGCCGTCCTGGACTTGATTTTTCGTGCTGATTATCTTCATATATCTGATGTTGACTGCTTTGCCTTCTTTATTATTGTTTGCTGCCCTAGGAATTATGCTGCTGCCTGCTACTGCTTTGATATGGTCTGGAATGATAAGAAGTTGTAGACCTTTGAACTTGTTAAACATTTCCTACTGATTCTACTGTAGGAGGAGGAGGAGGACCTCTCCTAAATTGTGGAGGTGGAGAGTATCTCCTGCTCTTCTTCCTTTCTTTCATATCATTCTTTGAATACCTCATCCAGTGAGGAGTGTCTGGAGTGATAGTAATGTTGTGTCGAATATAATAGGGGGTGTCAGCAGTAGGAGAGGGTTTAGGAGCAGCCCTAGATGGAACCTTCCTCTTAAGTTTTCTCTTTTTAGAACTAGAATCTTCTGAGTCATCTGACTCTTCATCATCATCAGATTCATTGACAGGATTATCATAGAGGGCATTAATCTATTTAAGCATTTCAGCAGAGAATACTGGATGAGCCTGGGGCTGTTCAGGTATATTTTCTTCTTCAGCCTGAGGCTATGCTTGAACTTCTGGCTCTATAATTTCTATATCTATGTCCTCAAACATGAAATCATCAATATTGGACGTGGGGGATTCAGCCCATCAAAAAGTTAGAGGTGAGAAAGGCTTAGGCTCTATATCAGATATTTGCTCTATAATATTCTCATTAACTGCAAAACTTGTCCTTAGTTGTTCCAAAACTACAGGACTTATTGGTGATGTGTAACT
The DNA here is from genome assembly GCA_039583875.1 of Platanthera guangdongensis. NCBI lineage: Eukaryota > Viridiplantae > Streptophyta > Magnoliopsida > Asparagales > Orchidaceae > Platanthera > Platanthera guangdongensis. The sequence goes on along the minus strand of CM077150.1, from coordinate 75,898,848 downwards.
TACGATTATTTTAGAATAATTGCTATAAACTGGTAAGGTGCTGCTATAACTGTATCAAAAGAATAATGTAATGAAGAAATATCAACTGTGGGACTAAGGATAAAATCACCAACAATGATGATTTCTGGAATGGAAAAGTCTGCAGCTACTTCTGCTATACAAAACATTTTAGTATCATCAAAACTTACAACTGCTGCTACTGCTGGAATTGCTGCTATTAGAGTTGCTGCAGGAGCTTCTTCATGAAATGCTCGAGCTTCTTCATTGGAAATCTCCCCCTGCCTGGATCCAGAGAGTCCTGAACCCAGACCCCCAGAAGAAGGGACAGCGGAGAAGGAAGCTAGTTTTGAAGAAAGAATATTGATGTAAGCAGCAAGTGGAGCAATGACCTCATCTATGATTTTCTTGAGTGCAGGGGTAATAAACTCAAGAATGTTTGCTGATATAGATGAAAAATCAACATACATGTAATCATTTGGATTAGTAGATGTTGAAGGTTGGTTGGCAGTAGAAGAGGATGACATGGAGCAGGTTGGACAGATGGTGAATGCCTGTGGAATGGAGGGTGTTGGAATGTCAGTTCGAATGTTGGAGGTTGAGACATCAGGGAAGATAGTATCTTCCTGAATATGTGAATGAGGTGGAGATGTATGAATTTGAGGTGAAAGAGGTGGAGTGTGTTGTGGAGATGGAGATGAAAGTAGATCAAAATTTAGTGATGACAGTAGTGGATCTGTTTCATCAATATGTGATGGTAGATGTAATTGAGGAGGTGGAGATGTTGTATCCTCAGGAATGTGGATTGGTGAGTGTGGAGATGGTGGTCTGGATGGTGAGACAGGAGGGATGGAAGTAGAAGGTGTGTCTGTAATGACTGTGGATGGTTGTTGAGAAGGAGAGGCATCAACAAATGGAGTTGATGAAGGAAATATGGAATGATGTGGAGATTGAGGAGGAGCAAGTGTAACGCCCCGAAACTCAAAGGAGCAAAGGGGGACGTTTTGGGCCAGTTTTGGTTTCTGGCTGAAGGCACACGGCCTGGGACACGGGCGTGTCCCAGGGCGTGTCAAGCGTGTGTCGACACTTAGCCGCGAAGTCGTCGAGTTATTCTCGACGATTCGTCGAGAATGGGCACACGGCCTGCGACACGGGCGTGTCGCAGGGCGTGTCGACCCGTATCAACACTTAGCCGTGAAATCGTCGAGTTATTCTCGACGATTCGTCGAGAATGGGCACACGGCCTGCGACACGGGCGTGTCGCAGGGCGTGTCGACCCGTGTCGACGATCGTCAAGGTGAAATCGTCGAGATTCACTCGACGATCGTCGAGACAAGGCACACGGCCTAGGACACGGGCGTGTCCAAGGCCGTGTCATCGAGTCGTCGATCTCCACTCGACGAAATACCCCGTGTACACGGCCTGGGGGCCCAGGCGTGTCAAAGTGACACGGGCAAGGACACGGGCGTGTCCTAGAACCCGTGCAGTGCTCGTGTTGGAAACGGGGGGAAAATCATGGGGTACACGGCTGGCTACACGGCCGTGTCAGCTGGAACACGGGCGTGTCAGCTCGAACACGGGCGTGTTCGATACCCGTGTGCGTGTTCAGAAGATTCGATTTTGACGGCGAATGCGGCACACGGCCCTAGACACGGGCGTGTGCCAGGCCGTGTTCGGCCCAGATTGGGCATTTCAGCCCCGAATCAAAGCCGTTCGTTTCCCTGATTGAAGATCCAATGGCTGTGGGTTGTTCCTGGGAGTATATACCCGGGAGTTGACTTGAAATCCACCATTTTTCTTACCTTTTCATCTCTCCAAACCCTTGGAGAAAGAAGAGCTAAGGCAAGAGGAAGAGGAGCTAGATCCGCCATTGGAGGAGCTTCGGAGCTCCGAATCGCAAGCCGACTCCGGATCCACGGAGGCAACGCGAGTGCGGTGATTTCTATCCGATTACTTTTCGATGGAGCCAAAGAGGAACGCAAGGGTAACGATCCTCATCTTGAGCACTAATAGCTCTCTTTCTTAGCATCTTTCTTAGCATAGGAAGCCCGCTCTCGCGAGTTTGCGAAGAGTTGGAGGCGTTCCTTCGGGTAGATATGTAAAGTCCCCGTTGTTTAGAGTCCGTATGCGAGAACGGACATAGGCATTTTGGTTGAAGCCTACCCGGATATGTTAGTCCGGATCGGTGTTGTTGCATTGCATAAGGCCGGAGAAGACTCCGTGCTATTGGTTGTTTTCGGGTTTTCTACGCGGTAGATTGCAGCAGGGAGCCTTGGGGACTAACCCAAAGGTGCACCCGGAAAACTGGGCGGATACGAGATCTTGCCAACTTGGTGGCCTGAGAGCCAACTCGAACATAACTGAGTTATGTGACTTGCGGTAGAATGGGACTCGGTGAAAGTTTGACCCGCGCAAATGGCTTAAATTGTCGTTGCGAAGTGAGCACGGGTTAGATGGAGCCGTACCCGCTTTATGTCGTCCGGTTAGAGCGACCTAAGGTTACGTGGGACTCGCCGCTGGCATAAAAAGGGGAGTCTTCGGTGGTCAATGGCTTAAATTGACGTTACCAATACCGTGAAGACGAATTGCTCATAGGTTTGGCCGTCTTAGTGGCGGTGGTGAGTCCGGAATGTTAATGGCTTTAATTGACGTAACATCGACCGGTTCACCGAGAATGTGCCCTGAGTGCACGGGGTGTTGGCCTTACGAGCCAACGTCTGTGATGTTATGGCTATGGTTTTATATTACTCGCTTATGCTAAGGAAATGCAGGGAAGGAGCATCGCCGCCCCGAGTTGGGGGTGGGATCGTTATAATTTGGTCAGCATTGCTGACCGTTGCTTTGTTTGCCACCGTGCGGTGGTTTGTTGCTTGCAGGTGCAGCTGGACCAAGCGGTCAATAGCGGGCTAAAGCCCTTTTTGCGAAGCTGGCCCTCGAAGGCCCAAATGGAAATGTTTTCTATTTTATTCATGTATGGCCGGCCTGCGTGCCGAGGTTGGTAAATCATGTAACAGACAAGTGAAACATTTTGTAAGGCCTTAAGGCCGATTCTGGGTATTTTGTATACATTCCTACGTATTGTATTAGTGGACATTCATGCTTGTTACTGGGTTCTTGTTTTACAACTTATATAAACTGCTTCCGCTAGAATGCTCTGTGTAGGACGTTGAGATTGGTTGGATGGTTTCCATACGTAACCACCCGGTCTGTCTATGGTATATGGCGTCGGGCCCCGGCCGGACCTACTGCTATATACTATGCGACGGATAGGGGGTGTTATAATTTGGTATCAGACTACTGGTTTTGGTCGGACTTAAGCTGAATTCGTGGACGAATTCTTTTTAAGGGGTGGTGAGCACATTGTGTGCGTCATCGTTATAACGGTAAAAGAACCCATGAATGTCCACTTAGGAATGAACATACTCGTGTTTGAGGAACCTGCGTGTTCCTATAATTGCTGTTCGCAATTTTATTTGGTCGCTTAACGGTGTTTTGTACCACTATAGGTGACCGGAAGCGGTGCTGGACAGCCTGAATGTCCGGTTTCTGAGGAGCATAGTGCACCCAGTGAGGTGTTTGAGCCTCCTCCTTCGTATGAAACCGTTAGAAGGATCGTAGAAGCGGTGTTTACTGTGGCGGGTGCACAGCTAGGAGGAAATGTACAACCCTGTGCCCCTGTTGTGGCTTCAACACCGGTGGGCGTGATGCAGCAGATGACCTTTGGTAGACCATTGGGGCAGCAGCTGAATATGCATTTAGTGCAGGGAGCGCACACGGTTGAGGAATATTTGCAAGCTTTTCTTATGATAAGTCGCTACCCATGCTTTGAGTCGGAAAATGAGCAAGCTACAGTCGATAGATTCTATAATGGCCTACGCGCCGAGTTACGAGTCCTACTGCTAGGACCAAAGTTATTGGGATTCCGAGCCTTGGTGGAATCAGCTGGATCATTGGAGGCAGAGTTGAGGAAGACCCTCCCGATGCCAGCGACCATGGTATCGAACTATACCAACCCCATAAGAGCTGCATCCAGCAGAATGCTGGAGAAAGGGGTTATGAAATCGACTAGTAAAGCTACTTACACTTGTTATACTTGTGGAAAGAAAGGGCACTTTGCCCGAGACTGTTGGAATGGTGCTCTGAAGGGTAAGAAACTTATGTCAGGAGCAGTCAAGGATGTCAGTGCAAAGGAAACGGCATTCAAAACGCCGAACACCTCAAAGTCGGCATATCGAAAATGGTATAAGAAGCATAGGACTTCGGGTCCAGCTCCTTCTGGTACTTCTGGGTCGACTACGGGTCAGACCCCGGGCACATGTTACAACTGTGGGGAGCCGGGGCATTATGCTCGTGATTGCCTAAAGCCCTGGAGAAAGCCCGTCGTCGTGACGACAGGTATGGTTTAAAGATAGTTTTGCTTTAAATACTTGTTATGCATATTAGCTTAGGACTACTGTGCTAAGCTTTGTTGCGACCTTACTTTATCTGCGAGAGCACCGTTCGTTTAGGGAGCTTCGCGTTCCTTTATTAGGAATTTTATTGAGCCTTGGAGTATCTCCTTCGATGGAAAGAGATAAATTGGATGCGTTATAGTCCAATGGTGCTCATTCGGCGAGGTTAGAATTCGTTGCTCTTAGTTTGTGGTTTGGGAATTATGAGTACGATCTGTAAGCGTCGTTACTTCCGTTGGTGGAGTTTGACGTTATATTTGGCATGGACTGGCTCTCGGAGCAGCAAGCCTGCGTTAGCAAGGAAGTCAACTTGGGAGCAAGTCGTGAGACGACCCTTATGAGCTCAAAGAGGTCGAGCAAGGCGATGATGGCCGCTCTTCAGGTAGTGAAGGCGGTTTGTGCTAGTGTAGAGCTGTTCTGTACACTAGTGGTGGTTGTAAAGCCGAAGCCCGCGTTGGATTGTATTTCAGTGGTATCGGAATACCCTGATCTGTTCCCCGCAGATCTTTCTGGAGCCCCGCCTCAGCGGGAGATAGATTTTAAGAGCGAACTAGTGCCAGGTGCAAAGCCTGTGTCACGATCTCCGTATCGGCTAACGCCTAAGGTAATGGCGGAGCTGAAAGCTCAACTGCAGGAGTTGTTGGAGCAAGGGTATGCGCGTCCAAGTCCTTCGCCTTGGAGCGCACCGACCCTCTTTATTAAGAAGAAGGATGGAAGGTTGAGGCTGCGTATTAATTATCGGGAGGTCAACAAGTTGACGGAAAAAGAGCAAGTACCCAATCCCAAGGATCGATGATCTCTGTGATCAGTTGGTAGGGTCAACGGCGTACTCTAAATAGATAAGGGAGAGTGATATCCCGAAGACAGCGTTTAGTACGAGATACGGGCATTGTGAGTTTACGGTCATGCCGTTTGGGCTGACTAATGCGCCGTCAGTATTCATGGATTTTATGAACAGGACGTTCAGGGAGTACTTGGACCATTTCGTGATAGTCTTCATCGACGATATTTTGGTGTACTCGCAAAGTGAGGAAGATCACTTCAAGCGTCTTCATTTGGTGTTGGAGACGCTAAGGATAAACCAGTTGTATGCCAAGTTCTCGAAGTGCGAGTTTTGGCTATCCTCAGTGGCGTTCCTCGGGCATATAGTGAGTGGAGAGGGTATTGCTGTGGATCCGGCGAAGATTGTTGCGATACGAGAGTGGCCTGAGCTGGCTATGGTAGCGGAAGTCCGGAGTTTGCTGGAGCTTGTCGGCTACTATAGGCGCTTCGTGGAGAACTTCTCGCGGATAGCGTTACCTCTCACTACTTTGACGAGGAAGGAGCATAAGTTCTTTTGGACGCCGGAGTGCGCGCGAGCTTTTGAGAAGTTATAATGCCGGTTGACTACGACGCCTGTGCTGACTTCGCCAAGTGAAACCGAAGGCAATGAGATTTTAATGATGCGTAGGGCAGCGTTTTGGGTTGCGCGCTACTGCAACACGGAAGCGTAATAGCGTATGGACGTGAGTTTTGCCTTGAAGCTATGAAGGCATAATTGTATACGGTGTGAAAGTGGATCTCTACGCCGGTCACAAAAGCGTGAAGCATCAGATTGATCAGAAGGATCTGAATATACGACAGCGTAGATGGATGGAGTCATGGGAGACTATACATTCAAGATCCACTACGCGCCTGATAAAGGGAATGCGGTTGCTGACGCGGTGAGTCGCCAAGCCCCAGCTCGAGCCAAATGGCTATCGGTGCAAGACGAGCGGTTGGTGCGAGAGTCGGTGGCGTTGGGGATCGTTTGTATGAACAAGCAATCAAGTGCTGAAGCAGTTCATGGTAGAGGCTCTGGATGAGTCAAATTCCCAATTCGTCGTGGTGGACGTATTGCTTTGGAAAGACGGTCGTCTGTGCGTCCCAAGCGTGGGCAATTTACGGGGGGAGTTGTTGTACGAGGCACACCATACCAAGTACTCGATTCACCCGGGGAGCACGAAGATGTACCGCGACGTCAAGAAACTATTTGGTGGACGGGTTTGAAAAAAAAGATGTGACGCTATACGTAGCGAAGTGCCAAACCTGCGCCTTGGTAAAGGCGGAGTGCCAAAAGCCGGGAGGATTTCTTAAGTCCTTGCCTATTCCGGAATGGAAATTCGACGACATCTCTATGGACTTTGTGCACGGTTTGCCAAGGTCACAAAAGGGGAACGACGCCATCTGGTTGGTCGTGGATCGATTAACGAAGGTGTCGCATTTTATTCCGCATAGGAAGGACGATCCGGTGGAAAAGCTGGCAAAGCTTTATGTGGATAATATAGTACGGCATCATGGTGTGCCCCGCAGCATCGTGAGTGACCGAGATGGGCGGTTCACGTCCAATGATTGGAGGCTGTTGCGACAAATGTTGGGAACAAAGTTGAAATTCAGCACAGCCACCAATCCGCAAACGGCTGGGCAGACCGAGAGGGTTAATAGAACCGTGGAAGACATGCTCCGCATGTGAGTCTTGGATTTTGGAAGGTAATGGGAAGACCACCTTTATTTGGTGGAGTTCGCATACAACAATAGCTACCAAGCAAGTATTCAGTTGACGCCTTTCGAGGCCCTATATGGTAGGAAATGTCGCACGCCGTTGTCTTGGTTAGAAACGGGTGAGTCAAAGTTGTACAAGCGATCGGAAGTGGAGGATGCTACTTCTTTGGTGAGAACGATTCGGGATAGGTTGCTTATCGCTCAGGACCGGCAAGCAAAGTACTATAATGCCAAGCACAGGAACGTGGAGTTCGCTGTGGGCGATTATGTATACTTAAAGATCAAGCCGTTCAAGGGTGTCTCCCGGGTGCGACGATTGAAAAAGCTAAGCCCGAGGTACCTTGGACAGTTCGAGGTTCTGGAGCGAGTTGGAGAAGCGGCCTATAGGTTGAAGCTTTCGGTGGAGCTAAGTGGTTTACACGATGTGTTCCACATTTCGGTGCTTCGGAAGGCGGTACAAGAGCCTACGCGAGTGATCGCGGTCGATCAAGTGCCGGTGGACAGTGGGCTAACAACAAAAGTCAAGCCCGTGCGGATTGAGGCCTCGGAGATCAAACGGCTACGCAATAAAGAGATCAGGATGGTCAAGGTCCGGTGGGACAATTGCGGCCGTGAGGAGCTCTCCTGGGAGCGAGAGCAGACTATGCTTGACGAGTATCCGGAGTTGTTCCGCTCAGGTACAAATGCTGTTTTTGTATATCTTTCCTTTATATAATTTCGTGGGCGAAATTCTTTTAAGAGGGGGAGAGTTGTAACGCCCCGAAACTCAAAGGAGCAAAGGGGGACGTTTTGGGCCAGTTTTGGTTTCTGGCTGAAGGCACACGGCCTGGGACACGGGCGTGTCCCAGGGCGTGTCAAGCATGTGTCGACACTTAGCCGCAAAGTCGTCGAGTTATTCTCGACGATTCGTCGAGAATGGGCACACGGCCTGCGACACGGGCGTGTCGCAGGGCGTGTCGACCTGTATCAACACTTAGCCGTGAAATCGTCGAGTTATTCTCGATGATTCGTCGAGAATGGGCACACGGCCTGCGACACGGGCGTGTCGCAGGGCGTGTCGACCCGTATCAACACTTAGCCGTGAAATCGTCGAGTTATTCTCGACGATTCGTCGAGAATGGGCACACGGCCTGCGACACGGGCGTGTCGCAGGGCGTGTCGACCCGTGTCGACGATCGTCAAGGTGAAATCGTCGAGATTCACTCGACGATCGTCGAGACAAGGCACACGGCCTAGGACACGGGCGTGTCCAAGGCCGTGTCATCGAGTCGTCGATCTCCACTCGACGAAATACCCCGTGTACACGGCCTGGGGGCCCAGGCGTGTCAAAGTGACACGGGCAAGGACACGGGCGTGTCCTAGAACCCGTGCAGTGCTCGGGTTGGAAACGGGGGGAAAATCTTGGGGTACACGGCCGGCTACACGACCGTGTCAGCTGGAACACGGGCGTGTCAGCTCGAACACGGGCGTGTTCGATACCCGTGTGCGTGTTCAGAAGATTCGATTTTGACGGCGAATGCGGCACACGGCCCTGGACACGGGCGTGTGCCAGGCCGTGTTCGGCCCAGATTGGGCATTTCAGCCCCGAATCAAAGCCGTTCGTTTCCCTGATTGAAGATCCAATGGCTGGGGGTTGTTCCTGGGAGTATATACCCGGGAGTTGACTTGAAATCCACCATTTTTCTTACCTTTTCATCTCTCCAAACCCTTGGAGAAAGAAGAGCTAAGGCAAGAGGAAGAGGAGCTAGATCCGCCATTGGAGGAGCTTCGGAGCTCCGAATCGCAAGCCGACTCCGGATCCACGGAGGCAACGCGAGTGCGGTGATTTCTATCCGATTACTTTTCGATGGCGCCAAAGAGGAACGCAAGGGTAACGATCCTCATCTTGAGCACTAATATCTCTCTTTCTTAGCATCTTTCTTAGCATAGGAAGCCCGCTCTCGCGAGTTTGCGAAGAGTTGGAGGCGTTCCTTCGGGTAGATATATAAAGTCCCCGTTGTTTAGAGTCCGTATGCGAGAACGGACATAGGCATTTTTGGTTGAAGCCTACCCGGACATGTTAGTCCGGATCGGTGATGTTGCATTGCATAAGGCCGGAGAAGACTCCGCGCTATTGGTTGTTTTCGGGTTTTCTACGCGGTAGATTGCAGCAGGGAGCCTTGGGGACTAACCCAAAGGTGCACCCGGAAAACTGGGCGGATACGAGATCTTGCCAACTTGGTGGCCTGAGAGCCAACTCGAACATAACTGAGTTATGTGACTTGCGGTAGAATGGGACTCGGTGAAAGTTTGACCCGCGCAAATGGCTTAAATTGTCGTTGCGAAGTGAGCACGGGTTAGATGGAGCCGTACCCGCTTTATGTCGTCCGGTTAGAGCGACCTAAGGTTACGTGGGACTCGCCGCTGGCATAAAAAGGGGAGTCTTCGGTGGTCAATGGCTTAAATTGACGTGACCAATACCATGAAGACGAATTGCTCATAGGTTTGGCCGTCTTAGTGGCGGTGGTGAGTCCGGAATGTTAATGGCTTTAATTGATGTAACATCGACCGGTTCACCGAGAATGTTCCCTGAGTGCACGGGGTGTTGGCCTTACGAGCCAACGTCTGTGATGTTATGGCTATGGTTTTATATTACTCGCTTATGCTAAGGAAATGCAGGGAAGGAGCATCGCCGCCCCGAGTTGGGGGCGGGATCGTTATAATTTGGTCAGCATTGCTGACCGTTGCTTTGTTTGCCACCGTGCGGTGGTTTGTTGCTTGCAGGTGCAGCTGGACCAAGCGGTCAATAGCGGGCTAAAGCCCTTTTTGCGAAGCTGGCCCTCGAAGGCCCAAATGGAAATGTTTTCTATTTTATTCATGTATGGCCGGCCTGCGTGCCGAGGTTGGTAAATCATGTAACAGACAAGTGAAACATTTTGTAAGGCCTTAAGGCCGATTCTGGGTATTTTGTATACATTCCTACGTATTGTATTAGTGGACATTCATGATTGTTACTGGGTTCTTGTTTTACAACTTATATAAACTGCTTCCGCTAGAATACTCTGTGTAGGACGTTGAGATTGGTTGGATGGTTTCCATACATAACCACCCGGTCTGTCTGTGGTATATGGCGTCGGGCCCCGGCCGGACCTACTGCTATATACTATGCGACGGATAGGGGGTGTTACAGCAAGAGCTTCTGTTGGGGTCGGTGAAGTGGCTATTTAAGCCCTTGTGTCCTCTAGTGATATCCTGGAAGAGGAAGCCCTGGAGGGCTCTGGGATAACCCTCTCCAATCTGCCAAATAGGGCAGAGGTAAGCCTCTTAGAAGCATTGATTAAAATGGTCCGGGAGACCAAAAGTTCTGGAACCTTTGCCTGTAAGAAGATTCCCAGAACTCTACCAAAACTAACATCCTTCTTACTAATCTTCTTCTTAATCAAATCAAACATAATTTCACTCCAGTTCACTGATTTTTGATTAACCAGGGCACTCATCAGAAGTAATTGGTGCCGGGTTTTGTAGTCATGGGCAGAATGCTTGCCCAAGATTACCTTTCCAATAATATTTGCTAAGAACTTGTATTCAGCAGACAAGTTCTTCTTCAGCAATTTATTAGGGTTTCCCTGGGAGTGACCCATTATAACTCGCATATCACCAAACTCAGTGCTAGATAGTTCAATATCATCTTCCCTATTTATAAATCCAAAAATTTCATTTAGAATAGCAGTGGTAAGAGAAACCTGCTGTCCAGAAATCGATCCAGAAATGAAGGTTTGATTTAGAAAGGTTTCTATGAATACCCATTTCTTGATTTCTTGCACTGGAAGATTGATCCTTAAGGTCATGAACTTTCTCAACTGTGGAGCATCAAACAACTGAAGAATGTTCTTGAAGATTTGATCAGAATGGCTGAATGAATTGATGTCGATGTCAAACCCTACAACAAATTTAATTCTGGAAAGGGTGGCCGTCGAAATCGCCATTGCCTGCAAAAACAAGAGATCAAGTGCAAAAGAACTGGAAAGCGCGGGATGGAGTTCAATGAAAACTTTTATAAGTTTTTAGAAGTTGAAAAGACAAACTTCGTCCGACGAAAAATAAAAGCTTTGAACTTAGTTCGATGAAAAATTTCATAAAGAAATAAAAGCGTCGATCTAAGATTGAAGAGGGGGAAAACAATTCATTGTTCTCCGTTCGACGAAAAAATTTTCTGAAACAAATTCGTAGATCTCCGTTCGAGGAACAGTTTCACAAAGGAAGGTTCGTCAATCTCCATTTGACGAACACTCCAAGAAGAGTTCGTTGTTCGTCGATCTCCGTTCGACGAAACATAAACAATTAGTCGATCACAGACAAAAATCAAATTAAAGCTTCTCCATTAATCATACCTAGCTGATTTAGGAAGAACAAATGTTTCTTTTCATCTAATGGTTTGGTGAAAATATCTGCACTTTGTAAATCAGTAGAGATAAAGACAAGTTTAATTTTATTTTTGTCCACACAATCTCTAATGAAATGATGTCTAATCTCTATATGCTTTGTCCTACTATGATGAACTGGGTTTTGTGTAATAGAAATTGCACTGGTATTATCACAATAGATAGTTGAATTATTTAAGTTGAAACCATAATCCAGGAGCTAATTTTGTATCCACAAAATTTGTGAATAGAAACTACCTGATGCTATGTATTCGGCTTCAGCAGTTGATGTTGACACGAAAGTTTGCTTTTTGCAAAACCAGGGCACAATCCTATCACCAAGGAACTGACAAGTTCCTGATGTGCTTTTCCTCTCAACTCTACATCCAGCGAAGTCAGCATCTGAGATTCCAGAAAATTCAAATTCTGACTCAGTAGGATACCAGAGTCCTAGATAGGACAACCCTTTATATAACTTAAAATCCTTTTTAATAAAATAAGATGTGATTCTTTAGGATTGACTTGAAATCTAGCACAAATACAAGTAGCAAGCATAATATCAGGCCTACTAGGTGTAAGATACATTAAGGACCCAACAATAGACCTATATGTTTTTTGATCAACTGGTTTGCCCCGTTCATCAGAATCAACTACATCATTGGATTGCATGGGTATTTTCTTGGCTGAGACATCTGTCATCCCAAATCTTTTTAGTAGCTCTTTAGCATATTTAGACTGGGATATGAAGATACCATCAAGGGTTTGCTTCACTTGAAGACCAAGGAAGTAGGATAGTTCACCCATGCTACTCATTTCAAACTTTGAATGCATCAGGTCATAAAACCTTTTACAAAGTTTGGAATCAGTAGAGCCAAATATTATATCATCTATATATATTTAGACTTGCAAAATTTTGATTTATGATGTATAATGAATAAGGTGCTATCTACAATTCCTCTAATGAACTTATGCTCTAAAATAAAGCTAGCTAAGGTTTCATAACAAGCTCCTAGAGCTTGCTTTAGACCATAAAGAGCTTTATGAAGTTTACAAATATGAGAGGGATGAGTTGAAGAGATAAAACCTGGAGGTTGTTCAATATAAACTTCCTCTTTTAGTTCTCCATTTAGGAATGCACTTTTGGCATCCATCTGATAGACCTTGAACTTCTTGAATGCTGCATATGCAAGAAAAATTCTTATGACTTCAAGTCTTGCAACAGAAGCAAAGGTTTGATCATAATCAATGCCTTCTTCCTGTGAATATCCTTGGGCTACCAGCCTACTTTATTTCTCACAATTAATCCTTGTGCATCCAGCTTGTTCCTGAAGACCCATTTAGTTCTAATGACTGGATAGTATTTGGGTCTTGGAACTGAATCCCAAACTCTACACATCTCAAATTGAGTGATTTCCTCTTGCATTGCAATAATCCAGTGGGGATCTTGCTCTGCATCTTTTATGGATTGAGACTCAATTTGAGAAATGAAGCAAGCATGCATCAGATCTTGGTTGAGTTGATGCCTTGTTTGCACACCAGCTGATATGTCTCCAATCACTTGAGATATGGGATGATCTCTGTGTGACAAGATCAGCAGGAGGAGTTGGTTCATCAACCACTTGTGGAATTTATTCCTTTTGTAGAATTATATATGTTGTTGTGGGTTCAACTGCTTCAACAACTTCTTCTTCATTGTCTTCATCAATCTATGGAGAAGGATGCAATATAACCTCTTGGGTAAGATTTAAATCATCCAACTTCTCACACAGATAGGGTACCTGCAAAGTGTCTATGGTAGAAGAATCCTTCTCCTTGTAAAACATGTTAGCTTCATCAAATAATATATGTACAGATTCTTCTATTTTTAATGTTGATTTGTTAAATACCCCATAGGCTTTGCTGACTTGGGATTATCCAAGGAAAATTCCCTATGTAACCTTGGCTTCAAATTTTCTTAGGTGTTTCTTGTCATTATTGTGAATATAACACTGCAGCCAAATATTTAAAATAATCTAATTTCGGTTGCTTTCCTTTAAGTAATTAATATGGAATCTTATCCTTTAGCTTATGAATTAAAATTCTGTTAAGAACATACTTTGTTGTTCTTACAGCCTCTGTCCAAAAGTATAGGGGTAAATAAGCATCTGCAAGTAATGTCCCAGCAAATTCAATAAGGGTTCTATTTTTCCTTTCAACTATCCCATTTTGTTGAGGAGTTCTAAGAGCAGAAAAACAATGCTTGATACCTTCCTTATCATGAGAAGTGATTCAAATTCGGTGTCATGATGACTTCTGACCTGAGTTGAGTACTCAATCTGTATGCTCTTAAGAAAATCTGTAAGAACTTTAAAATTATCTGGCTTATTTCTCAGAAATAACACCCAAGTGAATCTAGAGATGTACAACCCCGTATCCAGCGAGCTGGGTGAACCAGGCCCCAGGCGAGCTCGGCATAGAAACCCGAGCCCGAGCTCGGCGTTCGTCGACCGCGAGCTCGGCATTCGCCGAGCTGAGCCAAGATTCGTCGAGCTGAGGTCGACTATTGAAGACCGACCGATAGACGAGCTCGCCGTCCCAACTCGCGATCGCGTAAAAGAGCTCGACAACAGCAGACGAGCAGGATCTGCCGAGGTGGCCAGGCCCCACAGCTTGCCCAGATCTATGAGGTACTTTTTGTTATTTTTCCCCCACTAGTCTGCCCATAGCCCTCCAAAACAGCAGAGTTTGGCTGTTTGTAGACCCAACAAAGGGTATTTTGGTAACTTCAGGCCAGTTCAGTTTGGTTATTTGCAGTTCAAATTCTGAAAACTATAACTAGGACCCAAGAGGTACCCCAAGAGACACGCTTCCTGTGCTCTCTTGCTCCAGCTTTCAAGTGCTTTTTGAGGGTACCTTAGCCCGACCTTTGGCTAAGGAGGGGAAGCACTCTCAGATCTTCCGGGTGTGTGGTGGGTCCTCCTTACCGAGCCCTTGGGTCAGTTCTCCCTTATTTCATTTGTTGTTTTGATTGCAGGAGTGAAGTAGGTGCGCGATCACCCCTTCCCCAAGGGTGAACTCCACTGGAGACCGATTTTCGGTTTCAACATTTTGGTGTGCTGAGTGTGGAGCATGGCAGTAAAAAAAGCTTCAGCGAGCTCGATGACAGGAGGACAGGGACCTAACAGGTCGAGCTCGCCCCCCCCCCCCACCTCTGGCCACGGTGGGGATGTTTGAAGATTTCAGGAACAAGGTGCTGGGCCTTATCAAGTGCGCAATCGGCACGCATGCCAAGTGCTCGACTCCAGCAGTCCAGATCGCAGCCGCCTCCTCTCTAGGCGAGGACGCCCCCGACAGGCAAGATGAGAAGGAAGTTGCCGAGGAGGGTCGGGGGTGCGAGCACTCCGGGCACGAGCTCTTCCCCAGCTCGGCATGCAGAGGCCGACTCGGCGAGCTGAGCCCGCGAGACGCGACAGCTCACCCAGTAGGGGGAGGCAGCCCCTTCAGCGAGTTGGTCTCTTTAGCACCAGTTTCAGAGGGGTTCAAGGAACCCGAGATGTCCTACTACACCGGGAAGGGAGACCCGGTCCAACACGTTCAATGGTTTGAGGACGTGGTCTCAATCCGGCAGATGTCGGACGGCTTCAAATGCTGAATCTTTGCCATCACCCTCAAAGAGAAGGCAAGGGAGTGGTTCCACCAGCTACCGGCTAGCTCCATCTACTGCTTCGAGGAACTACGCCGGGGGTTCATACTGAGGTTCACTACCTCGAA
Source organism: Platanthera guangdongensis (assembly GCA_039583875.1). Taxonomy (NCBI): domain Eukaryota; kingdom Viridiplantae; phylum Streptophyta; class Magnoliopsida; order Asparagales; family Orchidaceae; genus Platanthera; species Platanthera guangdongensis. The sequence goes on along the minus strand of CM077150.1, from coordinate 75,883,730 downwards.
GAGGAGGAAGAAGGAGTAGGAGTCCGTGTTCCACATCAAGCAGGGAGTGAATGAGATGTTGGGGAGCTACGTGGATCGATTCTAGGAGGAAGTCACCCAAGTCTAGGAGATGCCAGGCCACAGTCTGATGATGGCCTTCACCCTGGGCCTGCAGCATGGGTTATTCAGGATGGAGTTGAAGAGAATACCCCCCTCTCCTACGAGGAGCTGATGGAGAGGGCGGCGAGAGAAGTTGATGGGGAGGCGTCAAATCCAAAGTTCGCCCAAAAGCTGGCCAGGTCGGCCACGAAGGAAGAGAAGGAGCCAAGAGGAGGAAGAGGACAGGAGGAGAGGAGAGGAGAGCCCTGATAGAGGGAGCAAAGGCAGCTCCAGGAGCAGCAGCAGCCTAGGTAGGGGCGTCAGGAGCCTGATCGTCGGCCGGGCTGGAGGCCCGAGTGGAAAGGGCAGGGGCCACAGAGAGGGTACCAAGGAAGGGACCGCCACCAAGGGGGTCAAGATCAATTCCACCCCCCAGGTTGGAGGCGGGAGCAGAGGCCTCGACTCCCCGATCAAGAAGAGGTTATGGCCATCGCCATAGGGGTGAGGAGGAGAGTAGCAAGGAGGAGGAGGAGAGAAGTTAGGGTGGAGTTGCCATACTGCGACTTCCATCAAGAGGAGGGGCACGCCACAGCCACGTGCCGAAGTTCCTCGAAATGAGGGGAAACAAGGAGCAGCAGTAGCAGTAGGGGAATTAGGAAGTGAGGATCGAGGAGGTCCTGCCTCAGGCGGAGGAGGACCGTTGCGAAGACCTGGTAGACGTTGGGACCTGAGGAGGGATTGGAGTGATCCACGGGGGGGGGGGGGGGGGGGGGGGGGGGGGGGTTAGGCTTCCCGGAAGGCGAGCCTCCACACCAAGTATCGCCGGAGCGTTGGCTCCACATCCCAAACCCCTCCCCCAGAGGAGATGATCACCATCTCGAGGAGCGATATGGCGGATCATGAGGATCCTTTTTATGATGCGCTGGTTATCCAGACAGCCATCAAAAATTTTACCGTCTCCAGGATCCTCGTTGATAACGGAAGCTCCATCAGTGTCATCTTTAAGAAGGCGTTTGACGCGATGAAGGTGGAGGCGAAGAGGGTGTTGGCCTCGGATGGGCCCTTGTTCGGATTTTCGGGGGAGCGGAAGGAAGTGGAAGGAGGAGTAGGCCACCATGTCACCCTAGGCGGGGGGGGGGGGGGGGGGCAGTCCAGGAACTGCAGGTTCGTCATCGTGGATGCTCCCAGCAGCTACATCGCCATCTTCGGGAGGCCCCTTATCAGTGTCTTCCGCTGCGTCCCCTCATTGTTCCATGAATGCTTGAAGTTCAATGTAGAGGGGATTCAGGTTAAGGTCAGGGGGGACCCCAAAGTTGCATGGGAATGCTACGTCACTGCCGTGAACTCCATCTCTTGGCAGTAGGGAGCCAAGGAGATGGAGCGAAGGATGGAGGAGGCGAAGCAGGAAGTTGGGAGGGAGGAGCTAGAAGAGAAGAGCTACACCGATGTTGAGGTGGCAAGAGGAGATTGGGAGGAGTTGGCCGAGGCGATGGCTGTAGAATAAGAGGTGGAGGCGGAGGTCCTCGTCCCAGAGGAGAGGGATGTTAAAGAATGGGGAGAGTAGTCCAGGTTGGAGGCTGCGGAAGAGGTGGTGGAGCTGGAGGTCCTCACCTGAGAAGGTAGGGTGGAGAAGGTCCGCGTCAGTGGAGGGTTGACCACGGAGGCTCAGGGCAGGATGCTGGAGTGCATCGAGAAGAACGTGGACATCTTCACATGGAGCGTCGCGGAGATGCCGGGGGTTGACGCAGATGTGGCTTGCCATCACCTCAACTTGGACCCAGGAACACCCCCCGTCCAACAAAAGAAGAGGTCCACCACAGACAAGATGGCAGAGCCCATCAGGGAGGAGGTGGCGAAACTCCTCAAGGCCGGCTTCATATCCAAGATCCAATACCCCGGCTGGGTCTCAAATGTAGTCATGGTGAAAAAAGGGGACTGTCGGTGGCATATGTTTATCGACTTCTCCTTGCTTAATAAATCTTGTCTTAAGGAATGTTATCCCTTGCCTCAGATCGACGCACTGGTTGACTCAGCCGTTGGTTTTTCTGTAATGAGTTTTCTAGATGCATTTTCAGGTATCATCAAATCAGGATGCACCCCACGGACGTCAAGGATGTCTTGTTCATCACGGGGGATGGATGCTACTGTTATAAGATGATGCCCTTCGGGCTAAAGAATGCAGGGGCGACCTACCAGAAAATGATGGATATGGTCTTCAAAGAACAGAGGGGGAGTAACCTGGAGGTGTAAGTGGATGATCTCATGATCAAGAGTCAGGATGTGGACTCTTACCTCCAGGACCTGGAAGAGACCTTTGCTACCCTGCGCAAGTACAAGATGCGGTTGAACCCCCAGAAGTGTGTCTTCGGGGCTAGCAGGGGAAAGTTCTTGGGGCACATCCTTACCCCTACGGGGGTCGAGCCGAATCCCAATAAGGTCAAGGATATCATGGAACTGGGGTCGGCGCGGAACACCAAGGAGGTGCAGCGGCTGACGGGGAAGCTGGCAGGGCTAAGTAGGTTCCTCTCCCGGGCTGGGGAGAAGTGCTCCCCCTACTTCAAAACACTAAGGGGGGTCAAAAATTCGAGTGGACCAAGGAGTGTGAGGAGGCATTCCAGGCCCTCAAGATGCAGTTGACTCGGGCTCCGCTGCTCCAAGGGCCAAAGGAATGGGAGGACCTATTTTTATATCTCGGGGTCGGAGCGGAGGCCTTAAGCTCTGTCCTAGTTCGTGAAGAAGGGCAGAAGCAGCTCCCTATATATTATGTGAGCCGGGTCCTAAGGAAGGCCGAGCTCCGGTATCCAATTTTGGAGAAGCTGGCCTTCATCCTGGTCATCTCAGCCAAAAGGCTGCGGCCCTATTTCCAGGCACACTCAATCCGAGTGGTGACTGACAATCCCCTTCGCAACATATTTGAGGGGGTGGAGCATTCTAGAAGGCTGGCCAAGTGGTCGGTGGAGTTGAGTGAGTTCGACATTTCCTTCGTCCCCTGCTTCTCGATCAAAGCCCAAGCGATGGACGACTTCCTGGCTGATTATGTGATTGAGGTGGCGGAACAATAGCTCACTCGTCCGACTCCTTGGAAGGTGAAGGTCGATGGTGCCTCGGGGAGGCATTCTATAGGAGTAGGGTGATCTTGGAGAGCCCCCAAGGGACTAGAAATGAGCATACGGTGGTGGTGAACTTCCCCATCACCAATAATCAGGCCGAGTATGAGGCTGTGATACAAGGGTTGCGCTTGGACAGGGAGTTGGTGGTGTTGGTCCTTATCGACTCCATGGTAGTAGCTTGCCAGATCAACGGGGAGTTCGAGGCGAGAGATCCTACCCTGCGGCTATACTTAGACAATTAAAGGGGGTCATTGGCACATTCCAAACTTTTTCCATCCAGCACGTGCCCCGGGAGGAGAATGAGCAGGTCGACCAACTAGCGAAGCATGGTCCCCAGATGGGGGGACTATCACCGATCTATTCTGCCCTTCCATCGAAGAAGGAGAGCTCATGGAGATAGATCAGCGGCCCTCATGGATGGACCCAGTAACAACCTTCCTTTCCACGCGAGAATATCCGGAGGGGGCAGATAAGAAGAAGCTCAGGTACAAATCGGCGTACTACCTCCTCCGGGACGAGCCACAAGTGCCAGCTGTTTGCCCCCCTCCAGCTACAGCCAGCTCAGCGACTCAAGAGTATCACAGCCCCCTGGCCCTTCGCCATTTGGGGGATGGATTTGGTTGGACCGTTCCCCCAGGCCAGTGGGCAGAGAAGATTCCTACAGGTAATGATTGATTATTTCTCCAAGTGGTTGGAGGTGAAGGCGCTAGCCAAGGTGACTTCCTAGGTCATCAGGAACTTTGTTTGGGGGGAGATCATCTGCCGTCATGGGCTGCCCCAGGACATTGTCGCGGATAATGGGCCCCAGTTCTCCAGCACGGAGTTTACCAGTTTCTGCGAGCAGCTTGGGATCGACCTAAGGTTCGCCTCGGTCCACCACCCCAGGAACAACGGGCAGGTGGAAGTCGCGAACAAAATCATTTTTAACCTCCTAAAAAAGAAAGTGGAAAATCTTAAGGGGAGCTGGGTGGAACAGCTTCCCACGGTTCTTTGGGCCTTTAGGACCACCCCCAACACAGCTACATGAGAGACCCCCTTCAAGCTCTCTCATGGGTGCGAGGCAGTGCTCCCCGTGGAATTTGAAGTTCAAAAACCTCAAGTTGTTGCGGCCGGGGAAGAAAGGGAAGAATGACAGGCTGAGAATGAGGAAGAGCTGCGGCTCTCCCTTGACATGGTGGAAGAACTGCTGGACCTTTCTGCCATCCGACAAGAAGAGGTGAAGAAGAGGATGGCCAAGTACTTTGACAAGCACGTCAGAGTCAAGCAATTTGTGGAAAGGGACTTGGTGCTGAAGAAGGTGGATGCAACAGGGAGGTCGGCGACTGTGGGGAAGCTCAACCCCAGCTGGGAAGGTCCATTTATTGTAAAAGAAGCTTTAAGATCAGGGGGATATCGACTACAAAATATGGAGGGCAAGACCCTGAGTCTCACCTGGAGTGGTGACAACTTGAAACGCATTTTCCCTTGAAACATGTAAGCGATGCTTTGATTTTTAATAAAAGTTCTCTAACACATCGATGCTGTCACAATGAGTTTGCATGAAGAAGTGAAGGGTATTTGGACCCCGAGCAGATCCCGGTGTCAGGCTCTCACCTAGCTGGCATTGCCGAAAGTCACTCGATGGTGTCAGCCTTGGACCCCGAGCATATCCCGCTATCAGGCTCTCACCTAGCTGGCAGGGCTGGAAGTCACTCGGTGTCATCCTCGGACCCCGAGCAGATCCTACTGTCAGGCTCTCACCTAGCTGGCAGGGCTGGAAGTCACTAGGTGTCATCCTAAGACCTCGAGCAGATCCCGCTGTCAGGCTCTCACCTAGCTGGCAGGGCTGGAAGCACTCGATGGTGTCAACATTGGACCTCGAGCAGATCCTGCTGTCAGGCTCTCACCTATCTGGCAGGTCTGGAAGTCACTCGGTGTCATCCTCGGACCCGAGAAGATCCCGTTGTCAGGCTCTCACCTAGATGGCAGGGCTTGAAGTCACTAGATGTCATCATTAGACCTCGAGCAGATCCCGCTGTCAGGCAATCACCTAGCCGGCCGGGCTGGAAGTCAATCGATGGTGTCAGACTTGGACCCCGAACATATCCCGCTATCAGGCTCTCACCTAGCTTGCAGGGCTGGAAGTTACTCGGTGTCATCCTTAGACCTCGAGAAGATCTCGCTGTCAGGCTCTCACCTAGCTGACAGGGCTGGAAGTCACTCGTGGTGTCAGCCTCGGACCCCGAGCAGATCCCGCTGTCAGGCTCTCACCTAGCTGGCAGGGTTGGAAGTCACTTGGTGTCATCCTTAGACCTCGAGCAGATCCCGCTGTCAGGCTCTTACCTAGCTGGCAGGGCTGGAAGTCACTCGATGGTGTCAGCCTCGGACCCCGAGCAGATCCCGCTGTCAGGCTCTCACCTAGCTGGCAGGGCTGGAAGTTACTCGGTGTCATCCTTAGACCTCGAGCAGATGCCGCTGTCAGGCTCTCAACTAGCTGGCAATGCTGGAAGTCACTCGATGGTGTCAGCCTTGGACCCTAGCAGATCCCGCTGTCAGGCTCTCACCTAGCTGGCAGGGCTTGAAGTCAGTCGGTGTCATCCTTAGACCTCAAGCAGATCCCGCTGTCAGGCTCTCACCTAGCTGGCAGGGCTGGAAGTCACTCGGTGTCATCTTTAGACCTCGAGCAGATCCCACTGTCAGGCTCTCACCTAGTTGGCAGGGCTGGAAGTCACTCGATGGTGTCAGCCTTGGACCTCGAGCAGATCCCGCTGTCAAGCTCTCACCTAGCTGGCAGGGCTGGAAGTCACTCGGTGTCATCCTTAGACCTCGACCATATCCCGCTGTAAGGCTCTCATCTAGCTGACAGGGCTAGAGGTCACTCAGGGAAATCCTGCACCCCCCGGGTAGTGCCTAATGAACCTGGCCCTTCTAAGATTAAGAGAGGAGAGCTCGGCATGGGAGAGTTCGAGCTTGCCAATTCAGCTCGGCCTCGGCAGAAGGGTGGCGAGCCAGGCCCTTGGACCTCGCCAAAGGGAGGCGGATCTCACAAGGACACCATGCCCCCCACAATGTTTTACTTGGGAAAATTTAGAGAATTTGGTCTTATATTGATAAGGTTATGGGCTGCTTGCGAGCGAGCTAGGGTGAGTCCTGAGAATGGGGGAGCTCTCAAAATGTACTCTCAGGAGCGAGTCCTAACGAGTGTATTACTCGCAACGCCCATCTACGCGAGGTCGCTGGGGAAAGTGCTCTCAGGCAAACAGGGCACGACAGAGAAATCCAGCAAAGGATAAAAAATATATATTTAAAATAATATGGTTACAGTGGACACAGAAGGTATCAAAAATGTTCTTGCATTAAGTAATGATATTTACAGGTCGAGCTCGCCTCGGCGAGATTTCAAAAAAGGGGAAAGAAAGAAATTTGCAGGATTAGCCCTCGCCGCCTTTGTCGGAATGACGATCCCCCTCCTCTCTGCCGGATGGGTCCTGGAAGCTTTTCCCAAAGAGCGCATCCAGGCTGTCCTCCTTCTCGCTGGGCAGCGTTGTCGGGAACAAGCTCGGCATCAGGTCCTTGGCAGAGATATCCTTGCACCCCTCCACCAGCACCCCAGTGTCCTTCATCATCTGGAGGCTACACGCGGCGGCCTGGATGGAGTTGATCCGCAACCTCTCGGTGATGTCGGCCTCGCCAAAGATCCTCGTCCTCTTATAGGGGAGGGTAGGATCGGCGTTGCTGGCCGGGAAGAAGATCTCCGCCTAGCGGCGGACCTCACGGCTGAGGTTCTGATTCTCCTCCTTCAGCCTCACATTCGCCCCCTCCAGCTCGGCAAGCCAGCCGCGCAGCTGGCCGATCTCCTCCTCTTGCTCGACATTGCGAGCCGGCAACTCCCCGGCAGCCTTGGCATCCAGATGAGAAAGGAAAATTCGTTAACGACATCGCAAATTATTTTAAGTAAAAGAGGGAGGAGGAAGCCTGATACTCACCAACCCGCCGGCGGCCTGGGCGAGAAGACCCTCAGCAATGCCAAGCTGCCTCGCCTGATCAGCGACCTTGTATTTGGTGACATCGCGGGCTTGCTCGGCATTTTGGAGGTGGTTTTTGAGGCCGAAGCTGCGGCGGACCAACATATGATGGAGCTCCATGGCTCGCAGGTTGGCCTGTAGGACCACTTGGCCGAGCTGTTGCAGGTTCATGCCCTTGTAGGCCTCGGCGTCCTCCCGGCCATATATGCCAAAGCCGAGAGCGTAAGCGTGACCGGTGGCAGGCTTGTGGTCATGCCAGGAGTGGTGAGGGTGAAGATGGAAACTCGGTGGGCCAGCTCGTCCCACTGTACCATGGGCTCGCCCACTGAGTCTTTCCACCGCCCCCCAAAGCTGAAGAGGGGATGTTCTTTCGGCACGCCGAGCTCGCGAGCCATGCTCTTCGCCGAAGGAGGTGGAGAGATCGTCGTAGGGGGAGCAGAGGTCTCGCCACCTTTCCGCCTCTTGCTGGTGATTTCCTTCAGTGGGATCTCCGGCGACGCGTCGGGGATGACTTCAGGAGAGCTCATCTATTTGGGGCTGGATTGATGTTGTTGATGTTGTTTCCCCCGCAGAGCCAGCAAGGCTTTCTTCATCTTTTTAGGTAGTTGTTGGCGATGGGGCGGGCTAGACACCGCATCCTCAGGCCGCCTCTTACTGGAGGAGGGTTTGGAGAAGGTCGCCTCTTCTCGGCAGGCCGCCGGCGCTGCTTTCTCGCGAGCGAGAGGGTACGGGTATAAACCCGAGTCCACAAATGGCGGGTTCTCGGGGATTAGCCGCTCCCCTGTAAGAAAAAACTTGGAAAAGTCAGAAGATTTTCAACAGCAATATGGTGAGCTCAGCAATCTGGCGAGCTTGGTAATGTGGAGAGAACGATACCTTCGCCGGGCAGGACGGGGCGGAGCGTGTTGAGGCCCCTTTGTAGGAAGGTGACCTCGAAGTCCTTGTGGAGGAAGTATTTGTGGAGGTCGGCATCATTGCCAGACACGGCCGGCAGGCACTAAACCTCCGCGCCCTTCTGCTGGGGCAAGTAACGGATGTTGCCGAGATCGTCCTTGATGAAGGCGATCTTGGTCATCCAATTGTGATGCTTGTTCACGATCTCGCGAACTTTGATTAGCGAGCCCATAAAGTAGGCGACACCATCTGGCGACGCCTTGTAGGAGAAAAGCTTCCTGAACACCATCATGTTGAACTCAATCCTCTCTCGGCGGAGGTAGCTCACGTACACCACCATCATGGCGATGGCATTTGAATTCAGCTGCGCGGGCACCACGCTATAGTATTTCAGAATCTGCCGGATCTCCGGCCAGAGGGGGAGGCGCAGCCCCACCTCAAAGTACGAGATGTGGAAGGCGAGCTCGTCATCATATAAAGAGTTGATGGCCTCCCCCTGTCTCGGCCGGCACGCCTCGAAGCCTGGCGGCACATGGTCACCAACAAATTCAGCGAGTTCGGCCTCGCTTGTGTGTCCCTCAAATAAGTATTAGTCAGTGAAGTGCTGAACGCACTTGGAGCGGCCGTCAGCGTCAGGGTTTGTTTTGCCCATGCTCGCAAAAAAAGGGGTGGAGCGCGAGTAAGAAAGAGAAAAGCGCAGAAAAAGAGAAAAGATGCAGTTAATACAGCGTACAAGGTTGGTGGGGGGGGGGGGGGGGGGCTATTTATAGAAAAAGAAGTGTAAGGGCAAGTTGTCCGATCGGCCCAACTCGCAACCCCGACTCGACACCCCAGCTCGCTGACTTCCGATGCGTCCCACCCCGCGTCGAGCGAAATATAAAGAAACATATTTGTTACTATTATTCAAACATCAGGTACCAACCAAAAAGTGTTCGCAGATTATTACAGGAATCAAGTAAAGAATAAAGAAGTGGGGCGCGTGGGGGGGGGGACCAGGGGGTGAGTACCGGTCGGCTCGGCAAGGAAGCCACTTTTTATATTCCCCGGCCTCGCGTCCCCCGTCCCCCAGACTGCCACGTGCGGAGCAGCTCGCGAATCCTCCACGAATTCCTCTGCGCCACCGAGAGGCCCTCGTCGATCTCGTCTAGGAGCCGGGAAGGAGACATCAGCTCGCCAGCCTGGCCGCCTTGCACCTCATCAGCAAGCCGAACATAGTCCCGCTGTAGCTCCTCGTTGATTTCCTGCACCTTGCGCAGCCCGTACACTAGTTTCTTGAATAGCTTGACCCCCCTTCTAGTCAGCTCGCCTTGCTCCACTTCAGGACCTAGGTAAGAGTCCAGCGAGTTCGGGGAGGGGAGGGGAGAGTAATGGGCTACCCACGAAGACTCCTCGGCAGCGGATTGGCTGGGGGAGCTGCGAAGACAGGAATATTAGCAAAGGGAGGTATGCTAGAAAAATGCATAAGAATCCAAGGCCAAGTTTACCTGACTAGCTCGGCATCCCCAAGGATGTGCGGGGAGGGACGAACCTCAGGTCCTTCCCACGCCCTGGGCCACGCACTCCCGGTAAGAGATGTTAAAATCTCGGGATGGGGATGGTCTCCACGGCCTGCCTCCGTGGTCACAACTGCTCGCTGAGGAGAGGGGGCTGGAAGAACTAGTGCCTAATCACCTAGAGGTGGGGGGGGGGGGGTGAATAGGTGAACTTAATCTTTTTAACTTTAAAGGTAGAAACACTGAATTATAAGACATGTATTTGCAATTCTCTACAACAATTCAGCACAGATAACACAGCAATCACAGAATTAATCACACACAGAGTACACACAGATTTTATAGTGGTTCCCCAAGGTCTGGGTACATCCACTTTCCCCCTTCGCATATCTAGTAGTGTACTAGATTCGGCCTAACTTCTCCACTTCTCCTCAGATCCTCAGATCTTACAACTCAGAACCCCAAACAGGTACCTACAACTCAGAGTGACCCCACTTCTACAACTCAGGCACAAAGCCCTACCACTCAGTCTTCACCAAGACTTACACTCAGAGAATAAAGTCTCCTACAACTTAGGCACTAGGCCCTACCTCAGTCTTCAACAAGACCTACACTCAGAGCACACTGTCTCCTACACTCAGCCTTTATAAAATAGGCTTACAGCTCAGATCCCTTAGGATCTTACAGAAAATAAAGTTTACAAAGTATATAACCACAACTCTGAAAAAGAGAGATGAGTTGACTGGTTTCTTGATGAGTTCTTGGAAGAACTTGGCAGAGATCAACCTCCCTTGGCTTTCTTCAAAGCTTCTTGAATTAGAACACAGTAGGGTTGTATCTCTATGCAGATGATCTTCAATCAACTGTTGTCTTGAGATTCTGATTTCAATCTGAATCTTACTTAGCAGCCCTGTTCAACAGCTGCTCTTCTTAGAAGGAGCTCTCTCTCTCCAACTTCTTAGATCTTCTCTTGAAGGTCTTCTTCTTTGTTGTGTTGTTTTTCAATTCCTTGATCCTCTGATCATTCTGCTTTTTATTGAAGGAGAAATGTCTTTAAATAAGCTTTCTCTATGATGACCGGCTGATCCGGTTTCTAACAACTTTCTGATGGCTCTGACAGTTGCAGTTGACCAGTTGAAATGGCAGCTGTCAAGTCATCCAGTCACTTCTTGAAATCTCTATCACTGTCTGAAAGTGTCGAGACAGATAGTCTTTATGTGTCGACACAAATAGACTAAGTGTCGAAACAAGTAGACTAAGTGTCGACACTAGCCTTCATGGTGTCGACACAACTCCTTGTGTTGTTGTAACAGCTTCTCGACACTGCTTCTTCAGAATGTGTCGACACTGATCCTGTGTGTCGACACAAGCCTTCTTCTTTAATACTTAGTTGAATTCTGCTAAGTGTCAACACAACTCCTTTGTGTCGACACATCTTCTTGTGTTGAAACTTGCTAAGTGTCGACACATCTTCTTTTGTGTCGACACATGCCTTCTGTGTTGAAACTTTGCTGAGTGTCGACACATCCTCCTAGTGTCGACACATATACTTGAACTTTGTTGAAGTTTGTTGAGTGTCGACACAGCCTCCTAGTGTCGACACATGTACTTGAACTTTGTTGAAGTTTGCTGAGTGTCGACACAGCCTCCTAGTGTCGACACTTTTGCTGTCGACAAAGTTTCTCTGGGTGTCGACACTGCCTCTAAGTTTGACACAGATAATGTTGATAATTCTTCACTGTGTGTCGACACAACCTGTCTGTGTCGACACTTTTCTTCTGGTGTCGACTCTGCCTTCCTGGTGTCGACACAATTACTCCAAGTGTCGACACAGCTTCTCTAGGTGTCGACACAAGCCTTCTTAAGTGTCGACACTTTTCTTCTAGGTGTCGACACATGGACTTAGAAACTTTTCCTGCAATTCTGCAATTACTTAACCTGCGCAAATAAACTCAAAGCACATCAAATACACCTTGATGTATATCATTGAGTAGGGTGAGGCTTCTTCAAATCTGGTACATATATTCCAATGTACCCAACAATCTCCCCCTATTTGGAGAAGTCATAACCCTTAGTCAATGATATACACCATACATAACAAATTTTCAGTATGATGTAAAACAGTATTATATGACAGGGTAAATACTTAAACATGTATGAACAGAACATGTATAAACAATTATCTCTGAACAATTAATGTAATAGATTGAACATATAACATTGTTCTTACAACTCCAAACATTTTCATTAATCAAAAGTTTACATAGAGTTAAATGCAAATGATTACAAATTGTAAACTTAAGAAAATTTCTATCCTATGGCTGCTCAGGTTCCTTGATAACAATGCCCTTTCTAGATTGAATCTTTGCTTGAACAGGAGCTTCATTGTCATCAGCAGGCTTCTTCCCTTTGAGATCTTTCTTTTTCAGCTCTTCAGCCTTTATCTTCTGCCTTTCAAAATAGTGATAAGGCTTAGGGAAATACTTGCTAGGCTCTTGTGCATTAGGAGGTAGCTTTCCCAGTTTAGCCTTCCTTCTGTATTGTACTATAGCTTCTTGACTATTCTCATGTTTTCTCCACTCCTGTTCAGAATACCATTTGCCTCTATCCAGGATATTATCCTTAGCAGCCTTCCAAGCAGTCAATATGATATTCCTGGATGTGGGGCTCCATTGTTCAAAATCTGGCCTTAATTCAGCCTGCTCTCTGAACCTTTTCTTAGATAATTGGGCCTCTTGTTCTTTTAGAACTGCCTCTAGCACAGGTTGTACAACTTTTTCAAGAATAATATTCTGATTGCCCTTAGGAGGACTATACATAGACTGTACCTCCTGATGTATCATGTCAAAATCTGCAGGAGGGTATATCACTTGAGCCACTTCAGCTTGTTCTCCTCCAAAGTATGCAGGATTGATGCCAGACTCTGCAAAATTATCATCATCACATAAAGGTGGATATCCAAGGGTGGCTCTGATGGAGTTTGAAATCCACTTTGCATGATTAGAGCCTGCTTTGACTAACACCCTCTCCCCCTTTATGACTTCTCTTTCTATATGATCCCTAAGATCATCCTTTTGGAATCTTATCTGAGCATTCAGATAGTTAACTCCATCCTCATAAAAAGGTTTCAACCTTTGGAGTTTTTCAGTAATTGCCTTCTGAGAATCTTCAATGGCAGTTTTAACAGCAGTGATGCTCTCATGTAGTTGCTTATCAAATTCAGCCTTGGCAGTAGTCCTTGCTGTAGTTTGAGCAGCAGCTAGATTCTGCATTTCAGTGACTATCACATTGTGTGATTCAGTTAAATTGTCATTCATTCTTATCTAGTTTTCTAGGACATGCCTTGTTTGATTGCCAGATCATCAATCTGTTTCTTGAGATTCTCTTGATGTGTAGCAAGATAGACCACTGCATTTCCTCCTTTATGGAAGCAGTCGGTCATTTCCTTTTTATTTTGATTCACTTCAAATCTGATAGATTTGATGTCTTGTGCCAGATCAAATTGCAGGGATTTATGCCCTTCATCCATATACTTTTCTAAAGCTTTTCTTTTCTCATCCATCTTGATTTGCAATGCCACCATCAGAGAACTATAATCAGTAGTGGTGGCAGGCTGTGGAGCAATTGTCTGCAATGCTTTCTTGTAGTTCTGGCTTCTTCTCTTGAAGACTTGGAACTTCCTTTTCTTGGCTCTAGCAGCCTCTTCATCCTCTGAAGCAGAAGTACTAGCAATATCTACTCTATCCTTAGGACTAGGATGTAAATCCTTCTCAGTCCTTGGTAGCTCCTCAGCAATTCTTTGCTCCTCAGGCTCTATTCTTGTTGTCTCCTCTTGAGACCTAACCTGCGCACCCTGAAGATCTACCTGCTCCCCTCAATAGCTGCTTTCTCTCCCTCAATGTCAGTTTGTAATAAGTCAGGGAACAGCTCTTCTAATGTAAACTCATGCTGAGGTTGTACAGGAGAATCTCTTATTTCTAGAGCAACTGATACTTCTTTATCAGCAACAGATGTGTCCTCCATGACAACATCTTGTGGTTGATTATGTAACTGTATTTGCTGATCAACATTAAGTAGTGATTCAGTCATAACTTCATCCTCAATATTAAAATTTAATTGATTAACTTCAATGATTACCTCTAGAATGGTTTGGGTAGCCCTTTCACTCTCTAATTGAGTTGGCTCATCCACATGTAGAGGCTCCCCCTGGAGTGGATCCAGGTGAATAGGGCTAGCTGATGGTAGCTCCCCCTGCCTCTGTGCATCTTCTTGTCTTGCTGGTGACTGTCCAGCATTGCCATCCTCTCCATCATCTGAACTAAACACCACTTGCTCCTCTGAGCTACTTGAGGATTCTTGAGCCACAATGGCTGTCTTCTTCTTCTTCTTCTGAGGTGTTTCCTTTTCTAGAGTTGGCAGTTACTTTGTCAATACTCTATCCCATCTTGAGAAAATTCTCACATCCATTCTCCTCATGTTGTTTATCTTTGAACCTGCAGCCTGGTTCATCACTTCAGGTATACTACCAGCTAAGTATAAACTCAGAATTCTACCCAGATTGGGTTTCTTCTGGCTCTCTTTTATCTTATCAAACATAACTGCAGACCAATCAGTATTAAGTTTGAAAATTATCCTTATCATCAGACTGAACATGTGAGCTGAAATTCTGTCATGTCCTCCAGGCTTGCTCAGAATTACCTTGCCAACTATTTCAGACAAGAATTTGCCCTACATATTCATGCCTTTCCTGTTGAAAACTGATTCTATCTTCAGGTTTGAATCTAAACCACACCATTTCAATGCCTCTCTAGTCTTAGAAGCAGATACATCTTCTTCCTTCGTTTGGTCTTGGTAGTTGAAGTACCTTTCTTAGACTTTTCTTTGTGACCTTGACTTTTGTCCCATGAACTCTGGACTTAATATTGAGTCCAGTATCATCAAGTGAAGCTGCACTCAAGAATTCAAGGACCTCCTTCTTCCAGATCTTGATAGGTTCTGATACAAGATACTCTAGTCCAGTCTCGGCAATTAGGGTTACCACACCTTTGATTTCTGGTTCCGCGTCATCAAATGCGTGACACACGAGCTCATATCCTTCATTAATGTTCTCTTCTATCTTGGGCGCCATTAGGGTTTGAAGAAATTTTGAAATTAGAGAAGAGAGATGTCGACACACAAGTTTGGTCTCGAAACTAAGGTGAGCGTGTCAACAAACAATGGGGAAAACCTATTTATACCTTTCTAGAATTGAAGGTGAAAAGGTGCGTTAACATACTTGAATTGTGTCGACACTGTTGAAAAGTGTCGAAACTTACTGCTAATGTCTCGACAACTATGTGTCGACACAAATATAGTCGACAGAATATTCATGTCGACACTCATATATCTCAACTCGACACTTAGTCGAGACTCTACTAGACTAATTTTGTGTAAATCCTAAGTGTCGACACCACCCTGGATGTGTCGACACCTACACTGCATGTGTCGACACTAATTCTCTGAAGTGTCGACACAGACTTCCTAGATGCGTAGACACCATTTCTCTGAAATGTCGACACCACTTCTATGTGTCGACACAGACAAATCTGTGTGTCGACACTATTTTACTTAGCCAATTTTTGTAAACTATTCTAAGTTTATCATTCCTAATTCAATTTTAAATTTATTGAATTTAGTTTCATCTAAGGGCTTAGTAAACATATCAGCTAACTGATTATCTGTCTTAACATACTCTAGGGAAATGTCTTCTTTTTCCACATGTTCTCTTAGAAAATGGTATTTAATTTCTATGTGCTTAGTCCTACTATGGGAGACAGGATTGTTTGCAATAGAAATGACACTAGTAGAATCACAAAATAAAGGTGTCCTACTTACTTGAATACCATAATCTTCTAGCTGATGTTGAATCCATAGAAGTTGAGCACAGCAACTTCCTGCAGCCACATACTCTGATTCTGCTGTGGAGATAGCCACACTTGTTTGTTTCTTGCTACTCCATGACACCAGCCTTCCACCTAGAAATTGACAGGTTCCTGTGGTACTTTTCCTATCTTCCTTGCAGCCTGCAAAGTCTGCATCTGAATAACCTGTCAGTTCAAAATCTCCATTCCTAGGGTACCAAAGGCCTAGATAAGGTGTGCCCTTAAGATATCTCAAAATTCTTTTGACTGCTGTCAAATGAGATTCTTTAGGGCAAGCTTGGTACCTAGCACAGACACATGTAGCATACATGATATCTGGTCTACTAGCAGTCAAATAAAGTAGGGAGCCAACTATCCCTCTATATAATATTTCATCTACAGGTTTCCCTGCATCATCTTTGCTTAGAGACATTATTGACCCCATAGGAGTTTTCATGGTAGTGGATGATTCCATACCATACTTCCTTATCAACTCTAGGGTGAACTTAGACTGGCATATGGATAATCCATCTTCAGTCTGTCTAACTTGGAGACCCAAGAAGAACTTAAGTTCCCCCATACTGCTCATTTCAAATTGTCCTTGCATGAGTTTTGCAAACTTTCTGCAAAGACTACTTTCTGTAGACCCAAATATGATGTCATCTACATATATTTGGACTAAGATTATATTGCCTCTGGATTCCCTAAGGAATAGAGTCTTGTCTATTTTCCCCCTTGAGAATTTATTCTCAATGAGGAAACTAGACAGGATTTCATACCAAGCCCTAGGGGCTTGTTTTAGCCCATACAAAGCCTTCCTAAGTCTATATACATAATCAGGTTTAAGAGAATCTACAAAATCTGATGAATGCTCTACATAGACTTCTTCCTTCAGGTTTCCATTCAGTAAAGCTGACTTAACATCCATTTGATATACCTTAAATCCTTGATATGTTGCATACGCAAGGAACATCCTTATTGGTTCCAGTCTTGCTACTGGAGCAAAGGTTTGATCAAAATCAATACCTTCTTCCTGCCTATATCCTTTTGCAACTAGTCTAGCTTTATTCTTTATAATAATTCCATTCTCATCCAACTTGTTCCTAAAGATCCACTTAGTTCCAATAATATTGTGGTCCTTTAGTTTAGGAACTAGCTCCCAGACCTTGCATCTTTTGAACTGGTTCAGCTCCTCTTGCATGGCCTCAATCCAATGAGGGTCTAGGATTGCCTCTTCAAATTTCTTTGGCTCTACTTGGGATAGAAAGCTGAAGTAGAGAACTGAAATTAGATTCCTGCTCCTTGTTTGTACCCCTTGTCTGAGATCTCCAATAATTTGATTGGCTGGATGATCTTTTAAATGCCTATTTGCAGGAGGTAGCCTGTCTTCAGGTTGCACACCTTCATTCTCTTCATTTAGCTGCACTTATTGGTCCTCTTCAGCTTCTGGTGTATCTTGTACTCCCCCTGGACAACAGCCACCATCTTCCACTTGCTGACTTGCAGAAGAACCTTCTGTTAAGGTAAGCTTCTCCATTCTCTTAGTTACACCTGTAGAGCTGCAAACACTTCTAGGCAATTCATTGTTAATGAGTCTAGCTTCATCAAAAACTACATGAACAGACTCTTCTACAACTTGAGTAATCAAGTTGTAGACCCTATAAGCCTTACTATTATTGCTGTACCCAACAAAGATCCCCTCTTGGGATTTGGCAGCAAACTTGGTTAGATAAGACTTACCATTGTTAAGGATATAGCACTTGCAACCAAAGATCCTGAAATAGGATAGATTTGGTTTTCTGCCCTTCACAATCTCATAGGGGGTCTTCTTGTGGCTCTTGGTGATAGTAGCCCTATTGATTACATGACATGCAGTATTAACTGCCTCAGCCCAGAAATATTCTGGGAGAGAAGTGTCACTCAATAGGGTTCTACCAGCCTCTATCAAGGTTCTATTTTTCCTTTCAGCAATACCATTTTTCTGAGGTGTTCTTGGTGAGGAAAATTCCTGAAAAATTCCAAACTCTTCACACAGTTTTGTCATACTTTCAGACTGAAATTCAGTACCATGGTCACTTCTGATTTTGACCACTGTACTGTCCAA
Source organism: Platanthera guangdongensis (assembly GCA_039583875.1). Lineage (NCBI taxonomy): Eukaryota > Viridiplantae > Streptophyta > Magnoliopsida > Asparagales > Orchidaceae > Platanthera > Platanthera guangdongensis. Next base: position 75,866,147 of record CM077150.1, on the reverse strand, counting down.
TTCATTCTGAATTTGTTTAACAAAACTATACAAGATACTTGTAGTTTCAGATTTTTGCCTTAGGAATAACACCCAGGAATACCTTGAGTAGTCATCAACTACTACAAATGTGTAGACCTTCCTACCTAGGCTGTGAACTGGCATAGGACCAAAAAGATCCATATGCAAGAGGTATAGACACCTCATAGAATCCTTGTTATCAAGGCTATGAAAGGTGGATTTGGTCTGCTTGCCCTTTTGACAAGCTGAGCATATCCCAACCTTTATACACTTAACCTGGGACCATTCCTCACTAACTCTTTGCTAAAGAGTTGGCCAATTGTCTTATAGTTAAGATGAGTCAGGCTCTTATGCCATTTAACACAATGTGAGATTTTCTCATTAGCTACAAGACAAATAGGAGCACTACAAGAAAACAAGCTTTTAGCGATGAAAATTTTGTGATGAAATATTTTTGGTCACTAAAAATATACTTTTTTGTGACAAAAATAAAGGTCGGTCACTAAATGACGAGTTCCATTTTATTAGTGACTAAAATAAATATTTGGTCACTAAAATTTTTTTTTGTGACCAAAATAATATTATGTCACTAAAAGTTAATTTTTAGTAACAAAAATAAGTTTCATCACTAAATAATCTTTTTAGTGACAAAATATAATGGTCACAAATTAAAATAATTATTAAGATTTGTTAGTATTTTCTACATAAAAAAGCCAAAATTTATATTCACAAACCCAAAATATTTATTTTTTCATGTTTAGGTGAATAGTTTTCAATTTCCCACCCTTAGGTCAATTTCTCTCTCTCCACCAAATAATTTCCCACCACAATCAATTTCCCCCTCTACTTTCCTCCCTCTTCTCTCCATGAAAAATTTATTTGGCCTCCGTAAATAATTTCTCACAAGTCATTTCCCACCCACTTCGTGTATAATTTCAGTCCTCCACTAGATTAGGGCACGACTCCTGGTATCTACCTCTCGACAAGCCCTCTGGTATCTACCTCTCGACGATCGACGAACCCTCTGGTATATACCTCTCGACGAGCCCCTTCAACTCCTTCATTGACCGGGTAAACTTCCTTGGTAAGTGGAGTGGTCTTTCAAACTGGTATCACTTAACAAATGATCATATGATATAGAAGTCCACAACACTAGGTAACCCCGCTCGAGCATTAGTTTACAGACAAACTATCAGAGAAAATAATGATGTGCCCATATGTAAAAATTCACAGAAAATAGTCCATTTAAACAATGAGTTAGGCCAACCAAATTAGGACACCACTTTGGTTTCACTTATCAAGAGGATTTTGTGTCGTATCCTAGTCAAAAATCGACCTCGGATATAAATTAGTTAAGGTACGAGGATACCCAAATTGACAAAGGGTAGAATTTAACGCAAGAGTCACTACTTAAGGCTTAAACTTCGATGTCCCTACTCCACATATCGAATGAAATTATCACTTCTTACCCAAGCTGATAAGACCTCCTCAAGGAGAATTGATGCTTACAATTTATTAGTGAAAACGTAGGCTACTCGTAAACTTAACCCTCGTACCGATGACTTGATTACGTTTAGACAACCGCCGTGACAAATATCGAAGGTCGAATGAGAATTCAAGTTTCAGAAGAGACCCATTTTTGGTTGGGTCACATGTTGACCTTGACAAGATTGTCTTAAATAGTAACATCAAGGGCATAAGGTATGTAGCATATCAATAAGTCTCAAGGTGGAACTCCAAGTCTAAGATTGTTAGCCCTAAGTATTAAGTGCATATCTCAGATGAATGTACCATATGTATTAAAGAAATTTAGCAAAAAATGTATGAGAGCTTATCCTTTTGTTTATTGGGCTAAATAGATAACGACTTGGATTTCCCTAGATCTTGTTTAGAAAATGTTGAGTCACAAACATAGTAATCTTGAAGTTTTTATTTATTCAAATGTTGCTCAAGTAAAGATGAGATTTCGTATATACATGGTTGGTATGATGATCAATCCTCCCTAGAAGATTAAGACCCTTGAAGAATTATTTAATCTTAAGCAACCTGGATTATTAATACCAATTTGTGACCGCTATAAATTCACGAGCGAAATAGGAAAGTAGAGCATTTCAAGAATGGTTATTCTCCTCCTTATCGCTCTATGACTATGCGTATAAGTAAACAAAGAGAACAGTAAATTAATTTCTTGAGATATACATAGATGGTTTCCTAGTTATATGTATATGTGACTATTGAAATCAAGGGAGACAATATAAGACTTCAAGAAATTTCTCAATTTTTGAGCTTAATGAAGTAGGTATCTACTTAGTACACAACCTAAGGAGCAATTGTACTTTCCTTAATACAAGACACGATGTAAACCATTTACACATACACATGGAATCAGAGAAATTTGCATTCAAAAGACTTGAATTCGAGTCAGTATTGATTGTAGAAAGAATTTATAGACAATTAAGGACGTGCTTTGTCTTTCTCCTCAACAAAGCCTATTCCTAAGTGCTCTAACACCCTAACCCTATTATGGTAATGTACTAATAGTGTTATATCGATTGTTAAAATATGGATTAACAAACTCATATAGATCGCAAGAAAGAACGACATGGAGTGTGAATTATGTACAAGTTTAAGTCGGATAAAGAGTGGATAAGGGTAGAACTTGGCTCTAGGTGCTCATGATCTTAAGACATTGTTAAAGTAGCGAACAAACGACCAAAAACAAGCCGGAGTTTTGAATAATTTAAAGTTTTATTATCCAAAAAGATATCTATTACAAAGGTATGCCCTCCCTTATTAGAATGGAGGAGAGATGAGAGAATACAAATAAGAGATGTGGGACTAAAAATTTACAGGACTAAGCGGACTATACAAAAACAAACCTCACAAGCCGCGCAGTTAGACAAAAGGGATAGCCGCAGGGCTACCACTAGAGAGAAAGAGAGATTGCCAGGGTAGACCGCTAGACCGCCCGGTATCCAAGCCGGCTGAGACAAACCACCAGACCGCGCGGTCTTCAACCTGCCAAGACAGACCGCCAGACCGCCCGGTCACCAACTTCAACACTCCCCCTCAAGCTGGAGCATATATATCGATCATGCCCAGCTTGTCACAAACATGAAGAAACGAGGCGGAAACTGGTTTGGTGAAGATGTCAGCCAGCTCTTTATCAGAAGTGACAAAGGGAGTGCAAATTTGTTCCTTTAAGATCTCTTCACGAATGAAATGACAGTCGACCTCAATGTTCTTTGTTCTTTCATGGAAGACCGGATTTTTGGAGATGTATATGACGGCCTTGTTATCACAGAACATAGGTAGAGGATGGTTGTAGACCTCTCCTAAATCTAACATGAGAGCCCGCAGCCATTTTAACTCACAAGTGGTAGATGCCATACTGCGATACTCAGCTTCTGCACTGGACCTGGAGACAACAGACTGCTTCTTGCTCTTCCAGCTCACCAAATTTCCCCCAACAAAGGTGCAAAAACCTGAGGTTGACTTGCGATCCCCTTTGTCATCAGCATAACTTTCATCTGAGTATGCTTCAATCCTCAAATGACCATTCTTCTGAAAAAGTAATCCTTTCCCAAGCGCTGCTTTGACATACTCCAAGATCCGCAAGGCGGACTGTAGATGGCACTCCCTAGGTGCTTGCATGAATTGACTCACCTTGCCCACATCATAGGAAATGTCGGGCCTGGTCACTGTGAGATATATGAGCTTACCAACCAGATTCCTGTACCGTGAACTATCTGAAAGAGGAGACGAATCATCTGTCCAGGTTTTGTCTTCTCTAGTTGCCATGGGGCATCGGGCAGGTTTTTCTCTAGTCAATCCTGCCTCTTTTAAAAGATCAAGGGCATACTTACGCTGAGAGAGAACTAAGGAGTCGGGCTTCCGAGAGATTTCGATCCCCAGAAAGTACTTTGGAGAGCCCATATCTTTCGTGACTAGATGTTGGAGAAGATGTCGCTTTGTTAGGGCTACCCCTTCCTGGTCATCGCCAGTGAGAAGAATATCATCGACGTATACAGCAAGAACAACCAGCCCCGAAGGAGTTTTGCGAATAAATAGAGAGTGATCGGCAGAGCTTCGCGCAAAACCAACGACCCCCATGATGTCGCTGAACTTGTTAAACCAAGCTCGAGGGCTCTGCTTGAGGCCATAATTGCCTTCTTCAGCCGGCATACTCGTGTCTCCCCTGAGCAACATACCCAGGAGGTTTCTCCATGTAAACGGCCTCGTGAAGATCACCATAAAGGAATGCATTCTTGACATCCAGTTGAGAAATCGGCCAATCCCTATTTACCGCCACAGAGAGAAGGACCCGGATAGTGCTGAGACGAGCCACGGGGGAGAATGTGTCAAAGTAATTAACCCCATAGGTCTGAGTAAAGACCTTAGCAACAAGGCGAGCCTTATACCGATCCACAGTGCTGTCTGGGCCAAATTTGACTACAAAGACCCAACGACAGCCAACAACATCAGTACCGAAGGGAGGAGGAAAGAGAGTCTATGTACCCCGCTCAGTGAGGGTCGCCATTTCCTCATCCATGGCAAGCTTCCAATGAGGAATAGCAAGGGCCTCCTGGTAGGAGCGGGGTGTGGCAGTGGTAGAGATAGCCAGTGCAAATGCCCTGCGAGAAGGGGTAAGACGATCATATGAAACAACAGCAGCAAGGGGGTGTAGGGTTCACGTCTGCACCCCTTTGCGAAGAGCTATAGGAAGATCCAGTTCAGCGGGTCCCTCGGCATCCGGAGCATCCGTGGCAGAGAAAGCTGGCCCGGGAGTAGAGAGCGACGGCGGCGGAGATGAGGGAGATGGTGGCGGAGATGAGGGAGACGGTGGTGGAGAAAGAGGAGTGGGTGGAGACAGTGGTGGAGAAAGAGGAGTGGGTGGAGACGGTGTAGGGGTGGAGATTGTAGTAGGAGAAGAGGGAATGACGGGAATGGCAGGAGAATCAGAAGCGGGGAGAAGAGGAGAGGAGTCATCCGAGAAGTAGGAGGTATTCTCGAAGAAGGTGACGTCAGCAGAAACGAACTGCTTACGAAGGACAGGATCAAAGCAACAATAGCCTTTCTGAGTGGTGGAGTACCCCAGAAAGACACATTTGGTGGAGCGAGGGGAGAGCTTATCACTGGTGGCTGAAGGGGTATGCACAAAGGCAGTGCATCCAAAGATTTGGAGAGGGAGAGGAAACGGCTCCTTGCCCGGATACAGAATGGAGAATGGGGTTTTGCCGTGGAGAACCGTGGAGGGAATGCGATTGATAAGGTAGCAGGCAAGGAGAACAGCATAGCCCCAATAGGAGCGAGGAACATGCATCTGGGTCATCAAGGTGCGAGCGACATCGAAGAAGTCACGGTTTTTGCGTTCTGCCACACCATTCTGCTGTGAAGTATATACACAACTAGTTTGATGAATAATCTCATTTTGCATGCAGAATGTAGAGAAGTCATGACTGATATATTCTTTGGCATTATCAGATCGAAAAACTTTGATAGAAACATTAAACTGAGTAATGATCATGAGTTAGAAGGACGTCCATACAGAGAATAATTCGGAGCGATCTTTTAACAGGTACACCCACGTACAGCGAGAGAAATCATCAATGAACGTGACAAAATATGAACTACCTCGACCAATGGTAAGAGTAGGAGAAGGACCCCAAATATCGGAGTGGATGAGATCAAACGGACGGGTAGATCCACGAACGTGCTTTGGAGGGAAGGAGGAGCGGTGATGCTTGCCAAGCTGACAGGCCTCACAGTTGGGAGGAGGACTGTGTGGAGGAAGTTGGGGCAGAAGTTGACGAAGAAGACGGGGAGGAGCATGACCAAGGCGGAGATGCCATTGGAGAATATCTGTGGATGTGGAGGAGAAGGTGGAGAAAGCAGAAATGTTGTCCAGGAAGTATAAGCAGCCACTCTCAGTCCTAGTAGCAATCGACCGTTGGGAGTCCGGATCCTGAAAAGAGCAAGAAGTAGAAGTAAATGTGACGGAACACTGTAATTGCTTGCATAGAGAGGTAATAGATAATAAGTTGCACGGAAACTTGGGCACGTATAGAGTATCCACCAAGTGAAGAGACGGAGTGACATGAACTATCCCCGTCCCATGGACTGATGATGAAGAGCCGTCAGCGAGAATAACCGGGGGCAACCGATCATGTGTTTCTAGGAGAGAAAAACACTAGAGAGTGCCGGTCATATGATTTGTAGCACCGGTGTCGATCAGCCATTTTCCTTAAGTAACAACGTGGGCACTACCAGAAGACGTGACCACCGAGGCGAACGGCTTGGAGGAGGATATGAAAGCCATAAGAAGAGAGAAGCACAAGCCGCGCGACTTAACAGGATGTTGCGGCGACTAACAGGCAGGAGCGGCTAAAGGAAGAAAGGCAGAGAGGTCGCCGAAACAAGGAAGAACCCGCGCGAACAGAGAGAAAACGCAGCGGTTAGGAGAAAGAGATCAGCGGCCAGAAAAACCACGACCAAGCCGCAGAAGCAAGCAGAGGGAAAGAAGTCGAGCGGCTAGAAATCAGCCAGCGCGAACAGAAGAAAGAGACACCACGCGAACAGAGAAAAGTCCGTTGGGAGGCAAACAGGTCGCATCAAGAAGAAGAAGAAACAAAGAGGTCGCGCACACAAAGGGCAACGACAAGGAGAGAAGAAGCCGCGCGAACAGGGCGCAAGCAGGCGGAAGAAACAAGCCGCGGGGACAGGCCGCGAGAAGAAGAAGCAAGCCGCGCGGACAGGTCGCGAGGTCAGAGAGGGCGCACAGAATCAGGAGGAGAAAATCGAGTCCTCTGATACCATGTTAAAGTAGCGAACAAACGACCAAAAACAAGCCGGAGTTTTGAATAATTGAAAGTTTTATTATCCAAAAAGATATCTATTATAAAGGTATGCCCTCCCTTATATAGAATGGAGGATAGATGAGAGAATATAAATAAGAGATGTGGGACTAAAAATTTACAGGACTAAGCGGACTATACAAAAACAAACCGCACAAGCCGCGCGGTTAGACAAAAGGGCTAACCGCACGGCTACCACCAGAGAGAAAGAGAGATTGCCAGGGTAGACCGCTAGACCGCCCGGTCTCCAAGCCGGCTGAGACAAACCGCCAGACCGCGCGGTCTTCAACCCGCCAAGACAGACCGCCAGACCGTCCGGTCACCAACTTCAACAGACATGAACAAATATAAATAACCCTTGCGAGGTATATGGTACCTTAGATTCACCTCCTCAATCCCGAAATGATGATTAATATTATTATTAGGACAAACTATTAAACATAATGGCTCAAATGATATTTGATTTTAGTCAAAACACAGGGTTGCCAAGTCTAGTTGTCTGGGACAAGTATGTCACGTCATGGAATTTGTGGTTTGGAATCAGGTTCCTGCAAGTCAGAATTTTGGCACTTTAGGGCATTCGAAGATGATTTACAAATGGTGTGTTCTATCAAAGAATCATCCCTTTCCAATTTGAATGATTTATTTACCCTTATACTTTGGGAGATAGTTTAACGTATAATTAGAAATCTTGATAAGATAACTTCTTGCATTTATAATAAAAAAAATTCAGTATACTATGGTTGGTATGATTTAATACTACCTTGTTTGATCCTAAAAAGCCTGGGATTTGGAGAAGTAAACACAATGATGAAATATCATTACTATCCATGCTTACCTGATATAGACAAGTCACTTGATCATAATTGTGAACTATAACCTCTGAATGGCTAAATTAAGCAATAAATCATTATATTGGAAACTTAAAAATTGAAATAAGGTAACATTATGACACATAAATTAATTTGCTAGGGCACGAGATTGGAAATATAACGACTCAGCAAATTGAAATGAGGTGGATGATTAGTTAAAGTTGTACACATATATATGACCCCTTGATTATGACAGCGTCAAGAACCGGGACACATACGTTGATAACATTATAATCACCGCTAGGAGGATTCATGACAATGAGATATAGATCTTGACTATCAAAGGTGTATACAGTGAAGTTACACGACAAGTAGTTAGTGTTTAATAAGATTCTCTTTATGATGAAATCGACTTGTGACAGGCTTCACCATTTTTAAAAGATACGCTTATAATTTATGAATTAGACTCCATGTGAAAAGCGGTTGAGAGTCAAAATTTTTATCAACACCCATATTGATAATGAACACTTGATGTACAAAATTTGTATTGTTGTTTAAAATAGAGATGTAATAAGTCTTGAATTTAGGAGAAACAAAAATGATGATCTTTTCATCACATCATGATCTCGAAAGTTGGTTAACTGCTATACATAATAGCATTGGTCTAATGTGTATGGCAATTTTTTTGGGTGATTGTAAGTTCATGTTGGTTGATAAGTAATAATCTAGGCGGACATGAATAGAAAAGATTTCTACATATAAGATTATTGATTTTCAGGTGCTTAGTGATCATTGGTCGTAAGGGACTCCAAATCCAATGTGTGATTAAGGATTATTTTAATGATAATATATCAGAAGAATTGGAAATATGTCCACATAAGTTTGATCATAAGTATCCCAAAGTATAACGAAAATACATTTGGAAGGGGACTGTTACCTCTGATAGAGTTTTCTTATAACAAAAACCACGAGGACTACATGGTAAGAAGTGTCGGACGCCGATATCTTGGTTCTAGGATGAGGATCCATGGGCACTCAGATCAGATTATATTAAGGATACAGACACGCACATACAACTGATCAGGGACAGAATGCTAGAGGCTCAGAGTCAACAAGTCAAGTCTTACGATGCGAGGCATCGAGAGTTAGAGTTCCAGGTGGGAGATAAAGTTTTCTTGAAGATACGTCCAGTGCACAGGGTTTCCTTGGAGTGGAGGCACCAGAAGCTCAACCCTCATTTTATGGGGCCATGCATGATGCTGGAGCGGATCGGTCCTTTGGCATATCGATTGGAGCTACTGTAACACCCCCATATGTCGCATGAAATATAATAGAAGGTCCTGGCTGGGGCCCCACGCCATATTCCACAGACAGTTGGTGGAATTACATAAGAATAACAATTTAACACCATAGGAATACACATACTAACTCAGAGCATTCTAGCGAAAGCTTTCAAAACTATTAAAAGAACCCATACAACACATGAATGTCCAGTACAAACACATTAGGAATGAAATAACATACACCAATACTATGGCCTTATGGCCTTACAATAGTTTGATCAATAAAAGTGCATTGCATACTTCGGCTCGCAAGCCAGCCACACATGAACATAATAAAGTAGACATTTTGCTTTAGCCTTCAAGGGCCAGCACAACATCAAGGGCTTCAGCCCGCTACTTGCCACTAGGCTAACCTGTTCCTACATAAGAACAATCCACCGCACGGTGGCAAAACAAGGCAACGGTCAGCTAAAGCTGACCAAATTATAATAACCCCATCCCTTAATCAGGACGGCGGTGCTCCTTCCCTGCATTTCATTAGTATAATCAAACATGATAGTGAAAGTACAATTTAAGCACACTTCACCACAGGCGTAGGCACGCACGACCACACACCCCGTGCACTCAGGGCACATTCTTGGTGAACCCGGTCCACCACCAACCCCAGGACGACAACATCATAAGAATTTTAGTCTTTCCAGCCGAAGCCTAAGACTCGCCCTCTATGCCAACGGTAAGTGCCACGAACCTTAGGTCTCTTTAACCAAACCACACAGAGCGGGTACGGTTCCACTCAACCCGTTGCTCACACCGCCACGTCAATTTAAGCCATAGGCATGGGTCAAGCTTCCCCGAGTCCCAAATTGATCATACAATAGTACATAACCCGGTTATGCACAAGGTTGGCTCGCAGACCAAACAAACTGGTCTCCCAGAGCATGCAGCCTTACAACACTAGCCCCTAGGTCACAAAGAGACAGGCTTCACAACAACAGAGCTACCGCCGGTGGTATTACTAACGTCGCGCGGTGCCTGATAGAAATACGTATCTGCCCAGTTTTCCGGGTGCTCCTTGGGGTGTAGTCCCCAAGACTCCCTGCTGCAATCTACCGCGTAAAAACCTGAAAAATAAAACAGCACGGAGTCTTCTCTGGCAATACATGCATAATGAAAACATCACCGATCCATACCAACATGTCCGGATAGGCTTCACACACCATGCATACGTCCGTACATCGATTACGTACTCTATATGTAAAACTACGGGGATAAACCATATCTACCCAACGAATGCCTCACACTCACCGCCCACTCACGGGAGATAGTTTCCTATGCAAAAAGGAAGAGGTATTCACATGTCCAAGTAGAGAATCATTACCTTAGAGGTTCGCTTCGGCGCCATGGAAAACTAGCCGGATGAAAAGCACAACAACCGACTCACCTCCGCGGATCTAGACTCGGCTCGCGATTCGGAGCTCCGAAGCACCAAAAATGGCCAGAATCCTCCTTCTTCTTCTCCCTTTGCTCTCCCCTATCTTTAACTCTTAGAAAGAGAAATGGCCAAATGGAATGAGCCCTAAACCCTCATTTCCCGTCTATATATCAACAGGAAGGATTCTGGGCTGCCGGATCACTCTTAAATAAAATGAAAGGCCCTGCTTTATCCTTAAAATCATCTTTCTGGGACCGTACACGACCTGTGACATGCATGTGTCACAGGCCGTGTCTCACATTCATATAAGAATTCGTCGATCTCCGAATCAGGACACTGTCTCTAACACGCCTGTGTTTTCCCTGGACACGCCGATGTCAACCTGGACACACCCGTGTCACAGGCCGTGTGCCTCAATCGATGTTGAAACCGTCATGCCCGAATAGGACACAACTTTGGACATGCCCATATCCCAGGGCGTATTGCTCACTCGACATAACCCGAGAAACACAGAGCAGGACACGGCTTTGGACACGCCCGTGTCCGCCCTGGACACGCCCATGTCCGACCTAGACACACCCATGTCTTAGGCCATGTTCAACACTCAATAAAACTTAGCCATTCCAGAAACGGACACGGCTCTGGACACACCCGTGTCACAGGATGTATGAAACCATAATGGCTCCAAATCTCTCAAAAACACTACCCATTCATATTCGAGTTTTGGGGTGTTACAATTCTCCCCCCTTAAAAAGAATTTCATCTCAAAATTATAGAATGGAAAAGTACACAAAGTTAAATGGTACCTGAGTAGAAAAGCTCAGGATACTCCTCAAGCATGGTCTACTCTTGCTCTCACGAAAGATCCTCACGACCATAATTGTCCCATCGGACCTTGAACATCCTGATAGCTTTGTTACGCAATTGTTTGACCTCCGTATCCTAGATCCGAATGGGTCTAACTTTCGTTGTTAGCCCACTATCGACTGATACTTGATCCACAACAACCACCTACGCTGGTTCTTTCTCGAATTTATGTAGGACCGAAATGTGAAGTACATCATGCAATCCCCTCAGTTCTACGAAAGAGCCAACCGATAGGCGGCTTCACCAACTCGCTCCAAGATCTCAAAAGGCCCAACATACCTCAGACTAAGCTTCTTTAAGCGTCGAATACTTGATATGCCTTTAAATAGCTTTGTCTTGAGGTATACCCAGTCGCCCACCGCAAACTCCACGTTCTGATGCTTGGCATTGTAGTACTTGGCCTGTCTATCTTAAGCACTTAGTAGCCGTTTCCAAATAAACAGAATAGTTGACGTAGCATCTTCAACCTCTCTTCGCTTATAAAGCTTCGATTCTCCTGTTTCACCCAAGCCAAAGGTGTATGACACCTCCTTCCGTATAAAGCCTCAAAAGGGGCCATCTGAATACTGGCTTGGTATCTATTATTGTATGTAAATTAAATCATGTAAAGATGGTCCTCCCAACTTTTTCCAAAATCCAATGCACACATACGAAGCATGTCTTCCATCATCCGGATCACCCTTGTGCGATCTCGGCAAACTGTGCACGAAATTCATAGAGATGTCAACAAACTTTCACTCCGGTATAGGCAAGGACTTTAGAAATCCACCTGACTTCTGTCATACGGCCTTCACTAAGGCACAAGTCTGACACTTCGCCATGTATAGCGCTATGTCTTTCTTCATACTGTTAAAAGTAGCGAACATGCAGCAACAAACAGACAGAATTTTGAATAATTGAAATTTTATTATCCAAAAAAGATGATCTTTATAAAGGTATAACCTCCCTTTTATAGAATGGAGGAGATAGGAGAGAGTACATGTTGGAACACCCTATTACTAATTTGGGTCAGGATCACTATGTCTCTAGGAACCTTTGCTTGACCTCCTGTATAGCTTAATAGGTCAATTAGAATTGAGTCTAAGGGTTAGAAGTCAAGGTTTGGAAGCTGCCCTGAAGACCAAGATTTTGTGTTTGGAGACTAAGTCATATCGTCGAGCTCAGCACGACGATTCGTCGAACTCCGATCGACGATCGTCTAGCTCAACCTCGACAGATCGTCGAACTCCATTCGACGATCGCTGAGCTCAACTTCATTATATCGTCGAACTCCGTTCGACGATCGGTGAGCTCAGGTCGACGATTTTGACTCTGCTTTGGATCTTTATCTCTGAGCTCAGTTCGACGATCTTTGAGGTCAGATCGACGATATTTTGCTGCTGTATATTTCCAGATCGCTGAGCTCAGCTCGACGATAGTAGAGCTCAGTTCGACGATTACAGATAACTTCCAGAATTCAAATTCAAATCAGTTAGGAGTTATTCTGCAATTAATTCAGAGATTTGCTAGCCGTTTTCATTCAATTTTGGACCAAGTTTCAAGGGATTTTTAAAGGAATGTTTCTGTGGACTTTCCTCCAGAAGAATTTATGCAATTAAGGATACAATTAATGCAGGCCAACGGCTATACTTGACAGAGAATGTTATTCTATTCAGTACCAGAGAATAAAAGACAGTATTTTTGAATTTCTCACAGAACACACACAATACAGAGAGAGAATACAGGTTACAGAGATACATTCAAAAATCTTTTGTCCCAAAGAATTCTCAAGAACACACATCCAAGGAGATCAAGCTTTCTCAAAATCTTCAGATCTCTTTAGCTTTCAAAGTGTTCAAGGCCAACATATTTTCAAGACTCCAGACATTCAACATTTCTGCTATTGCTGAAATCATCTATTGCTGGAGTTCAATCTTTGAAGGCCTATCACCCTCAGCAAAGCTTTTCTTCCTGAAGATCTCAAGGATTCAGGGGGAGCTTTGACATCAACAATCCACATAGTCTTCCCAGTTGTTTGAGAAAGAGAAGACTTCCATCACTCTCTCACCCCCTCTCTGTAAAGGGTTTTTCAAACTCCCTTCAAAAGTTTGAGCTTGGTTTTGAGCACCTTGTCAAAAGCTCATTGGTGGCAAGACACCTGATCAAAAAATCTGCTTTAGTTTTTGAGTACCTTATCAAAAGCTCATTGGTGCCCAGGACACCTGATCAACTCATCCTGCAGTGGATTCCTACCTAGGGTGGTAGAAGAGTGGATGTACCCAAGTTTAGGGAACCACTATATTTCCTTGTGTCTTCTAGTTTTGCTTGCTTTCATTTTTGTTTCTGGCCTTGATTTTTCTGTGCTTAGTTTTTGTTTAACTTAGTGCTGTGATTAGATTTATTATTGCTTCCCTGCTCACACATATTACAACAATTGTTGTAAAAAGTTTCAAAGCACCATATACTCTATTCACCCCCTCTAGAGTATATCAGATCTAGCTGCACTTTCAATTGGTATCAGAGGGAGGTTGGTTAAACATACCATACCTGATTGGTTGTACAGGCTAACACCTGAACCCAAAGATCCCAAACTAGATCTATTTTTCTTTTGTATTTTATTATTAGATTTTGTTTTTACAAATCATGGCCCAAAACAAAGATTATGCTAGCACCAGACCTCCAGTGTGCAATCTATCCAAGTTTGCACTTTGGAAAGCAAGGATTAGACTTTACATGAATTCTATTGACGAAGATATCTTTAACTCTGTTTTGACAGTATGTCCAAGACCCCCAGAGAATACAAGTACAAATGCTGTTCCACCTCCATCAGGTACAGATGCTGATGTCAAGAAATGGAAAGTAGCTGATGCCAAGGCTATGAACATCTTGGCCCAGACAATGTCTGATGATATATTTCAAAAGGTAGCTGAATGTAATTCAGCCAAGGAAATTTGGGACAAACTCTCAGAAATAGTCTCAGGCTCAGCTGATGAGAGAAAGGACAGAAGATCCCATCTCATCTCTCAATATGAGAATTTCAAGAAGGGAGAGACTGAGTTAGTGGGAGATATGTACAACAGACTAAGTCTAATTGTTAGTAAACTCAGGACATTGGACAAAGAGATCTCTCTAACAGAACTTAATGACAAGATCCTAATGTGCTTCCCCAGCACTTGGGATTCAAGAATCTGGCCAATTAAGGATGCCAGAAGTCTGAATGAGATCACTACTGAAGCTCTATTGGGTAAGCTCAAATCTTATGAGCTACTCATCAAGAATAGAGAGGAAGAACAGAAGGCTGCTTCACCAGCCACAAGGAAAGAGAAGACCATAGCCTTCAAGGCAACTGAGGATCTGCCTGAAGATAAAGCCACAGGCAATGATGAACTACTCAGCCTGCTGGCCAAAAGATTCTACAAGATGGCCAGAAAGGACTTTAGAAGAAGATCATACAAGGAGCAGGATAAGCCAAGGTATGACAAGTCCATTAGTAATAATAAAGAAATTATTTGCTTTGGTTGCAGGAAACCAGGGCACATAGTTCCTGACTGTCCAGAAAACAAGAACAAGGACAGAAGGGACAGGAAAGAAAGTAGAAAGGAGAAAGACTCCAAAAGGAATGGCAATAGCAAACCTTCTTCAAGCAAAAACAAGCATACAAGAAAAGGATTTGTTGCTGAATCCTGGAGTGAGACTGAAGAAGAGTCAGAAGCATCATCCAGCTCTAGTGCTGATGAGGATGATGCAGAAGAAAAGGAGTTCTGCATGATGGCAATCAATGCCTCACAGCATAATTCAGAAGAAGAGGAGTCAGAGTCAGACTCAGAGACTCAACCTGAAGAAGATCAGGTAATTGGTTCTTTTGATTTTAGTTCAGAGGATTTTAAATCTGAATTTAAAGCACTGTGTTTAGACCTGCTAAAGTCCGAGAAAGAGATTATCTCTCTCAGAAATCAATTATCTGAACACAATACTTTAAAGTCAGAAAACCTCAAACTCTCTCAGGAGTTGGAGGACTATAGGGAACAGATAGCTTCACTGAAAAGTGAGCTCTCTGAGGCCAAGAAGCTTGAAGAATCCCTTAATGGGAGAAGCATCAAGCTGATGGACATCACAAGCACAGTGAACTCCAGATTCAACAGTACACTGGGCTTGGGTGCTTCATCCAGCCAAACCATAGTTCTAACAACTCCAATTAAATTCATTTCTGACAAAGGAAAGGGAGTTGTAGAGGTTGCTAGGAAAAATTCTGATCTGCCTCAGAAAACTAAGTCCCAGCAGAAATCGTCGAACGGAGATCGACGATCGCCGAATGAAGATCGACGATCGCCGAACGCAGCTCGACGATCTCAGGCAAAATCGTCGAACGCAGATCGACGATCTCAGCCAAAGTCGTCGAACGCACGTCGACGATCTCATATACCTGACCTCACCCATAGTCGACCGTCGAACGGAGCTAGACGATCTGACCAAAGATCGTCGAACGCAGCTCCAAGATCGTCGAACAGAGGTCAGAGCTCTGGAAAATTTTTCAAAGGCAAATCAAAATTGAATCCTAAGGGTCCTTCATCCCAAATCTTTAACCCTTATACTGAATGGATTTTACCTCCAAGGAGATATCATCCTGAAGGATATAAGAGTCAACCTGGGATGTCTTTCATTTCAGAATTTAAAGGTTATCAACCTAGGCCCAAGGTAAACTGGGTCAAAAACAAATGAATTGTCTTATGTGCAGGTGAAGACCTATCCAACATCTAACCAGCAATGGTACTTGGATAGTGGGTGCTCTAAGCACATGACAGGGAATAAGGACAACCTCACATCCTTCAGAGCCAAACTTGGACCCAAAGTTATCTTTGGTGATTCCAGCTTTGGACATACTAAAGGATATGGTGCAGTCCAAATTGGATCAGTAACTTTCAAGAAGGTAGCTTATGTGGAAGGACTGAAGCATAACCTAATTAGCATCAGTCAGCTGTGTGATGAAGGCTACCAGGTGACCTTCAGCAAAGCCTTATGCAAAATCAAGTCAGAGGACAACACAACTGTGTTGACATGTAAAAGGAAAGGTAACATCTATCTAGTAGATTTTCTTTCAACTGATGTAGATATCTGTTGTTTAACTCTGTCTGTAGACCAAATATTTTATGGCATAAGAGATTAGGACACCTAAACCTTAGAAATATTGCTAGGCTATCCAAGGACAACCTTGTTAGAGGACTACCCTCTGGCCCCTACAAGAAAGAAGGACTCTGCAGGGCTTGTCAATTAGGCAAGCAAACTAAAAACAGCTTTAAGTCACTTAATAAGAGTGATTCACCTAGGATATTGTATCTGTTACACATGGATCTCTTTGGACCCATCACAGTACAAAGCCTAGGAGGGAAATCCTACACTTTAGTAGTTGTAGATGACTTCTCTAGATTCACTTGGGTGTTCTTTCTAAGGAAGAAGTCTGATAAATTTAAGTGTCTGACAGAGTTTCTCAAATGTTTACAGATTGAGTTCAATACTCACATTGCCCTGATCAGAAGTGATCATGGGACAGAGTTTGATTCTCTTCTTATGCAAGAGTTCTGTCAGAGTGAAGGGATCAGGCATACTTTCTCAGCTCCTAGAACTCCTCAACAAAATGGGGTAGCTGAAAGGAAAAATAGAACCCTTATTGAATCTGCCACCACATTGTTGTCATATGCTCACCTACCTCTATCCTTTTGGGCAGAGGCAGTGAACACCTCCAACTATGTGCTGAACAGAAGTCTGATACATAAACTAAAGGGAAAGACTCCCTATGAATTACTCAAAGGGAAGAAACCTAAAGTTGACTATTTTAGAGTCTTTGGTTGTATTTGCTACATTCATAACAATGACAAGAAATATCTAGCAAAATTTCAAGCCAAAGCTAATGAAGGAGTGTTTCTGGGATACTCCATGATCAGCAAGGCTTATAGGGTCTATAACAAATCATCTTTGAAAATTGAGGAATCTGTTCACATTTCATTTGATGAAACTAACATGTCCTTCAAGGAGAAGATTTCTTCTACCATAGAACCTTTGCAGGAACAGTCTCTAGTTGAAGACTTGAACAAGTTACAGGTTACTCAAGAGGATGAAAGTAGTGAATATGAAGGGAATGCTCAACATAATGAAGAACAACTTGAAGAGCCAGTTGTTGTACCACAAGAGGAAACAACAACACAGGTTGGTGAACAATCAACACCCCCTGTTGATTTAGTAACATCAAGAGACCATCCAATTTCCCAAATAATTGGAGAAATCTCAGCTGGTGTGCAAACCAGAAATCAGGTCAACCAAAACCTGTTGCACACCTGCTTCCTATCTCAAATTGAACCTCAGTCCATTCAACATGCAGAGCAAGATCCACACTGGATCATTGCAATGCAAGAGGAGTTGCATCAATTTGAGAGGAAGAAAGTATGGGAACTAGTGCCAAAGCCCAAGGATCACTCCATTGTTGGAACAAAATGGGTATTCAGAAACAAATTGGATGATCAAGGAGTAATTATAAGGAACAAGGCAAGACTAGTTGCTCAGGGATACTCTCAAGAGGAAGGAATAGACTACGACCAGACCTTTGCACTTGTTGCAAGATTAGAAGCCATCAGAATATTTCTAGCTTATGCAGCTCATAAAGGCTTTAGAGTATATCAGATGGATGTCAAAAGTGCATTCTTAAATGGAGATATCAAAGAGGAAGTTTATGTCAGACAACCTCCAGGCTTTATCTCTCCAACTTTTCCTGATTATGTTTTTAGACTGAACAAGGCATTATATGGTCTCAAGCAAGCTCCTAGAGCATGGTATGAGACCCTAGCATGCTTTCTCTTGGAAAATGGTTTTATAAGGGGTAGAGTAGACCAAACTCTTTTTATTAGAACCCATAAGTCTCATACCCTACTAGTACAAATCTATGTAGACGATATTATTTTTGGTTCTACTGACTCCAAATTGTGCAGAAAGTTTTCTAACCTAATGCATTCTAAATTTGAGATGAGTAGCATGGGTGAGCTATCCTTCTTCCTAGGATTGCAAGTCAAACAACATGCTGAAGGCATCTTTATTTCTCAAACCAAATATGCAAATGAACTGGTTAAGAAATTTGGCATGTTTGAAGCATCTTGTATGAAAACACCTATGCCTACTAATGTTGTATTGGATGCAGATGAACATGGGAAACCTGTTGATCAGACAACATATAGAGCAATGATTGGCTCTTTATTGTATCTTACAGCTAGTAGACCAGATATAATTTTGCTACATGCATATGTGCTAGGTTCCAAGTAAGCCCTAGAGAGTCACACCTAACTTTAGTAAAGAGGATTCTCAGGTATGTTAAAAGTTGTCCAAATCTAGGTCTCTGGTATCCAAAAGAATCAGCATTTGATTTAACTGGATTCTCAGATGCTGATTATGCTGGATGCAGAATTGACAGGAAAAGCACCAGTGAAACCTGTCAGTTCCTTGGTGACAGATTTGTCTCTTGGTTTTGTAAGAAACAAACATCTGTGTCAACTTCAACTGCTGAAGCTGAATATATGGCTGCAGGCAGTTGTTGTTCACAAATCTTGTGGATTCAGAACCAACTCCTAGACTATGGCTACAACTTAGAGAAGTCTAAAATCTTTTGTGACAATACAAGTGCTATTTTCATAGCTCAAAATCCAGTTCTCCATAGTAGGACAAAACACATAGAGATTAGGCATCATTTCTTAAGGGATAATGTTGAAAAGAATAAAATTGAATTACATTATATCCCAACTGACTTACAAAGGGGAGATATTTTCACCAAGCCTTTGGATGAAAAGAAACACACCTTCTTCCTAAATCAGTTAGGAATGTTAGATGGAGGAAGTCTTAAATAATACCCAAGATTTTGAAAGCTTAAAAATTGACCAAGACTAGACAAACATTCTGATTTTTCTTAGTGTCTAGAATTTTTCTGATCTCTGAACTGCGCTCGACGATTTGCCCCAAGATCGTCGAACGGAGATCGACGATTTCCAAAAATCGTCGAACTAAGTTCAGCGTCTCTCTAATATTATGAACTATCTCTTCCGGACAACGATCGTCGAACGGCGCTCGACGATTTTGTTCTCTGAACGATCGTCGAACGGAGCTCGACGCTCTCCAATATCGTCGAACGGAGATCGACGATATTGAAAACTCTTCAGATTCCTTTAGGAGCCTCGATCGTCGAACTGAGTTCAACGATCTTTCCAATTCTGCGTCGAACCCTAATATAAAACTCTTTTTTCGCCGTCGTTCTCATTTGCGCTTTCGATTTCTCTGCAAGAATTTTCTTTCCCTCCAAACAGTTCTACGCTTGGTCGTTTTGTTTGTTGAGTTTTTGCAGGTACCAATGGCCGTGTCAGTTGCTGTTCTTGCTGCAATGAAGTTTGATGCTGGGTTTGACATTGATCTAGAATCCTTCAGAACGACTGACCAGATTTTTCAAGACATATTGGGATTATTCAAAGACCAGAACCTGACTGCTATAATGACCACCAGGATCAAGTTGGCTTCTGATGAAATAAAGGAGTGGGTTTATACTGCTCATAATCAAGATAACAGCACCATTGTTGGGTCTATTTCTGGAAATCAGGTACCCTTGACCCCAACCATTCTTTCAGAAGTTTTTGAGTTGAGGAATGGAGACGATTCTGCTGAGCTATCTGGAGATGAGTATTCTGAACTGCTTTCCAGGATGGGTCATCCAGAGGGAAACCCTAGCAAGCTCTTCAAAAGGAACCTGTCTGTAGAATACAGGTTCATGGCAGATGTGGTGGGGAAAGTACTACTGGCAAAGCAGTCTGCCCATGATACAATATCAAGATATCAGCTCTGCCTCATGGGAGCTCTTGTGGACAAGAAGAATCTAAATTGGGGAGAGATTTTCTTTGACCTCATCAAAAAGAAAATCAACAAAAGTTTTGTTAATTTTTGGAGAATTATTGGAGTATTTCTGCAGCACAGGTGCCCTGCCTTGCTGGTCTCCTCTGGAGTTCATATCAATGCCTCCAAGAGACTGACCTGTGCCCTCTTTGGAAAGTGGGACAGGCAAATCAGCAAGCCTAGCAGGCCCTCCTCTAGTGCCCCTTCAGGCACAAGGTCTCAAAGAGTCACTCCTCCACAGGCCTCTGCCCCTGCAGATGACCTGGCTACTGCTGTTACTGCCTCTCCTCCTCCTCCAGTTCCATCGCTTCCCATACCATCCACCACTCCAGCTCCATCCACCATCATCATATCCAGCCCATCTCCATCATCCACACCTTCTCCAGTCCCTGTTCTTTCAACTCCAGAAGAACAATTCCACCCTCTATTCTCCTATCCTCCACCAGATGTCACCTCATCTCCATTCATTCCATCATTCACCCTACTTGATGATTCCTTTATGGATGATTCCCCATCATCTCCTCCTGAACTACCTACCTCCTCCACTTCATTTCAAGACCTCCTACAGCAGATCATTGATCAACCAACTTTCACCCCATCCATATCCATTCCCCTGTCCTCCATATCCACCTTACCAACACCTCAACCATCCCTTCCACAATTCCCCAGCCCTTCTCTTCCAGAACCTTCAGCTGCTTCCATACCTTCTACCTCTGCTCCAGCTCTTGAGCAAGTAGACCTCTCAGCCCTTGCTGACAGGCTGTATGAGCTGCTTGCCCCCAGGCTCTCTCTATTGCTGGAGACCTCCTTGGCTCCTCTACACCTGTCAGTGGCAGCCCTTTCTGCCAGGCTCTCTTCCCTCTTTCCTCAGGCAGCACCTACAGCAGTGTGCCTTGATCCAGATATGTCTGCATCTAGGCAGGGGGAGATGCCATATGAAGTGAATCTTCATGCTGCTGCTGCTGCTGCTGTTTCTGTAAGCTCTCTGTCTGCTGCTGCTGTTAGTTCTGCTTCTTCTGCTGCTCCTCTTGTTGCTGTTGCTGTGCCTCCAGAAAGTCAGATTTCAACTGCAGTTCTTGCAATAGACCTAAGGTCTTTGCTTTCAGCTTTTGATTCTGCTTTCTTTAGCTGTCTGCCAGAGGTCCATGTTGTCCGCCTCCAGAAGATTTATCCAAGGCACTTGTGCCTTTTTCTTGCTGTGACCCTAGCATGATCTCCTCCTTTGTAAATTCAGTCATTGCTGCTGCTGCTTCTTCTGAAGAAAGGACTGATTTTGCTTCTGAGAATGTTGATACTGCTGCTGCTGAAGTTCCTACTGTTTCTGATGAACCATCTTCCAAGGACATTATGATGTCAGAGGACACTGAATTTGAGCCTTCTGCAGTCCTTGATGATGTTCCTTCTGCTTCTATTGCTGATAGTGAATCTGTTGTTTCTACTATTGTTAGTGAAGCTGTTACTGCTGTTGTCACCTGTCAAGAGCCTGCTGCTGCAGTTGTTGCTTCTGCTTCACCTTCTCCATCTGCTGCTGTCCCTACTGTTACCATCTCAACACCTGCTGCTGCTGTTGTTTCAACTTCTGCCTCATCTGCTGCTGTACAACTTAAGAAGGATCTTATGAAGAAAATAGATGCTCTCTATGAGGACCAGAGTTCTGAATCTGATGAATTTAAAACAGACTCTGATGAATCATCTGCTACCATTGCCAGGAAAAGGAAGGCAAGGAGCAAAGCAATGAAAAGGGTACCTCCTGCTAAAGTTAAAGATAACAATGATATCCCATATTACATTCTGCATAACTGCCCAATCACTGAACACTGGATGCAATACTCTAAAAATCAGCTGAAAGCAATGAAGAAAAAGAGAAAATATGAGAAGGGTTCATCCCAATTCCAGCACTCTCATCCTCCTCCACCACCTCCTCCTGATGCAGGTGCAGGTGGATGCTCTGCAAGTCAACCCCCAGCCAAAAGTCAGGCTCCCTATCAACCTCATGCCAGATCTTACCACAGGGAAAGCCAATCCAGGGGTTCACATTCTAGGAGAGGAGGATATAGAGGTACTCAAAGAGACATTCAAGTATATTCCAAAGGGTACTCCAGGCAGCACCCATATTCTAGGGAGGACATAGTTCTTCTGATACATCATCAGGTCCTTTCCCTTACAAGCTGAAAGAGACTGTGTCTGCCAGGCCTCCTCAAGACAATCCCTCCAACAGGTATGAGCCACCTGTACCTTTTGAGGACCCTGAAAATAATCCAGCTGCTTGGACTGCCAGATTAAAGGAATTAGCTGCACTGGACCAAATTAAAAAGGCCAGAGATCAAGGATTGGATTCTTCCAACATTTCTACTATGTCTGAACAGAGACAGAAAGAATTAGAGAGATATGCTTCAAGTAAATTCTTTGATGCTGACAGATACATGGAATTACATCCTGAAGCAGTGGTTCCTAGGCTTAAACAGCAAACATCTCTAGGTGCAGCAGATGACACCAGATCTAAGAAGGAAGCCCTCAATCCTAACAGAGAGATTAAAATGGTTAAAGGCAAAGAGAAGAAATGATATTATAAGGTGATAATTTCTGTGATTTCTGACTGCTATCTGGATGATATATATATCTCTGTGATTCTGCATGTCTAGCTGTTGTTTTTCTGTTTTACTGTTTGTATGTTGTTATTTAAATTTTTCCAAAGTCTGTAAATAGTAATCCTAACCCAAATAGGGGGAGATTGTTGGAACACCCTATTACTAATTTGGGTCAGGATCACTATGTCTCTAGGAATCTTTGCTTGACCTCCTGTATAGCTTAATAGGTCAATTAGAATTGAGTCTAAGGGTTAGAAGTCTAGGTTTGGAAGCTGCCCTGAAGACCAAGATTTTGTGTTTGGAGACAAAGTCATATCGTCGAGCTCAGCACGACGATTCGTCGAACTCCGATCGACGATCGCCTAGCACAACCTCGACAGATCGTCGAACTCCATTCGACGATCGCTGAGCTCAACTTCATTATATCGTCGAACTCCGTTCGACGATCGGTGAGCTCAGGTCGACGATTTTGACTCTGCTTTGGATCTTTATCTCTCTGAGCTCAGTTCGACGATCTTTGAGCTCAGATCGACGATATTTTGCTGCTGTATATTTCCAGATCGCTGAGCTCAGCTCGACGATAGCAGAGCTCAGTTCGACGATTATAGATAACTTCCAGAATTCAAATTCAAATCAGTTAGGAGTTATTCTGCAATTAATTCAGAGATTTGCTAGCCGTTTTCATTCAATTTTGGACCAAGTTTCAAGGGATTTTTAAAGGAATGTTTCTGTGGACTTTCCTCTAGAAGAATTTATGCAATTAAGGATGCAATTAATGCAGGCCAATGACTATACTTGACAGAGAATGTTATTCTATTCTGTACCAGAGAATAAAAGACAGGATTTTTGAATTTCTCACAGAACACACACAATACAGAGAGAGAATACAGGTTACAGAGATACATTCAAAAATCTTCTGTCCCAAAGAATTCTCAAGAACACACATCCAAGGAGATCAAGCTTTCTCAAAATCTTCAGATCTCTTTAGCTTTCAAAGTGTTCAAGGCCAACATATTTTCAAGACTTCAGACATTCAACATTTCAGCTATTGCTGAAATCATCTATTGCTGGAGTTCAATCTTTGAAGGCCTATCACCCTCAGTAAAGCTTTTCTTCCTGAAGATCTCAAGGATTCAGGGGGAGCTTTGACATCAACAATCCACATAGTCTTCTCAGTTGTTTGAGAAAGAGAAGACTTCCATCACTCTCTCACCCCCTCTCTGTAAAGGGTTTTTCAAACTCCCTTCAAAAGTTTGAGCTTGGTTTTTGAGCACCTTGTCAAAAGCTCATTGGTGGCAAGACACCTGATCAAAAAATCTGCTTTGGTTTTTGAGTACCTTATCAAAAGCTCATTGGTGCCCAGGACACCTGATCAACTCATCCTGCAGTGGATTCCTACCTAGGGTGGTAGAAGAGTGGATGTACCCAAGTTTAGGGGAACCACTATATTTCCTTGTGTCTTCTGGTTTTGCTTGCTTTCATTTTTGTTTCTGGCCTTGATTTTTCTGTGCTTAGTTTTTGTTTAACTTAGTGCTGTGATTAGATTTATTATTGCTTCCCTGCTCACACATATTACAACAATTGTTGTAAAAAGTTTCAAAGCACCATATACTCTATTCACCCCCCTCTAGAGTATATCAGATCTAGCTGCACTTTCAGTACATACAAACAATGTGGGACTAAAAAATTACAGGGCAGAGCGGCTAGAAATAAGGAGACCGCACAGGCCGCGCGGTTAGACAAATGGGCGAACCACTCGGCAACACCAGCAGGAGGAGAGCAGGCTGCAATAGGAGGCCGCTAGACCGCCCGGTCTCCAAGCTTCTGAGAGAGACCGCCAGACCGCGTGGTTAACAACCCGCCAGACTAGACTGCCTGGCCGACCGGTCTAACACTTCAACACTCCCCCTCAAGCTGGAGCATAGATATCAATCATGCCCAGCTTGTCACAAATGTGGAAGAAGGAAGTAGAGACCGGTTTTGTGAAGATATCCGCCAATTCTTTGTCAGAGGTGACAAATGGAGTACAAATCTGTTTCTTCAAAATCTCCTCCCGAACGAAGTGGCAGTCAACCTCTATATGCTTTGTTCTCTCATGGAAGACCGGATTTTTGGATATGTATATAGCGGCCTTGTTGTGACAGAACATAGGAAGAGGATAGTCGTAGACCTCTCCTAGGTCAAGCATGAGAGCCCGCAACCACTTTAACTCACACGTGGTTGACGCCATACTCCGGTAATCGGCTTCTGCACTGGATCTGGAGACGACAGACTGTTTCTTGCTCTTTTAACTCACAAGATTTCCTCCAACAAAAGTACAAAAACCTGATGTGGATTTTCGATCTCCTTTATCATCCGCATAACTTGAATCTGAGTAGGCTTCAACCCTCAGATGGCCATTCCTCTGAAAGATTAGCAATTTGCCCGGTGCTGCTTTGACATACTCTAAAATCTTCGAGGCAAAATGAAGATGACACTCCCTGGGAGCTTGCATAAACTGACTGACCTTGCCTACAACATAGGAGATATCGGGTCTGGTCATCGTGAGATAGATGAGTTTGCCCACCAAACGTCTGTACCTTGTGACATCAGATAGAGGAGGCTAGTCATCCATCCACGTTTTGTCTTCTCCAATAGCCATGGGAAACCGGGCCGGTTTGGCACCTGTCAATCCTGCCTCTTGTAGTAGATCAAGGGCATACCTCCGTTGGGAGAGAACCATCGAGTCCAGCTTCCGAGAGATTTCGATCCCCAAAAGTATTTTGGGGATCCCATATCCTTCGTGACCAGGTGTTGACGGAGGTGTTTCTTCGTCAAGTCCACCCCAGCTTGGTCATCGCCAGTAAAAAGAATATCATCCACATATACTGCCAACACCACCAGTCCCGAGGTCGTTTTGCGAATGAATAAGGAGTGATCGGCCGAACTCCTTGCAAAGCCGATGGTAGCCACAATACCACTGAACTTGTCGAACCATTCTTGAGGGCTCTGCTTTAGGCCATAAATGGCCTTCTTCAAACGGCATACTCGTGTCTTCCCCTGAGCAACATACCCAGGAGGTTGCTCCATGTAGACGTCCTCCTGAAGATCGCCATAGAGAAAGGCATTCTTGACATCAAGCTGGGAAATAGCTCAAGCCCTGTTAACAACCACAGAGAGAAGAACCCGGATGGTGCTGAGGCAAGCAACCGGAGAGAAAGTGTCAAAGTAATCAATGCCGTAAGTTTGAGTGAAGCCTTTGGAAACCAGCCGGGCCTTATAGCGATCCACAGTGCCATCGTGGCGAAATTTCACAACGAAAACCCAACGACAGCCAACCACATCAGTACCCACTGGGGGAGGAACAAGGGTCCAGGTACCCCTTTCAGTAAGAGTAGCCATCTCTTCATCCATGGCAGACTTCCAATGAGGAATAGCAAGGGCCTCCTGGTAGGTGCGGGGAGTGGTAGCAGCGGAGATAGCCAAGGCAAAACACCTGCGAGAAGGAGAAAGCCGATCATAGGAAACAACTGCCGCAAGCGGGTGTTGAGTACACGCCCGCACCCCTTTGCGAAGAGCAATGGGAAGATCCAGGTCGACGGGTGCCTCAGCGACCGGAGCGTCCGTGGAGGAGAAGGCTGGCCCGGGACTAGAGAGAGGCTGCGGAGAGGAGGGAGGAGGGATAGGAGGTGAGACGAACAGAGAAGGAGACGGAGGAGGAGATGAGGGAAGAGGGGAGACGTCGAGGGGTGGGGAAGGAACGGAGAGAGGCAGTGGAGAAGTAGAGACATCAGGTGGAAGAGAGGAGTCAAGAGAGAAGTAGGATGCATTCTCGAAGAATGTCACGTCCGCGGAGACAAATTGTTTGCGCTGAACGGGGTCGAAACATCAATAGCCCTTTTGAGTGGTAGAGTACCCCATAAAGATACACTTGGTGGAACGGGGGAAAGCTTGTCGCGGGTAGCGGTGGGAGCGTGAACAAAAGCCGTACACCCAAAGATACGGAGAGGGAGAGAAAAGGGTTCCTTGCGGGGGTATAGAATGGAGAAGGGGGTCTGGCCGTGGAGAACCGTGGAGGGAAGACGATTGATGAGATAACATGCGAGGAGTAAAACGTAGCCCCAGTAGGAGCGGGGGACTTGCATCTGCGTCATGAGAGTGCGAGCGACATCAAGGAGGTGACGGTTCTTACGCTCCGCCACCCCATTCTGCTGGGAGGTGTAAACACAGGTGGTTTGATGAAGTAGACCATGTTGCTGAAAGAAAGAGGAGAACTCATGACTAAGATATTCCTTAGCATTATCAGAGCGTAAAACTTTAATAGAAATGCTAAATTGAGTCCTAATCATAAAATAAAAGGATTGCCAGATAGAAAAGAGTTCAGAGCGATCTTTTAATAGATACACCCATGTACATCGAGAAAAATCATCGATAAAAGTTACAAAGTAGGAACTACCCCGACCAACGGTGAGGGTATGAGCAGGACCCGAGACGTCAGAATGAATGAGATCAAATGGGCGAGAGGAGCCACGTCCTTGCTTCGACGGGAAGGAGGAGCGATGATGTTTGCCAAGCTGACATGCATCACAGCTGAGCGGAGGACTGGTCAGAGGTAAGTGGGGCAGAAGCTGTCGAAGAATCCGAGGCGGAGGATGTCCAAGGCGAAGATGCCATTGAAGCAGATCAGTAGAGGAGGAGGAGTAGGCGGACAGAGCGGAAACGTCGTCGAGGAAATAGAGGCCACCGCTCTCAATCCCAGTGGCAATCGTCCGCTAGGTCCTCAGGTCCTGAAAAGAACAAGAAGTGGGAGTAAATAAGACAGAGCACTGAAGTTGCCGGCATAAAGTAGTAACAGATAATAAATTGTATGGGAACTTCGGGACATAAAGAGTGTCCTCCAAGCGAAGCGACGGGGTAACTAGAACCATGCCCGTCGCAAGCACCGGGGAGGGTGAACCATCCGCCACACGAACCGGGGGTAGGCGGTCATGCGTTTCAAGGAGAGAGAAGCAATGAGGGTTGCCAGTCATATGATTGGTAGCACCTGAGTCAATCAGCCATTTACCTTGGGTAACGATGTGGGCACTACCTGAAGTCATGTCCATAGAGGCAGACGGCCGAGAGTAGGCGGAGGTCGAGGAAGGAGCATCACCGGAAGGGCGAAGATGAGGATGTTTCTGCCAGCAGCGGTCAACAGAATGGCCGGTACGACCACAGTGAGAGCAGAGGAACCTGCACGAACCACGCCCACCTGAGTGGCTGTGACCACTAGGACCCCCCCCCCCCCCCCTCCCGCTAAGCCTGGTGAGCATGGGAGTCCTGGGAAGGAGGGGAGGCCAACAGAGGCCGCTGGAGCAGCGAAGTAACAGCGACAATGCGAGCCGCTGTGGCATCCAAGGTAGGTGATTCTGCCTCACCCAAGATCCGCTAGCGGATGATATCATAGGAATCTGGAAGACGGAGAAGATAACAAACAACCAGGAGTTCCTGGAAGTGTTTGTGTTGGTCGGCCAAGTCCGTGGAAAAGGGGCGATTCTGTAGGATCTCTGCGCCAAGAGCCTGAACCTGCTGATAAGCCGCAACGGGAGACATGGAGGGGCGGGCGAAGAGGTCCTCATAAAGAGTATAAATGTGAGACGTCTGGCCCCCCTTCGAATAGAGAGCAGCCAGGTGAAGCCAGGCGGCCTTGACCGTCTCATCATGGCGAATGACAGGAAGGCACTCATCAGAGAGGCTGTTGGCCAGCCAAGTGCGAACAAGGGCATCACTCGCATCCCAGTCATCAAATTCAGGAGAGTTAAGAGGAGGAGGGTCATCAGTGAGGTGATGACGCTTGCGCTGAGAGCGAAGGAGAAAGGTGAAAGAAATGCTCCAATCGGGATAGTTGGAGCCAACAAGCTTAGAAAGCGTGCCAAGGTTGCCCGAAGGAGTAGGTGGAGGAGGAGCTGCGGGAGTGGTGGAGATAACAGGGGTATTCCAAGTTGGATGCCAAGTTGGAACCCAGCCGGTATTCTCCACCCCTGTGAATGCCATCCTTCTTCTTCACGAATAGGACAGGAGCTCCCCATGATGAGGAGCTCGGCCTAACAAATCCTGCCTCTACCAGCTCCTGCAACTGTGTCCGAAACTCCGCCAACTCCTTCGGGGCCATCCGATAAGGGGCCTTGGATACCGGCTTAGCCCCTGGTACCAACTGAATCTGGAAGTCCTTCTCCCTATGCGGAGGTAGTCCTGACAGCTTATCCGGAAAAATATCGGCGTAGTCACGAACCACCGGAATGTTAGCAATCAGGTCCTTCTCCTCAGTCATCTCGAATAATACTTGATATACCTCGTCCCCTTGCATATGAGCCTTAACGGCCTGAATAGATGAAAGCAGGCGATGGGAGACCGGTGTAGTACCTTCGAATGTCGCATAAGTATCGCCGTGGCTCAGCACGACCCTCCTTGCTGGGCAATCAATATGGGCATGGTTCCAGACCAGCCATGTCATGCCCAAGACGAGGTCGAAGTCCGGCATTCTCAGGATCGTCGCCGGGGCCTCGAGTGTCAACCCGTCTATGGTAACCTCCAGGAGGCACTTTTCTGTGGACTGGATCTCCATCCCATTGGGGAGGCGCACCCTCCTGGGTAGTCCCGTATAACAACGAATCTGATCCAGGTCCTTGACGAAATCCTCCGACACAAAGTTGTGCGATGCCCCCGTGTCGAACAGGGTATGGGCAGGCTTGCCGCACACCATCACCATTCCTAAATCAGTTTGAAAGAAACTCTGGTGTAAGGTTTTCTATCCTAGGTCGTTTAGTAGTTCTATTAACACTTAATATGAGTAATGAATGAATCCAAAATCAAGATTACTCTCATACCTGCAATAACCCTGTCCGGGTTCCGGGGCTGTGCTAAGTCCAAAGCGTAAATCTGCTCCCCATTCTGCCTGCGGTCGCCTCCCTGGTAACCACGTCCTCGGCCGCGTCCTCGGCCTCCGAAATGCTGGGCCGGTGGGCCACCCCGTGGTGCTGGAGGTGGTGCCCCCCTCATAGGGCAGTCTCTCCGGAGATGTCCCACCTGGTGACAATGGAAGCACTCCGGTGGGGGATACGCCATACCCCGGGGTCTCTGCATCTCCTGGATCCGGAGAGGTTGAGGGGACAAAACCACCTGCTCTCTCGGCTCCTGCCTCAACTCCTGACGAGGCTGCTCCTCTGCCCTCCTTCCATCTGGTATGGTGCCTCGCCGCTGATCATTTCGGGCCCTCCGGCCCTGGTCCTCCGCTTGCCGTTTCCGGCCCCGAGTGGTGTGCCAGTCGGCCTCAATCCTCTTCGCCATCTCCAAAATCCGGGAGATGGGCCCGTCAGAGACAAAAAGCAAGGCCTCCCTCAACTCCTCTTTTAGGCCCTTATAAAACCTCTTGACGTAACCTGCTTCGTCCAGCTGATAGGAGCCCGCATATCGGGCCAAATGATCGAACTCTCGGTGGTACTCCACCACTGTCCTGGTGCCCTGCCTCAGCTGCAAGAACCGCTCCTCCAACTCGTCCCTGGCCGACCGAGGAACAAAGTGCTCCAGCAGCGTGGCCCTGAATTCTTCCCAAGTGATTTCTGCAATCTCCCTATCAGCAAAAGTCGTGTCCAACAGCGTCTTCCACCACCGCTTAGCATGTGACTCCAAGCAAGATACCACTAGGGCCACCCTCTCCTCCCAAGGGCATCGTATCCCAGTCAACATCTCGTACATAACATCCAGCCACTCCTCTGTCCGTACTGCCGACTCTGTCCCTAAATATGATGGGGGAGAGAGTCCTCGGAAGGTGCTCATCCAGTTGGCCCCTGGGTTTTGCTGCTGGGCTGGAGCTTGCTGAGCCCGGAAGGCCTCAAGGATAGCTGTAAGGGTCTGCCCCATGTCCGACTGGAGGAAAGGTGTGGGGACCATGGGAGGTGGTGCAATGTCTGGAGTCTGCTGAGCTCCACCTTGTGGGGTGGGCTGAGCTGGGGGCTGCAAAACGAGCTTCATTAGTAAGTAATCGACTCAATGCCTAATGAAAGTGGACAATTTACATGTGATTCCCCCCCCCCCATATGGGCACACCACTGCTTCCGCTGCTTAGTTTGTCCCCAAACTAAACCCGCGCGGGGGTGACCCAGGGTTGTGGACGGCTACTTTTCGATCGAGGTCTCCTCTGATACCACTTGTAAGACCCCCCTTTTTTTTGGACACCGGGGTCTTAGGCCCAGAACCGCCGTTTTGCGGTGACTCCTTCACGCCCTGAAGAGTCATCACCACAAAGCGCCGATTCTGCCAGCCATTTCGATCACAGAAAAGTAGCAAAATAATGAAGTAAAGTAAATTATATGTCCACAGAGAATCACATGACATAATAAATATAACTCCACGAATGGAGTGTCCATAGAAAATAACATCAGAGTAACAAACGGGCTTATGCCCAGTACATCAAATCCTCACTACAAGATCTCTCATGCAGAAACAAAAGTAGAAAACTGCTCAGGGTCGAGACTCACGGTCCCGGCTGTGTGAACTCCGGAGCTAGACTGCCCCACCTCCAAGCGCACCGGTCTCTGGGGCTGCTCCTCCATGCTGGTCTCCGCGATCCCCTAAATGATGCGGTTCGAAAACCGTTAGTCTAAAAGACTAAGTCCTATCATCCCCCACCCCTTCCCCACGGCTCCTAGGCACCGAGCGGAGAGGAAGAAAGGGGAGGACTTGAAGGTGGAGAATATCAAAAGCAGATGGCAGCGGTCCTATTCTAGCAAGTTCCATAATTTATAAAGACAATAAGCTGTAATATGAAATGTAACCTTCACTTATGTGAAAAAACACATAAGCCAAGGGGTCTTCTGCAAGGCTCCCATCGTATAAAAAGTCCCATACCGATTTATACGTTGGGGTGTCGGTGGTCAAACAGCAGTAACTAAACATATCAAATTAGCCTTAATTTATAAACTCGCCCACACAAGCTTATAGACTAAGGGGTCGTTTCGCAGGTCCTAAAGTATAAGCGTCCCATTCCACTTATACTTTATGTGTCAAGGTTAAAGGTATCGATTATGCTATGACATGCAAGTGGGTATGATGGACATGCAAGTGCAACACACACACCCGACTCTGTGCACACAGACCTTTAGTTCCCCCTTTTTGGAGCCGTAACCTCCCAGGATACCTCCGTAGTGGCAGACGGAAGCGGTGGGTTTGGCCTCGCCCACCTCTAAACCAGTAAAGCACTACCGGTCAGACCTATCGTACGCCTCAACGCTTGGTGCACGAAGCGGACTCCTGCGTACTCTTGCCGGCTGGCGCACCGGACTTCTGTTGGCGAAGTGCTAACCACACTTGCCGAGTCAACGTATTGGCGTCGGTGCATCGACCCTCCAATACCGAAGACCCACCACCTTAATTTCCTTTCCTGTTATGCACATGCAAATTAGCGTAATCAAGAATCGAGCCGAAGCTCCCCGGACCCAAAGTCCGCCTTTTAACCATCCGAGCCGAAGCTCCTAACCAACCTCTGGTGCCATCAGTGTTGTGGAATGTGCAACCCTAATTACTAAGTTACTCTTTTCAGCTTGTTAAACAGTTTACGTTAACCCAGGACTGCCCCCGGTATTCCCTGTGAAGGGCTCTCAAGGGGCACTAGGAACTGTGTTGGGATTACGCCCACCGTTCCCTTTCGCAAGGTACTTATTTTATTATTAGTTGATTCCCTTACCCTTTATTTTCTCATATTTCGATATGCTAATACTAGGGTAATTTGACTCCATCTCTCCTTGGGTAGGACGATCTTTCGTCGGACCCGAACGCCTATAACCCTAGACAGAACCACACCTTGCTCACTCATCTTCCAAAGACGCAGCCCATTCCACTTGTCCTTACAACAAACCATCAGGACTCATCATACTTGCCCTAATTCACATCCAAATGAAAACCTGCAGTTTTGCTATATGCAGACCACTTAAGCTACATGACCCGTAAAAAGGGAAGTACATGAAATACTCATCCAGTATCCTTATGATAATTATTGGAGGTCTAAAAGGACATTTGAAGCATAAATCCAGAAATCCATAATTTTCCTAATTTGTCTGATAATTAATTTATTTATTCTAATGTCCCAAAAGGCGCAGGTTTAAACATGAAGTACCATAATCAGACAAGGTATTATTCCACTAAATTTATGATAAATACAAAATGCCTAATAAACTCTAAATCCTAAGTTTCCCAATTTTTCAGCAAGGTTTAGGCCTTTAATTTTAATTTCAAAGATGCCCCATAAAAATTCATATTAAAAGATTCTATAGTAATAACACCTCCAAAAATCCAGAGAAACTTCAGGGATGATTGTGATGGACTACAAGTACCCTAGAAAAAGTTTCATAATTTATCATTTGGTAATAAAGCTATATTTGATTTTCTTATGAACTCTCTAATTTAAAGGTTAATGAACAAAGTATGCTAATCAATCATCAAATAATTCCACAAAAATTTCCATATGATAACATTGAGCTAAAAACACTATGCAGGAAGTTTCATGATTTTTCAGTAAGTAATGGCCTCTGACAAGAATTATTAATATGTAATCAAAATAAAGCACTTGTGAAGTAGATGCCCTAAATAGATATCCAAAAATTCTAACAAAATTCATACAAGATTATCATAACCTAAAACTAACTCTGCCCATGTTTCATACCCTCTTGATGGGCAGTGAGGCCACAATAGCCAAAATAATTATTAGGGCATTACCATTGATTACTAATGAAGTGCTAAAAATATTGTCCAAAATTCCTCAATTAAATTATCAGAGGCTCAAAATACCCTAATCCCCTCTCTACCCAAATTTGGTTAAGTTTCAAGATGTTTAGCTAACCTAAACCTACACTACAAGTTTTAGGACCTAAGCTAGGTTTAGGGTTTTGGGGCCCCTATCCTTTTCAAAATTAGCTAATAATTTTAACAGAGGGTTCTATATATCCTAGGAACCACGTTGCAAAATTTGGAGTTCATCCAAGGTGTTTAGGACTCATACCCTTCACAAGGCCAAAAGGTCCCTCCTTAGGGCTTGACCTAGGAACTTAGGGCAAATCTATTCCTCCCTACCCCATATTCCATGGGGAGGTGATAAGTGCTATAACAAGCCAGTGGCCCAAATTTCAGCCTCTGTTGAGGTGGTTTGGTCACTCAAAACCAAAAGTGCAACTTTTGACCAAAATGCCCTTTTTAGGGTATAGTTAGGGTTGGGTCAAAACCTATTCAAAACACATCCAAATTGAATGAAATTTTATACAGATACCTAAAATGAACCCAGGGACCACTCACCAAAATTTGGGAGGGTGTGGAGGTGTTTAGGGCACTTAGTTAATTTATTTAATAATTATTAAATGTTTACAAAAACTATAGAAATAGTTTCGCCAAAAATTCTCATTTTTGGGCAGGCCCTAGGTATATCTAAGATAGACTCTCTGCCAAAATTTCAGCTAATTTGGGCTAGGGGTGAAGAGTGGGCACTCAATTTAGTGACTGCCTAGCCCTAAGGGTATGTCCCACCAAAATGGGTGCCCTGGTCAAACCAGAAGCCCAAATGGGTTCAAACCAATTTTAAAATAAAGTAGACAGGAAGGGCTACAAATCATGTGTTGATCATTTTCTCATACAGAGCCTCTAACTATTTTTAAAAATATAAAACATTAAATGTCAAAAGTGTGACAGAATGAAATAAATATCATTAATTTCCTATAGTTTAAAATCGGGCCCGCACGAATCTTGAAGCAAAAGGGACGGAATCCCTTCATCTTCTTCCTTGAGCCGACGGCCAGGATTCATCCCGCCTGGAGCCACTTCCAAACGCCATTGCCGGCGACCCGACCACCTCCCCGGCCGGCCACCGGCTCCACCACCTCCGTTGAGGTGGTGGCCATCCCCAGGCGGCGGCTTGGCCGCCGGAAACCCCTTTTCCGGCGATCCCGAGAGGTGAGTTTTCTTCAGAAAAATCCATGAAAACCGAATTGGATCGGGCTCAATTGAGCCCGAACCTTGGTCCTAACGATTGCTATGATCTAACCATGGGTTAAGGAGAGGGGGAGGACCTTCCTGGCGGCCTGGATGCGAGAGGAGCGGCGGGATGCCATTGACGACGGCGGCGGCGCTCGGCTTCTGCAACTGCACAATGGAATGGCTCGTCTCCTCCAGGTAAACGCTCTAAAATGATCCCCTCGGCTCCCTGAAGGTGTTTAAATGGCAAATGGGGGAGAGGGGAGGCTGGTTCTTCAATGGCCATTAACACCATTAATGGTGTGGCTCGGGTTGTGTGGAGGGGGGCTGAACCCACCCCTTGGTGGCCGGGAAACGGCTGGAATCAACTCCTCTCTCCTAGAGGAGTTGATTGCAGCCATAATGGGTGGCTGTTAGTCTCCCTTGGCCGGCCTCTCACTTCCCCCTTCTTCTTCCTCATTTTCTCTCTCCTCCATTATCATGGAGAGGAGCTCCTTTCTCTCTCCTAGTCACCTCTGGTTGACTAGTCAACCTCACAAACTAAATGCAGCCCACTTGATTATGATGGTCATGGGAATGGGTTTAGCCTAAGGGAGAAGTGGCTTGGGCTTGGGTTAGCCCTTTTGGGTTAAGTTTGACTTGACCTAAATGAGGGTTGACTTGGGTCAACATGACTAATTGGGTTGACCTAAATGACGGTTGACTTGGGTCAACATGACTAATTGGGTTGACCCCTATGGGTTCTGGGTGACCCATTGGCTTCCCTTAGGGTCTAGGTAGGGTTATGTAGGGTTACCCTGTACTTTGGAGGTCACATACCCTTAGTAAGGGTACTTTGACCAAGTTAGGGCTTGAGTTGACTTGGGTCAACCTGGCCTCTAGGGCTGACCCCAATGTGTCCTTAGTGACCATTTGACCTCACTTTAGGGTTAGGAGGGCATAGGAGGGGTCCTTTAGTTTAGGAGTAGGTCAGTTGGCCCTAAGTAGGCTAGTTTGACCCATTTAGGGCTAGGGTTGACCGTGGTCAACTGGGCCTCTTGGGTTGACCCTAATGGGTCCTTTTGGCTCTAATTGGTCTCCCAAAATGTTTGGGAGTGTTGTGGTAGGGTCTTGGGGCCATTGTGAAGCCCCATTGTCATTCTAAACCATTGTTCAAAATTCTACTATTTGCAGACCATGGTGATCCTCACCTTGGCCTCCTATCTCTTGGCCCATTTCTGGCTTCCTAGGGTTTTGTCATGACCTAGTCATGGCCAAAACCACTCTTAGGGGTCTAGTTGGAAATGGGATGTTACAGCGGCGACGAAGAGCAGCTAGAGAAGAGAATCAAGGAGAAACAAGCCGCGTGAACAGGGCAGCGGGCAGAAGAGAAGGCAAGCCGCGAAGACAGGTCGCGGAAAGCAGAAACAAGCCGCGAGAATCAGAGAGCGCACACAATCAGGAGGAAAAGACCGTGTCCTCTGATACCATGTTAAAAGTAGCGAACATGCAACAACAAACGGACAGAATTTTGAATAATTGAAATTTTATTATCCAAAAAAGATGATCTTTACAAAGGTATGACCTCCCTTTTATAGAATGGAGGAGATAGGAGATAGTACATACAAACAATGTGGGACTAAAAAATTACAGGGCTGAGCGGCTAGAAATAAGGAGACCGCACAGGCCGCGCGGTTAGACAAATGGGCTAAGCGCTCGGCAACACTAGCAGGATGAGAGCAGGGCGCAATAGGAGGCCACTAGACCGCCCGGTCTGCAAGCTTCTGAGAGAGACCGCCAGACCGCGCGGTTAACAACCCGCCAGACTAGACCGCCAGGCCGACCGGTCTAACACTTCAACACATACCTTGCCGCTAGAATAGTCTGTTCAAGACTTAGAACATCTTTGTTCTCCCAGGGTGAATTGAGTACTTGGTAAAATGCGCCTCGTACATCAATTCTTCTCGTAATTTCCTAACATTAGGGACGCACAACAGACCACCCTTCAATACAAGGCTGTCGTCAACATAAAACTGGTCATTTGACCCATCCACGAACTCTGCCAAGCGATGTTTCAAGCTCATGTACAACTCTAAGGCCTGTCGAATCCTGTCTACGAGGTCGTATTGAACCTCTGTCCAACTCAAACAAGCATTAACAATAGATCCCTTGTCAACACACGAGATCTGCAAAGCCTCCAAATCATGAATGAGTCGCTCGTCATGCATCTGCAACCAGTTGGCCTGCATAGGAATTCTACGACTCAGAGCATCTACCAAAACATTCCTCTTCCCTGGAACATAATCAATATTGTAG
The DNA here is from genome assembly GCA_039583875.1 of Platanthera guangdongensis. NCBI lineage: Eukaryota > Viridiplantae > Streptophyta > Magnoliopsida > Asparagales > Orchidaceae > Platanthera > Platanthera guangdongensis. The sequence goes on along the minus strand of CM077150.1, from coordinate 75,829,151 downwards.
GTGTAGTCCCCAAGGAACTCCATCCACCTACGTTGGTGCTTGTTAAGGTCCTTCAGATCAATCAGATACTTCAGACTCTTGTGATCTGAATAAATGTCGACCTTTACTCCAGACAGGTAATGCCTCAAAAGCTTGAGAGCAAATACCACGGCCACCAACTCCAAGTCATGGACCGGGTAGTTCCTCTTATGCACTTTTAACTGACGTGATCCATAGGCTATCACCGACCCGAGCTGAAGTAGAACACAGCCTAACCCACTCCCAGAGGCGTTAGTGTAAACATCAAAGCCTTCAGAACCACAAGGCGATTATAACACATGTGTCGTGGTCAAACGACACTTTAGTTCTTCGAAAGCTTGTGCGCATTCAGGCAACCAAATGAACTTCTAATTCTTCCTTGTCAGAGTAGTGAGGGGCAATGCTATCCGTGAGAAGTTCTCCACGAAGTGCCTGTAATAGCCGGCAAGCCCCATAAAACTCCGGACTTCCGCCACCAAAGACAACACAGGCCACTCCCGTATAGTAACTATCTTTGTCGGATCTATCGCAATACCTTCTCCACTAAACACGTGACCAAGGAATGCCACCGAGGATAACCAAAATTCGTATTTGGAGAACTTGGCATACAGTTGGTTCCTCCTCAATGTTTCCAACACCATATGCAGGTGCTTGAAATGATCCGCCTCGCAATGCGAGTACGCCAGTATATCGTCGATAAAGACTATCACGAACTGGTCCAAGTATTCTCTAAATGTTCTATTCATCAAATCCATAAACACGGATGGTGCATTCGTAAGCCCAAACGGCATGACAGTGAACTCATAATGTCCATAACGTGTGCTGAAAGCCGTTTTGGGAATGTCACTTTCGCTTATCCGCAACTGATAGTATCAAGATTTCAGATCCAACTTTGCGTACACAGTCAACCCCACCAGCTAGTCGAACAGATCATCAATCCTTGGGATTGGATACCTATTCTTTTCTGTTAGCTTATTCAACTCTCGGTACTCAATGCATAGTCATAAGCTTCCATATTTATTCTTAACAAAGAGAACCGGCGCACTCCAAGACGACGAACTTGGACGCACATAACACCTGCTCAATCAATTTCTGATGTTATGCGTTCAACTCTTTCATTTCCCTCGGTGCTAAGCGGTAAGGAGACCGCGACATTGGTTTGGCACCTGGCACCACATACTAACGTACTTTTAACTTAGTCTAGCACTAGGTGTTCAGTTCTAGTGCGACTCCATTGAGTTGTAAAATAATATAAGCACGCTACTCCGAGAGTTAGTCCATGTCACGGATTACGCCAAACTCCACTTGGCAGAAAAGATGTTTCCACGTCAAAGGCTTGACTTCCTATTCGCACTCTCAAGCAACAACTCTTTTCGCGCACATCGAACACCCGTTCGGTAACAACGCATCCAACTTACCTTTCTCCACTGAAGTAGGTACTCTGTTATGAGACACAAAGATCTCAGATAGGAAGGAGTGTGAAACCCCTGTATTGAACAGCTCTCGAGCCAGAACGTCCAAAATCATAACGCACCGTAAAACATAGCAATCATACAACCAAAGCATAAGACATAAGGTATGGAAAACACTAACGCTAAACTCTAGCGCATACCTGACACCATGCCTCCTTGCTTGATGGCCTCTTGCTGGCCAAGGTTATAGACTCTCGGTTGGGCTGGAGCTCGATGGGATGTGATTGACTCCACCGCCTTACCCTTTTTAGCATAAGTTTCCCCTGACTTCCGCTCTGATTTGCCGCTCCAACAGTCTCGAGCCATATGACCCGGCTTATCGCAAGTATAACATCTAATTGGGTCTCGTCCAACCGTTGCTCCAAAACCTACCCCCTTTGCCATCGGAGTACCACTCCAATAATCTCTAGTAATAAGACCTATCTTGCCACATGTATAGCAAGTAAGTGGAAGTCGCCCTGCAACGGCTCCCGACATAGCTTTCTTTGTCTTTGGGGCATCACCATGACAATCTCGGCTAAGTGTCCTAACTTGCCACAACTATAACAAGTATTTGGAGCTCGACTAGTAGATGTTCTAGATCTCTTGTTCCCCTTCCTGTGGTGTTCAGACTTTGCTGAACCTGCAGATTTTGGTAGCCTGAACTCTGACGTCTGGTTGACTTTTGCCAAATCTTCTTCCAAAGATCTAGCCATATCCACCAATGCTCGGAATCCAAGTAGTTTTGGTCCTACCAACAGCAGTCGTAAATCATCACGCAGACCGTTGTAAAATCTATTAACTGTGGTTTGTTCGTTCTCCATCTCAAACCCTGAATATCTCCTTATCTAGACAAATGCATGCAAATACTCATCCACTGAGTGCGTTTCTTGAGTCAAAAGCATATTTAACTACTGCTCTGATGTTCTACCACATGCCCTTTGCTCCAGCGCGTCAATCAGTACTGCAGCCATCCTAGGGATAGGGGGTGCACATGCCCTCCATGTTGGTCTTTAAACATAGCGAACACCGATTCAACAACCATCTGAATGGTTTCTGTAGAAGGAGGGGTCACAAGCACATCGTTAGGTGCACTACTCTCCGTGAAATGTTGTTGTTGCGACTGCCGCACACCACTCCTAGTCACCTGTAGTTGTAAAAATGCTCAATTAGGCAACACACAAATTGCCAAAAGGCAATCCTTGGAACACTCAGGTTACTCAAACAAGTGTATTTTCATTCCTAAGTGGACATTCATGGGTTCTTTTCATGTTATAACGATGACGCACATACATGTGCTCACCACCCGTTAAAAGAATTCGTCCACGAATTCAAATAAGCAAGACCGATGCCTTAGTCTGACACCAAATTGTAACACCCACATCCGTCGCATGAAATATAACAGAAGGTCCGGCCAGGGCCCAACGCCATATTTCACACACAATTGGTGGAATTACATAAGAATACCAATTTAACAGCATAGGAATACAGATCCTATCTCAGAGCATTCTAGCGAAAGCTTTTAAAACTGTTAAAAGAACCAATACAACACATGAATGTCCACTACAACCACATTATGAATGAAATAACATACACCAATACTATGGCCTTACAATAGTTTGATCAATAAAACTGTCTTACATACTTCAGCTTGCAGGCCGGTCACACATGAACATAATAAAGTAAACATTTTGCTTTGGCCTTCAGGGGACATCACAGCATCAAGGGCTTCAGCCCGCTACTTGCCATTATGCTCACCTGTTCCTGCATAAGAATAATCCACCACATGGTGGCAAAACAAGGCAACGGTCAGCTAAAGCTGACCAAATTATAATGACCCCGCGCCTAAATCGGGGCGGCGGTGCTCCTTCCCTGCATTTCATTAGTATAATCAAACATGATAGTGAAAGTATAATTTAAGCACACTTCACCACAGGCATAGGCACGCACGGCCACACACCCCGTGCTCTTAGGGCACATTCTTGGTGAACCCGGTTCACCACCGCCCCCAAGGCGGCAACATAGTGAGCATTTTAGTATTTCCGGCCAAAGCCTAAGACTCGCCCTCTATGCCAACGGTAAGTGCCACGTACTTAGGTCTCTTTAACCGAACCACACAAAACGGGTACGGTTCTACTCAACCTATTGCTCATACCGCCACGTCAATTTAAGCAATAGGCGTGGGTCAAGCTTCCTCGAGTCCCAAATCGATCATACAATAGTACATAACCCGGTTATGCACAAGGTTGGCTCGCAGACCAAACAAACTGGGCTCCCAGAGAACACAGCCTCATAACACTGGCCCCCAGGTCTCAAAGAGACAGGCCTCACAATAACAGAGCTACCGCCAGTGATATTACTAACGTCGCACGGTGCCTTGCAGAAATACATTTCTGCCCAGTGTTTCGGGTGCTCCTTGGGGTTAGTCCCCAAGGCTCCCTACTGCAATCTACCACGTAGAAACCCGAAAAATAAAATGACATGGAGTCTTCTCCGACAATACATTTATAATGAAAATATCACCGATCCAGACCACCATGTCCGGATAGGCTTCACACATCATGCCTATGTCCGTAATTCGATTCCGGACTCTATATGCAAAACTACAGGGTTCAACCATATCTACCCAAAGGAATACCTCACACTCATCGCCCACTCACAGGATATAGTTTCATATGCAATTAGGAAGAGGACTTCACATGTCCAAGTAGAGAATCGTTACCCTAGAGGTTCGCTTCGGCGCCATGGAAAACTAGCTGGATGAAATGCACCGAAACTGACTCGCCTCCGCGGATCTGGACTCGGCTCGCGATTCGGAGCTCCGAAGCTCCAACAATGGCGGGAATCCTCCTTCTTCTTCTCCATTGCTCTCCCCTCTCTCTAACTCTTAGAAAGAGAAATGGCCAAATGGAATGAGGCCTAAACCCTCATTTCCCTGCTATATATCAACGGGAAGGATTTTGGGCCGCCGAATCACTCTTAAATAAAATGAAAGGCCCTGATTTACCCTTAAAATCGTCTTCCTGGGATCATACACGGCCTGTGACATGACCGTATCACAGGCCATGTCTCACATTCATACAATAATTTGTCGATCTCTGAATCAGGACACGGTCTCTAACACGCCCTTGTTAACCCTAGACACGCCTGTGTCAACCCTGGACACACCCATGTCACAGGCTGTGTGCCTCAATCGATGTTGAAACCATCACGCCCGAACATGACACGGCTTTGGACATGCCCATATCACTGGGTGTGTTGCTCACTCGACACAACACAGCAAACACAGAGTAGGACACGGCTTAAGACACGCACGTGTCCGCCCTGGACACGCCCGTGTCCGACCTGGACACGCCCGTATCCCAGGCTGTGTTCAACACTCGATAAAACTCAGCCAATTCTAGAAAAGGACACGGCTCTGGACACACCCGTGTCACAGGCCGTGTGAAACCATAATGGCTCCAAAGCTCTCAAAAACACTACCCATTAATATTCGAGTTTTGGGGCATTACAGCTGCCGCCAGAGTTAGAGAACTTGCACGACGTCTTCCATGTCCCCTCACTTCAGAGATCCTTACCTCGGCCGGAGCAGCACATTATAGTTACAACAAGCCCAGTAGATTCCGAACAGTCAGTTCGTTTGGAGCCAATACAGATTGACGATACAATGGTTCGAGTTTTCCAGAAAAATAAGGTTCCCTTGGTCAAGGTGTTGTGGTCCAAACACGAGCAAGAGGGGCACACCCGAGAGCCGATGGACCTGATACAGGAACTGTACCTGGGACTCTTTGTCGCAGGTAGTTTATAAAATATCTTTGAAAAGTTTCTTAATATCTTATTGTGTAGAACCCCGTAGAATCAAACTTAAATTTTGGGGACGAAATTATTCTTTTGTTTATTTGAATTGTAACATACCTTTTCCCTTTTATACCCCTTAAAACACACATTAGGGTAGGACATGTGGTGAGTGTGGTGTGTTAGACTAGATAGTGACCTTAGGACTCAATGGGTTAGGGAAATCTCATGTAGGGCCCACTATACTATTCCATTCAACTCAAGCCAATCAAGCCTAAATTGAAACCAAAAGTTCAAAGTGGCCTCCCCACAATATCCCTAACCCTAATGGAAAACTAGGTGACCTAAATGCCCCATCATAGGGTAACCAAAATGGAAAATTTGACCAAACTGCCCTTGGGGTCAAAATGGGTCAACTCAACCCTAAGTGGCTCAACTAAGCATCGCATGGTCAATTTGACCCCACAACTAAACTCCAAACCCTAATTGGAGTGCACTGGACCATGATGCCACATCACATGGTCACCCATTGGTCAAATTTGACCAACTCAACCCTAAAGTCAAACTTGGTCAACTTTAGGCCTAAGTAGAGAATTAAGGAGCCAAACCCAATCCCAATGGTCTAAGGCCATAGACCATGGCCCAACCAATGTTGGGTGGTGTCATAGGGCTCATGACCATCAAGTGGTGCCAACCCAATCATCAAATTGATCAAGTCAATCCTAACATCATACTTGGTGAATAATAGGCCTAAATGAGGAATTAAGAGTCAAGCCCAATTCTAATGGGTTAATTGTAAGACCCCCCCCCCCCCAACCTTTGCCTGGGTCGGGCCGAAGGGGATCTTACTAGCCCAAGATGTCCACCCAATGCTCTGAAAGGATTTCAACCCACACTATTAAGCACTAGTTGGCTTCCTTGCTCGGCTTGAATCACAACATTCACATCACAGACTTTAGCGAAAACATTAACAGGAAGCCGCAACAAATATATAATAATAATATATATTTAAAAGGAAGTGCAAAAAGGCCGTAGCCACCGTTTATACACGAACCCCGTTGGCTATAAAGTATTATTACTACCAACTACTTTCTCCCTTAACTCTGCTTGCTAATACTCACGTCTCAAAACTCTGGAGATGATGGGGGTGCTTCTGCACGGGTAGTCCGATCCGTTGGCGTATCATCCTGCAAAGTTGGTCATTACGATGCTCGATCTCCTGTGAATGGTTTCATTTCGAGAAAATTGGACACATTAATTTATGAGTACGACCCTAGTGCTCCAATAAAATAGAGAAACTTTAATTCTCATCCCCAAGTCCCTAAATTTTAGTATAGTCTTTGGGTAGGCCTAAAATGAGCATAGAAAGTTTTTTAAAATTCTTCAAGCAATTTTAGGCCTATAAATTGGCCAAATAAAATTTAATTTAACTTTTAAAAACACCAAATTAACTCCAAAAATTCTCAAATGTTTTGTGGAGGAAGCCCTCATCAAGGGAAACAATTTTCATGTTCAACACTTTTCCCCAAAGAACAAATATTTTTTTATAAAAATGTGCAAAGTTCTGCTAAAAAACTCGTATTGACCATACAGGTCCAATGCCACTAACCTGAGTCGAATCAGAGTTTGTTTCCTAAATATCCAAAATTTGTGCATTGCAGCACGCTAAGATGGTCAGAATACTTATATTCATCATTAGAATTTGAATTGCGATGCACTGAGTTCCAATGCATTCGTATTGACTATATGAAGCCATAGGAACTGACATGACTCAAATTAGAGCTCTCTAGGTCATTATCCAAAAAATCTCGTTTTTGTGATGTTTTACGAGAAATGGCTATACCCACCATATGACCTTGGAGTTTAACGGGACGAGTTATAATGCATTTGTATTGGTTACACGAAGACATAAGAACAGACAAAACTCAAATCAGAGTTATCTAGCTCTATATACCCTACCTAGGGTTATGTTGGGTATATTAGAAAATGTGTACCAGATTTGGAGAAGACTCAGCTAACTCAATGATATGCATCAAGTTGTATTTGATGCTGTGTTGAGTCATCATGTGCAAGTTAAGTAAATGGAAGAAAAAATTTCCAAGTACAAGTGTCGACACTTGGGAATGGCTATGTCGACACCAAGGGCCAGATTATGTCGACACCCAGAATTTGTGTCGACACACAGAAAATCTATCGACAGCGCTGTGTCGACACCAAGGGCCAGATTGTGTCGACACCCAGAATTTGTGTCGACAAATAGAGAAGCTGTCGACACATTTCAGAATTCTGTCGACAACGACTGTGTCGACACACAGAACTTGTGTCGACACACACCAGAATTCTATCGACACCAACTTTGTCAAGACAAGGAGTGATTGTGTCGACACACAGGACTTTTGTCGACACATTACACAGAAGCTGTGTCGAGAAGTAAAAGTGGAGCTGTGTCGACATCATCAAGACTTGTCTCGACACATGGACTATGTGTGTCGACACATGTGAAATATTCACTCAGCATTCTCTATTGCTGAGTCAAAGTCCAATGAAGGTTGAAGTAATAAAACTGGAGACTTGATAGCTGTCATTACTTACATTGCTGTCACATCTATCAGAGGTGTCAGAAGACCGTTTGGAACCGGAACAGCCGATAATCATGGATGAAGCCTATATATAGATATGCTCTCTCAAATATTGAATTATTATCGATTGTGAAGTGATCGTGAACACGATCAGTGAATGAAGAATGATCTCTGAAGGATTGAGGATCCAGAAGAAGAGAAAGAAGAAACAGTCAACAGATTGTAGAGAGTGAAAAACAAGAAGGAGAGAAGTCCTCATCCAGTGAAGGCAGATCCTAAACAGTCTGCGAGAAGAATTCAGATCAATTTTGAAGAAGAATCCAAATTAATTTCTGAATAAGAAGGAAGCTGATTGAAGATCAACTCCAACACCAAGAAGATCAACCTTACTTTGTTCAGATTCAAGAAGCTTTGAAGAAGCTAAGATAGGTTGATCCTTAAGTAATCAGTTCTATCAAGAACTGATCAAGAAGCCTTCAACCAATTCTCTCTCCATCTGGTTGAAGATATTAGTATCTTTTCATCAATAACTTTTGTAGGATCTGTAATAGATCTGATTGTAGGAGATTTATTTCTCTGAGTTGTAAGCCTAAATTATAAAGGCTGAGGTAGGGCTGAGTGCCTGAGGTAGGGGAATTTGTTCCCTGAGTTGTAGGCCTGTGAAAGAGGCTGAGGTAGGGCTTTTTCCTGAGTTGTAGGAGTGGGGTTTCACTCTGAGTTGTAGGCCTGTGAAAGAGGATGAGGTAGGGCTTGTGCCTGAGTTGTAGGAGTGTGGATTCACTCTGAGTTGTAGGAATCATTCTTGGTTCTGAGCTGTAAGATCTGTGGATCTGAGAAGAAAGAAGGAAGTTAGGCCGAATCTAGTATACTGCTAGATAGGCGAAGGGGGAAAGTGGATGTACCCATCATTTGGGGAACCACTATAAATCCGGTGTGCAATCTGTGGAATGTTCTGTGTATGTGAATGTTGTGTTGTGATATCTGCGGAATAAATTGCTAAACTAGATAGATTTGACTACCTAAGTTAGAAAAAGAATTGAACCTATTCACCCCCCTCTAGGTGTTTAGGACATCTTGAAACCAATTCTTTCAAGTGGTATCAGAGCCAGGTTACTTAAATAATAGACTTAACAGTCTGAGTAGATCTCCACGGCAGAAATCTATTAGGCAAAATGGGTTCCATTGAGAATCATAAGGAGTTTGGTTCCATGAAGTTACCTATCTGCAGGAAAGAGATTTTTGGCATATGGAAAGAAAGAGTTCGACTGTTTATGGAAGCTTCAGATCCAAGAATCTATATGACAGTCAAAGAATGGCCATTCATCCCAATAAAAGTCTCAGTTCTTGATGCAAATCTCAGGACACCAAAGGAGTATTCTGAAATGACAAAGGATGAGATCATCTTGTCTACTATGGATAAGAGAGCACAGAATATAATAATCAGTGTTATAGATGATTCAATATTTCAAAATTTGATTCACTACAAGACCTCTAAAGAAATGTGGGACACCGTAATTATCTACATGGAGGGATTAGAAGAAGTGAGAGAAGACAGAAAGTCTATGCTGAATCAGGAGTATGAAAGTTTTAGACAATCTAAAACAGACAGCATAACTGAATGTTACAAGAAGTTTTTCAGAATAGTTAATGAATTGATGTCATATGGAAGAGTATTCAGCACATATGAGTTAAATGATAAGTTTCTGAGATCATTAACTAAGGACTAGGACAACAAGATATGTGCTATTAGGGAAGTGGCCAGACTAGCAGAAATCTCACCTCCTACATTATTTGGCAAACTTCTTTCATATGAGATGCAGGTGATGGACAGAAAGGAGGAGGAGAAAAGTAATAATGTTGATTATAGAGATAAGTCAGTGGCCTTCAAGACTAAAGACATAAGAAAGGACAGGAGGATGTCTCCATCTCCTCCTAGGAAAGCTGCAGAAGTACTTTCAGAAAGTTCTGACAGTCACACATCAGATAGTCCAAATTCTGATGAAGACTTAGCTGCTTTCTCAAGACAATTTCAAAGGTTCTTGAAGAAGAAATAATGGAGATCCAAGCCATCCTCCTCACAATCCAAGGATGATTATTATCAGAAAAAGAAATCCTCTAGGAAGGACAGGTATGACTCTAAACCTAGTAAATTATCTTCAACTAAGATTGTTTGCTATTGTTGCAACAGGCCTGGACATGTGGTAGTTGATTGTCCTGAAAAAAGGAAAGAATCTAATGACAAGAAGAAACTAAAAAACAAGGTCAAGAAGGAGAAATCCTTTGTTGCAAAGAAGCAAAAAAGCTGGTCAGATTCTTCATCATCAGATTCTGAGGCTGAAGCTGAAGCTGAAGCATACATAGGACTGTTTGCAACTGAAGAGGATGTAGAAGAGGCTGAGTTCTTGAAATTACTGGACACAGTAAATGGAATTAAAGAACATTATTGTAAAGGGCTGATGGCCTTAACAGAAGAAGATCAGTGCTAGGATCAGCCTGGTCCTAGTAAGGTAAACAATTCTTCAATAGTTTCTAATTACTATACTAGACCAAAATCATAAGCATCTACATCAAGAGATGTGGATGAATCTGAATCTGAAGGAGTTGTTCACCAACTTATTGATGAATATGGTGATCTGCTGCAAGAACTTAAGAAAAGCAGAATCCTTAACAAAGCACAGCACAAGGAAATTGCTGCTCTTAAGCTGGCTGCAATAGATTCAGAAAAAATGTTGGATCTAAAGATGAATGAAGAAACCAAACTGAAAAACATAACTGTTATTCAGATGGGTACAATTACATTCAAGAATGATCAAATCAAAAGTCTGGAAGTCAAACTTCAGAGAGAGAAGGATCTTATGGCTAAATTCTCTAAGACAAAATCAGTCTTACCCTTAATTGATGACTTTATTCCCAAAAAGGGTAAGACAGGATTGTGCTTTAAAGGAAATGCAAGGGCTGCCAATTCCAAAAGAAAAGGCAAAGCCCCAGTACAGCCACTAGCCTTCAAACCCCCCATTGCCTTCAGGAAAGTGCAACAACCTACCAATAGATATGATCATGATATCATACATGGTTATGGTAAGCCTGATATTCTGAATGACAAGGGTGTAGCTCCAGCACTCAAGCAAAGAACCACTGTACCAACAGTGTTAAGAACAGCTGACAGCAATGCTATTAAAAACTATACCTAAAAAGAGGTATAATAGATATGAGTGTTGGTGTTGTGGTAAGATAGGGCATTATGTCAAGGATTGCTGGCACAACACCAGTGTCAGGAAGAATGCCATCTTACCCATGAGGAAGGCTGCTGGTAAGAATATCAAGTTTCAATATAACTTGAACCTAGAACCCAATAAACATTGGGGTTCTAAGGTAAATTAATTTTATTTGCTGCAGGTGGGTCCAAGTTGCCATACTCCTATATGGTACTTGAACAGTGGATGTTCCAGGCACATGATTGGAACAAGAAGAATGTTAAAGGACTATACTCCCATAGAGAGTGGACCAAAAGTGATCTTTGGTGGATCATAAAAAGGGGTCATAAAAGGGGTTGGTAACATTTCTTCTAGTTCTATAACAATGACTCAAGTGGCTTATGTAAAAGGTTTGAAACATAACTTGATAAGCATGTCAGCTGAGTGATCTTGGGTATGACACTTCATTTATTAAGAATGGGTGTCAGATTAAAAGGACAAGTGATCAGAAGGTGATCTTGTCTGGTTATAGAAAAGGGAATGTTTATTGTTTAAATTTTGATTATGAAAGCATGAACTATCCTGTATGTTTAGTTGCAGATCAGGAAGCATCTCAGTGTGTCCAATGGCACAAGAGGCTAGCTCATCTAAACTATAAGACTATAGGACAACTCTATAGTTTAGAGTTAGTGAGAAATGGTCCTCAGTTTAAGTGCATAAAAGAGGGTATATGTTCAGCTTGTCAAAAAGGCAAGCAGACCAAATCCTCTTTTCATAGTCTTGATACCAAAGACTCTGTGAGGTGTTTGTACCTCTTGCATATGGATCTATTTGGTCCTATGCCAGTTCATAGTCTAGGTAGGAAAGTCTATACTTTTGTGGTAGTAGATGACTATTCTAGATTTACATGGGTTTTCTTTTTGAGCTAGCAATCTGAAACCCCTACTGTCTTTCATAACTTTGTTAAACAAATTCAGAATGAACTTAACAATTCAGTGGTCAAAATCAGAAGTGACCATGAAACTGAATTTCAGTCTGAATGTATGACAAGGTTTTGTGAAGAACTAGGGATTCATCAGGAATTCTCCTCACCTAGAACACCTCAGCAAAATGGAATTGCTGAAAGAAAGAATAGGACTCTTATTGAGACTGGTAGAACTCTACTGAGTGACACTTCACTCCCAGAATATTTCTGGACTGAGGCAGTAAATACTGCTTGTCATGTTCTCAATAGAGCATACATAACTAAGAGCAGCAAAAAGACACCCTATGAGATTATGAAGGGCAGAAAACCAAACATATCCTACTTTAGGATCTTTGGTAGCAGGTGTTATGTGCTTAACACTGGCAAGTCTCAGCTAACTAAGTTTGCTGCCAAATCCAAAGATGTGATATTTGTTGAGTACAACAATAACATTAAGGCATATAGGGTGTCTTTGCCATGAAGCCAAAACTTGCAGGTCTCCGTCAAATGACGGATCTTCCGATTTGCTACTCCACTTTAATGTGGAGTATGCCCACAAGAAAGCTCTCTCCGGATTCTGTGCTTCAGGAAAAAGTTAGAGAGAACAGTTGAATCAAATTCACCTCTGTTGCCCGTTCTCAACTTCTTGATCCACAGTCCAAGCCGACCCTCCACAAGCTTCTTGAACTCCACGAACAAACAAAATGCATTCGACTTCTCCTTCATGAAGTACACCCAAGTGTACCTTGAATAGTCATCAATCAACACCAACATATACCTACTACCTCCAAGACTGGCGTTGACAGTCGGTCCCAACAACTCACCATGGATGCACTCCAATGGTTGTGAACACCCGGTCTGTGACTTATCAAATGTGAAGCGATAAGCCTCATCGTATTGACATCCGACACAAACATGCCCGTCGCCTAAGGATGACAACCTAGGCAAGCCTTTCACAAGGTTCCTCAACGCCATCACTTTCAACTTGTCCATCCCGACATGTTCCAGCCTTTCATGCCAGATAGCTGCACTATCATTGGCCCTCATCCAATCAACATAAGAACTTGTTGAAGCCACAACCAAGTTCTCATCCTTTCTCCCTATATGAGTAACGTTCGCTGACTGAAAGAAATCCTTGCAGTCCTTCTTGAAGTGACCAGGCTATTTAGAACTATAGCACTTCCCATCATGCCTCGGAGCATACCTCTCATCTTGATGATATGAAGTAGAAGGTCCATCACTAGTAGCCGACTTCTTCTTCTAGTCTTATCTCCTTTTCTTCCCTGAGAAAAGCGCCTCACCATCTCCTCCAAAGACAGTAACTACAACCATCTGACTTGCAAAGCTCTCATGCGAAGCCATCAGATTCTCCAGCTCCAACAAAGATGGTTGATTGGCCCAGCCTTGAACGGAAGTGACAAAGGCCACATATTCCTTCTGCAATCCGCAGATTATGTGCCTCTTCAGCTTCACCTTCGAAATAGGCTCATCAGGGTCCAATGCTGAAATCTCAGCGCACAAATTCTTCATCTTTAGGAACAACATTGAGATGGGCAAATCTTCCTGAGTGGCTCTCACCAACTCATTCTCCAGGAATTATAGACAAGCTACATTCTTCTTGTTAAACAACCCATCAAGGGAAGTCCAAATCTCCGCAGCAGACCGTCATTTGATGATGTGGTTGAAGAGTTTCGATGAGATAGCCCGCTTGAGAGTAAACTCAGGCTTCACATTTGTCTTCCTCCAAGATCTCACTGCATCAGCACCAGCAGCAACAGCCACCTCTTACCTTTTGTTATCACAAACGTCCTCCCAAAGGTTCTCGCCCAAAAGATAGCTTTTCATACATGACTTCCACTTTTTAAAGTTGGTCGATGTAATAAGCTCATTTCCAAGACCTCGTGTCATTTCACCTTCCATTGCACTATCCCTGGTTACTGCGTCACCTAGAACTAATTAAGCAAACTGATTGTTGCTCACTGCTCAGCCTCTAATCCCTCTGATACCATGTAAAAATTTGTGATAGTGGAAAACAGGAAACCAAGCGTAGGAACACTCAACCTATCCGAGCCCAAGTAAGCCAGAAGAGCAAGAATCTTGTACTACCAAATCAATCTTTACAAAGCGAGGCATACATGGCGAGACATGATTCACCAATGTACCCGATGGAAGCAGAAAAAATACAAAGCAAAGGAAACAAGCCTCGCAGACTACAAGAGTAACCACTGACTCTGCTGCTAACCGTTACGAAGTCCGCTGAAATCGCTAAGTCGCCAAAACTAGCTGTGCAGACTGCCCGTTATTCCAATACTGAAATCTATCGGCCGATCTGCAAGCCGCCTAATTGCACGATTTTTTAGCTGCCAGATCGCGCGAAATGCTGCTGTCGAACTGAACCAAGCCGCCAGAAGCGGACAGCTTATTGAACTGGGAAACAAGTTGTAGAAGATAAGACCGCCTGGTCATAAACCGTGACCTGATACTAACCACAGAGTATGCACTATCCCTGACTGAAGTCAGAATCAAGTTCTTGGATTTTAAGCGCTATCCGCACAACCTGCACAACATAACCGGTCAACACTCCAAATCGCGCGACTAGAAAAATCTGTCTACAGTAACTCTTCACGAGTTCACTTACTGCTCAGTTGGGTTATCAATTGATATGACATGGAGTCCTGTTTATAGGCGTGGAGAGAAGTGTGATCACCGCCCTAGCTGATAGGATAACCACCCTATCTCGCGCTGAGCACCAAGTGTATCCGCAAAGCCGCGGAAACACAACCAGACCGCCGCAACTAGGAAATATAGTCAGTCCGCTAAGGTTGCACCACCAAGGCCGGATACCAAGCCAATCTTCCTTGTCGCCAAGGCCCAACCAGACTTGATCGCCATACAGGCGGACTCTGCGAATATTGCCCTAGTCTGCCAACCTTCGGACACAGCTCCAGTCCGTTCGTGCCCGCGGACACCACTCCAGTCTGCATACCCCGTGCTCGCAGCCAAGTCACACAAGACTAACTGCTGAACACGGCGGATAGAGATATCAGTCCGCGTAGTCCGCGCAACCTCCCAAACTGAGCCAACCCGAACAACCTGGTGAACTCCGGCACCAGTACGCTCTAACTGACAAACTCCGCGGTTACCACCAATCGCGCCACTAGAGCTAGAACAAGACACACACCATGCCGATCTCCCGAGCTCAAGTCCATTCCTCATCCCAGACTCCACGAACTTCAACTGTGTCCGCACCTCGCAAGTCTTGGAGAGCTCCGCGGATAGAAATCCTATCCGCCCGGTTACCTTCTGGGAACCAACTGCCGGCTGAACACAACCCAGCCTAACAAGCTGCCTTCTCTTTCGGCATAGACCGCGCGAATAGACCGCCCATGTCGTCAGAGCTCAAGCTGACTACAACACCATTGCCGACCTGGTAAGCCGCCAGTCCCATCCACACAGACCATGTGGTTAGGTCACCTAGGTCGCCCAGTCCACCACTTTCACTTCATGATTTTCAACAGGATCGAGATAAGCCATGAACAAAGTCCATGGAAATATCCTCAAATTTCCACTGTGGTATCGGCAGGGGCTGCAGCAGACCTCCTGGGTTGCGGCATTCAACTTTAATCTTTTGGCAAGTCTGACACTGAGCCACTAAGTTGGTGACGTCTCTCTTCATTTTAGGTCAGTAAGTGGTCCTGCGCAAATCAACATATATTTTAACCACACCAGGATGAATAGAATACCTCTACTAGTATGCTTCTCGAAGGATTTCATCTCGGATTCTCCCGGTAGAGGGAATAAATATACGGTGCCTGAACTATAATATCCCAACATGCAGGTTAAATTCCCCCCGTGCTCCGTCTTATAGGGACTGGATGATTGGGACCACTTCTGGATCGAATTTCTTGGCTTCTCGTATTTGATCCCGTATATCTCACTGAATTTCTATCCAATATAGCTAGGCCTAGTACTCTTCCGGATCCCTACGAGCAACAAGAGTAATCCCCAAGTCAATCAAAAACTGAAACTATTCCCTTGGAATCTGCTCAATCCAGTTCCCGACTGTCATGGGTTGGCGGCTCAATTCATCAGCGACTTTATTAGCCTTTCCGAGGTGGTACTGGAGGGTGAAATCATAATCATACAGAAACTCCAACTACCGGCGCCATCAGAGGTTCAACTCTTTCTGGATAAAGATATATTTGAGACTCTTATGATCGGAGAAGTTTCCACATCTTACCCCGTACAAGTAGTGTCTCCAAATCTTGAGGGAGAAAACGACGGCGCCGAACCAAATTGTGGGTTACATAGTTCAGCTCGTATGACTTTAGTTGGCGAGATGGGTAAGCCACTACCTTACCGTGCTGCATTAAGACAACTCCTAATCCTTTCAGGGATGCATTTGTATAAATCTGGAATCCTTCGGTTCCTGAAGGTATTGTAAGGATCGGGGCAGAAGTTAGCCATTTTTTTAGTTCCACGAACGCAACCTCACATTCTGGCATCCACCAAAATGTAACATCCTTTATTGTAAGAGCAGTGAGGGGTAACGCAATCTTGGAGATGCCCTCTATAAATTTCCTGTAGTAATAGGCAAACCCGAGAAAACTTCGAATATCTGCTGCTGTCTTGAGCGACAGTGTTGGATTCATTGATCACAATGTCCTAGATTTGAAGAAGGCCCACAAGTTAATGGTATACACATAAATGTATTTGATGCATGCCATTAGTTCAATGTATGCATGATATTCTCTATTGAACTAATTTGACATGTTGTCAAAGTCACAAAGTCAGATGGACTCATGACATGAAGCTAGCAAAGAAGAAAATTGGTTAAGTCCAGAAGCCTTGAGTGAAGAAGTTCACTCAACACCAAGAGGCTAAAAATGTTGATTGATGCTCCGGAAGTCAAAGCCTCAATATTGCAAAAGCAGAAATCCAGTTAAGTACAGAAGCGTTGAGTGATGGTAGTTCACTCAACGCCAAGAAGCAAAAGCATCAAAAGGACAACATATAGTCAAAGCCGCAGGGTTATTGTCAAAGAAATCTATCTAAGTCCAGAAGCATTGAGTGAAGACAGTTCACTCAATGCCTCCTTAATAGATAATCCTACTAAGTACAGAAGCATTGAGTGAATACAGGCCACTCAAATCCTCATCAAGAAAACTGACAAAGACAGAAAGCGTTGAGTGAAGAAGGACCACTCAACACCTTCTAGCAGAATAAATCAACTAAGTACAAATGCGCCGAGTGATGAAGGTTCATTCAACACCTAAGCTGTTAGACCAGAATTGTCTACATTCGTTGAGTGATAAAGGATCACTCAATGCTCTCAATGCCACCAATCAAAATTCAGCTAAGTACCAATGCATTGAGTGACAAGGCTTCACTCAACGCCCAAGCAGAATTATTGGAATTTTGGCCAAGTCCACAGGAGCTGAGTCATGCTGACATCAACAGAAATTCAAACAATGCGAGATCGTCTTGCTACGGGAAAAAAGATGTTGCTTGCCTGTTGTATAGTAATTAATGCAAAAGTGGTGGTGCAGCTAAGTACTCTAGTGGTCCATACTGCTCAAAGAGCCATTGGACGGTGAAATACTTTTTCAGAGTTCCGAGGAAAAGGAACGAAACTTTTGGGAAAAAGGTTCTTAAGCTTCATCTTCTTTCTCTCGACAAGGTTGCATAGCTTGAAGAAAAACATTTTAAATATTATTCTATAGTTCAACCAGGTTGCTGCTGATAGTCTCACCTTCAACAGCTAAGTTCAGGAAGACTTCTTCCTGAGTGGTTTCACAGCACAAGAAAAATATTCTTGAAGATCCATTCTTGGTGCTGTGAAAGGAATATGACTGAGTATTCTCAGTTCAGGAAGAGGAAGACTCAGAGATCATTTCTTTGGAGTCAAATCATCAACAACAAACAACATTTCTTCAGTAGGATCTTAGCTGATCTGAGTTGTAAGCCTGATCTATAAAGGCTGAGTGTATGATCCTTCTGTGGATCTAAGGTTGGGCCTGTGTGCTTGAGTTATAGGTGAGTTCATTCACTGAGTGTAGGATCCTCCTGTGGATCTATGTGTAGGGCTATCCTCCTAGCCTGAGCTGTAGGACATTGTTTAAATTCTGAGGTAGGTGATCTGTGGATCACTGAGCTACAGGAGCATCATTTGCTTTGAGTGATAGGGCCTTGGGCTTGTGGTTGGACTTTAAGGAGTCTGAGAGATCCTGAGGGATCTTTGTTGTAAGCTCTTTGAGCCAAGTTTGGAGAAGTTGACCTTATCTAACACACTATTAGAAAGGTGAGAGGGACAGTGGATGTACCCAAATCTTAGGGAACAACTATAAATACCTGTGTGTTGATTTTGTATTCTTGAAAGCTAACATAATAATAAGTCACAACATACCTAAATAAGAAGATAGTTCAAAAAAGATACAAAAACCTATTCACCCCCTCTAGGTATTTAGCTACTCTTGAAACAAAAGACTTTCAAGTGATATCAGAGAGAGGTTGTTCAAAAGGGACTTAACTATTTGAACCGATCTCCAAGGGTAGCTACAAATTATCTTTATGGGTTCAGGAGAGAACCATAAAGAGTTGGGCTCAATGAAGCTTCCAATCTGCAGGAGATAGAGTTTTGGGATTTGGAAAGAAAGTGTCAGGTTGTTCATAGAAGCATCTGACACCAGGATCTTTATCACAGTCCAGGAAGGACCCTTCATCCCTATGAAAATTTCTTTCCTAGATGCAAATGTCCAAACCCTATAGAAATATACTGAGATAACCAAGGATTAGGTCATCTTGGCAACTATGGACAAGAGGGCACAGAACATTATTGTGAGTGTCATTGATGACTCAACATTTCAGAACCTTGTCCACTGCAAAATAGCCGAGGAAATGTGGGACACTTTAATTGTCTACATGGAGGGCACTGAATAGGTTAAGGATGATAGAAAATCTGTTCTCAATCAAGAATATGACGCTTTCAGGCAAATAACAAAGACAACATAACAGATTGTTACGAGAAATTTTTCGGAGTGGTCAATGAGCTGAGGACCTATTGGATGGTCTTCAGCAATTAAGATCTGAATGATAAGTTCCTAAGATCTCTAACCAGAGATTGAGATACAAAGATCTGTGCCATTTGAGAGGTGGCCAAGCTAGCTAAAACTCCTCCTAACACATTATTTGGAAAGCTGCTCTCCTATGAGGTGTAGCTATCTGCTAGGAAGGAAGAGGAGAACTCCATAAGATCTCAAGCCAAGGAGAAGATAGTGGACTTCAAGGCTGAGAGCTCTAAGAAGAGCAAGGAGAGGATTGCCTCTCCTCCAAGGAGGCCAGTTGATTCTGTAAGCACTGAGTCTAGCTCATCTAACAGAAATATGTCAGATGGGGAGCTTGCTTCCTTCTCAAGGCAATTACAGAAAATGATGAAGTGGAAGCATTGGAGGAACAAGCCTTCATCCTCTTCACATCCCAAGAAGGATCACCACAAATCTGAGAAGAAGTTCTCCAAAGGAGATAGGTATGACTCCAAACCCAGCAAACATAGTTCCTATAAAATTTGTTGTTTTTTTGAAACAAGTCTAGGTATGTCATTGCTGACTGTCCAGTCAAGAGAAAAGAGACATGAGAAGAAACATCACCACCAAAAGGGAAAGAAGGAAAAGACCTTCATTGCCTAGAAAGATAAGAGCTGCAGTCAAACTGATTCAGCATCTTTTGAGTCTGAAGAATAAGATGAAGCCTATATTGGGTTGTTTGTTGCTGAAGAAGATGAGGACTATCCAGCTGCAAGGATAGGAATCTGGACCCCTCTGTCACACTCAGATAGTGACAATGAGGTGGATGCAGATTTCGGTGGATGCTATGGACTTATGACCATAACAGATGGTGAATCCATCCAGGATTAGTCTGGTAATTAGGAGGTACCAATTCACTCTCTTCCTTCTCTGAATCTGATTATGAAATTAGTCCCAATTCCGATGCTCGTTCATCCAGTGGTGATGATGCATTAGAATCTGAGGAAGATGTCAATCAATTGATTGACAATTTTGGATTAATCTTGGAAGCTCTGAAGAAGAGCAAGTTGGCTTGTCAAATGACAAGCCAAGGATATTGTCTTTTTAAGAGAAGATCTCTCTTTACACTATGAGACATACTCACTGCTGAGTCAAATAAGTAGAGAGGTAGCTCAACTTAAAACAATAACCATTATCCAAAGCTCAACCATAAATAGTAAGAGCTTTTTAATTAAAGAGTTAGAAGATAAGCTCCTCAAAGAGAGGATGTTAGTGGCTCAGTGCTCCAAACCTAAATCTGTATTTCCACTCATTGATACCTTCACCTCCCAAACAGGAAAGATAGGACTGGGGTACATTGAGAGGAATACCATAAGAAGAACTAGGAGGAAGGGCAAGACTCTAATTCAGCATGCTATCACTTTTGAGAATACTATGCTGCCATCCAACAAGTATTCCCAAGAGAGTATGAATGGTCACTTATTGAATAGAAGATACACCAGTGTGAACAAAAATGCTCACAACTGTGGTGGAAGGAAGGGCATAGGCTTGATTTATTTTAAGGCCCAATATGAGGAAATCCAGATGGCCCATTATGGACCATTTGTTTTTGGTGCAACAGCCCTCACACTCAAGAATAAGGCAGAGGCCAATAGTCAAGCTCTTCCAAAAAAGACTCAAACTAAAAGTAAGTCAATCAATAAGCATGACTTGGCTATCTCTGATGCAATCAACAACTTGTATTATGCAAATAAGACTATTGTTAGTAGCATTCACAGTAAGCCAAGCACATCTACTGGCACATTCACATTCAATCAGATCCTTGTTGAAAGAAATATGAAGATGGCTGCTGCTCTCCCTTCTGAATAGTCAGCTGCTTTCAGCTTACATTCTATAAGAACTGTTCAGAAAATGAGATATACTATTCATGAGTGTTGGTGCTATGGTAAAGTGGGACATTTTGTCATAGATTGTTAGCACAATCCCAATGTGCCTAGTGTCAGGGCAAGTCTACCTATCATAAATGCTACAGGAAGACATGCACATTTTTAGACTAACAAGAACAAAGGACCCAAATGCTGCAGGTTAGTCCAAGTACCCATCCAATATGGTACTTGGACAGTGGCTGTTCCAGACATATGACTGGAACAAAGGGTCATCTAAAGGAATACTGTCTAGTAAAGAATGGACCAAAGGTTGTCTTTGGAGGCTTAGAAAAAGGAACTACCAAGGGCTATGGTATGATCACCAATGGCATAGTCTCAATCACAAAAGCGGCTTATGTGGAAAGGTTGCAACATAACCTAATAAGTATAAGCCAACTATGTGACCTCGACTATGTCATTGTCTTTCATAAGGATGAGTGTCTGTTTAAGAAAGTGACCAAGAGGTCATTTTGACAGGCACTAGGAGTGGGAATATTTATTATTTAAACTTTTATGTGTAAGTTCTGACACACTAGTGTATCTACTTACTAATGAGAAAGTCTTCTACTGTGTGCAATGGCACAAGAGGCTTGCCCACTTGAACAATAAGACTATTTTCAAGCTTTTTAGTGGAGAGATAGTCAGAAATGGACCTAATATAATATGCACCAAGGAGAGCATTTGCTCTGCATATCAAAAGGTCAAGTAGACCAGAGCTTCCTTTAAAAGCATTGTGGCTAAAGATTCTATGAGGTGTTTGTACCTTCTGCATATGGATTTGTTTGGTCCTATGCTAGTTCATAATCTACGTAAGAATGTCCATACACTTTTGATAGTTGATGACTATTCTAGATATGCTTGGGTTTTCTCCCTAAAGGAAAAGTCTGAAACTCAAGAAATCTTTATGACCTTTGTCAGGAAAGTTCAGAATGAAAAAGACAGTTCTGTGGTCAAAATCAGAAGTGACCATGACACTGAATTTCAATCTAAAGGCATGAAAAAGTTCTGTGAAGAACCAAGGATTAGTTAAGAATTTTCTTCTCCAAGGACATGCTAACAAAATGGAATAGCTGAGAGGAAAAATAGAACTCTCATAGAGGCTAGCAGGACACTGCTTAATGACTCTTCTCTCCCAGAATACTTTTAGGCTGAGGCAGTGAATACTGCTTGTCATGTCTTGAATAGAGGCTCTATCACCAAGCATCACAATAAGACTCCATATGAGACTTTGAAAAGAAAAAAAACAAATCTAGCCTATCTCAAGATCTTTGGTAGTAAATGCTTTGTGCTGAATAATGGGAAGTCATACTTGACTAAGTTTACTGCCAAATCCTATGAAGGGATATTTATTGGGTACAATAATCATAGCAAAGCATATAGGGTCTACAACTTGAAAAATCAAGTTGTATAAGAGTCTATTAATGTTGTCTTTGATGAGTCATCAATGATTAATAAAGAGCTGCCTAGCTCATCTAGATCTGCATGTGTAGAACTGGAGATGGACAACCTGTACATCAAGAAAACTACTCTAACTTCACAAGGAGAAGGTGATGGTGTGTACATTCTAGAAGAAGAATAAGACACTGAAGATATAGCTAATGACTAGCATGCACCATCCACTAAAGTTCAGGTAGCTGAGGAAAGAATGCCTCTAACTGTAAGGAATCTGATGGATCATCTCAGAAACCAGATCATAAGAGATGACAACCAAGGGGTTATAACCAGGATTAGAAGCCTAAGTATTGCCATGTACTCCAGCTTTATTTCACAGGTTGAAGCAAAAAGATTTGAAGATGCCAACATAGATCCATTTTGGATTGTGGCTATGAAAGAGGAACTGAACCAGTTCAAAAGATGCAAGGTCTGGAAGCTGGTTCCCAGACCACAAGGACATAACATCATTGGAACAAAGTGGACATATAAGAACAAACATGATGAAAATGGTGTTATAATCAAGAACAATGCCAGACTGGTTGCCAAGGGATACAAACAAGAAGAAGGTATTGACTTTGATCAAACCTTTGTACTAATGGCAAGATTGGAAGCCATTAGACTATTCCTTCATATGCTGCATATAAAGGATTCATGGTTGTTGGGAATATTGCTCTCAATGTTCCCTAGATTTGAAGAGGCATCACCATCAATACTAAGAGCATAATTGTATTTGATGTATGTTCAGGTTCAATATGTGTAGCCACATGACAACTGTATGACATTTTATGATAAAGCTAAGTTGCAGCCAACAACTATTGGTGGACTCGAGGATCAAAGAGACGTTGGACGGCGAAAGATAAAAGAAAACAGAGCGACAGAAACAAATAAACTTTTAGGGTTTTAACTTTTCGCAAAGAGGCGCAACTTCATCTTCTTCCTCTCGCCATTGTTACAAATCCTGAAGCAGAAGTTCAAACTGCTGATCTAAAAGTTCAAGCAGTTAGCTGTTGTGATTTTCACCGGCAACAACAAGTTCAGAAAAATATTCTGAGAAGGAAGAAGAAGCAGAGCAAGTCTGATATCTGCAGGTAAGGTTAGATGAGTGAAGAATACACAAAACTGATAACTCTTTGTCTTCATCAGCAAGATTTGAAACCTGTATTTCTGAGATACTTCCAACATAAGCTGCATTTTCCTGAAGATCATCTTTCTTGTTGCTGCGAAGAAGTAAGGGTTGAGTTCATCTTAGCTCAGGAAGTAGAAGGCTCAGAGAGTATTTCTCTGGAGTCAAATCAACATCAACAAACCTTTTCTTTCTGTAGGATCCTTTGGATCTAAGTGTAGGCCTAATTATAAATGCTGAGTGTAGGATTCAAGTTGTGAATCTGAGGTAGGATCCTTCTGTGGATCTGAGGTAGGGCCTATGTGCCTGAGGTAGGATAGTTTGCTTGTAAGACCCCTCCCCTTACCAAGGAGTTAACCCGGTCTTATGCCCAAAACCGCCGCCTTACAGTGACAGTAACACATGGGCTAGTCGACACCAGAAGATGCCGATCCTGCCTGCTAGTACGATCATTTACCTGTAGTCTAATTGAGAATAGAAGTACAACAGAAAGAAAACTAGCAAGTCCACAAGTCACAACAATAACATCATATATATAATGAAAAGGTACAACAGTCCACAATGAGTACAAAAAGAGAGAAGGGCTTATGCCCGTACATGCAAAAAAAATGTATAGTAAAGCTCTCTCTCTCTCTCACTATAACACTATGCAGAAGCAAACTCGAAACAAGCACACTCGTCATCACTTGACACTGAGTTATAGTAGTAGCACATGGTATCTGCTCCTCAAGTCCTGCCACCTCGTCCTGCTGGTCGTACTGGTGCTCCAGCACCTCGAGCTCCTAAAATGATACGGTCACAACCGACCGTTAGTCATAAACACTAAGCCATTATCGTCCTCGCCTCACCCCCGCGACTCCTAGGCACCGAGCGGGAGGATGAAAGCGGAGGACAACAAAGCAGTTTCAAAATAGAAGCAGGTGACGGTGGATCTATTCTATCATGGATATATTTCTAACAGTGATGTCATTACATTAGCAGTTCTATATATAAAGCGCATGTAAAGTAAGTAAGCAGTATTGAAAGAAGAGTGCAATAAGTAAAGTAAAGAAAGAGCAGAAAGTAAACTATCTTCCGCTACACTAACATCAAAAGAGTACCTTAACATATATGAATGCCCATACAAACTTATAAGTTAAGGTTTCAGAAATATAACTTATCATATAAAAGAGCCCATACTATTTTATATGATAAGGATCCATGGTGCGTATGACCTAAATATTAAAATTCAACAACCTGGCACTACTACCACGTTGAATTTTCTCTAGGTGGTCAACGCGATAGCCCGATGCCAAATTAATATTCTCAGGACTATCAATATCATACCTTGATCACGCGGAAATTTCCCTGGAACTTGGAGTGAGCATGGGTTATCTCAACTAAAGCCATTCAACCAGAAAACACATGCAACACAAGAGTCTTTATTGATTCACAGCAATCTTCTCTACACAGCGAGACATGCATGGCGAGACATGCTTCACCAAACAACCACCCAAGGGAAAGCAGAGAACTACAGGACAAGACAAGTTCACACAAGCTGCGCGGACTCAAACATCAAGCTGCCGGTCTATTGCTGTGGTGTCTGCATAGTCCGCCAGGTCGTAAGACCGCAACCCAATCCGTGCGGACTACCCCTTATTCCAATGCTTGCTCTAGCCCCCGATCTGCAAGCCGCCTGATTACGCGGCCGCCTAGCCACCAGACCACACAAGCTGCGATGCCGAATAGAATAGTCCGCCTAAAGCGGGCGACTTATTGAACCTCGAACCAAGTTGCCAAAAAGAAGACCGTCTGGTCGCTGTCCGCGACCTGCTATTTATCGCCTGTTGCTTAACTGCAGAGTCTGCACTATCCCTGACCACAATCAGAGCCAAGTCCTGGCTTTCCAGTGCTATCCGCATAACCCGCACAGCAAAACCCGGTCAATTCAATCAAACCGCGTGGACACAGAAGTACAGTCCGCAACAACTGTTGCAGGCTCAATTTACTCTTCACTTACTTCAGCTCTCTTTGGTTATAATTCTTGATGTGACATGGCTCCTATTTATAGGTACGATGATGAGTGCGGTCACCACCCTAGATGATAGGATTACCGCCACATCCCGCAGCAAGATGGCTCCAGAGTCCTTGGATACAGTCCAGTCCGCATCGCCTGTGCATGATAGCCAGCCCGCCTAGCTTCTCCAAGGACGGACACAATCGCCAGTACTCCTTGTCGCCAAAGGCCAAGCCGCCAAGACATCACCAAGGCCGGACAACAACATCAGTCTGCCTTATCGCCGAGGGCCAAGCCAGGACCGCCACAGCCGGACTCTGCAGCAACACTGTCCGCCAATCCGCGGACACAGCCCATCCCGCTTATCCCGAGCCAACAGCCTTGCCACCATGGAACCTGCCGGACTCAGCGGATAAGCCATTTCAGTCCGCTTATACTACGGACATCGCTAGCCCGCATATCCCTGCAGAAAACTACAGTCTGCATACCATGCAGACTTCTCCAGTACGCATATTCCGCAGAATGCTCCTAGTCCACAAATCCCAAGTCCACACCAACTCGGTAGCTGTCGGACTCAGCATACTCCAGCTCCAGTCCGTACGCAGTTGCGGACATAATCTTCAGTCTGCTTCTCCCAAACTTGCAACCAAGGCACACAACACTTCTGCTGAGCTTGGCAGACTGAGAAATAGTCTACATTCCACAGCGCGATCTCCCCGGACTGAGCTAAACATGGAATTGGTTCAGAACCAACCAAGTCCACACCACTGGCCACAAGGGCCTATCTACACTTACTAGCGAACATCAGATCCAGTCTGCCTGTCCCGGCGAGCTCCAGTATCAGTCCGCACTAACTGGCGGTCTCTGCGGCTTCCACTTACCGCTGCACTAGAGCAAGACCAAAGCAACTTCCAAGCCGGTCTGCAGTGCTCCAATTCTTCAGTCTGATTCATGTCGGACTCCGTGGATAGAGTTTCTATCTGCCTGGTTACTTCCTGGGATCCAGCTGCTTGCCGAGGATACGCCGGCCTGTCATACCGCCATTGCTGTCCGCGTAGTCCGCGCGAACAGACCACCCATGCCGCTACAGAAAAAACCATTTGCAACATCCTTGCCGACCTCGCAGTCCGCCAACCTTGTCCGCGTAGTCTGCGCGGACAAGGTCGAAGTGCTCCATTCACCCACTTTCACTTCACAAATTTCAACAGTCCCCCTTGAAGTGAGAAGTGGTGAATATCTCCAGCAGCTCCCGTAACCTTACACCTGGTCCCTCCGATAGCATCTATGAAGAAATTTCCAAGACATAGTCCTCGCCCCGCATATCATGGACCATGAGGGAGCCCTCCAGCATCTCCCAAAAGGAGCCATGCTTCCCTCTGCCTTCTTCATAAGCTTCAACCTCCACTCATGCATCAAAGTAGTATCACCAAAAACCATGGGCGTAAGAGCCCAAGCCTCGTTACCACTGAGAGTAGTCACCTCTTCAGCCTTGGTGTCAACCACCTCCTTGATTCTAGTAGGGTCATCACAGCCAGAAGATACTCGCTCGACCTAATGGTTATCAAGGAAACATGGGACCAAGCCCACCGTGTTCCCTTCACTATATCGAGCTGGTGGCTTACTGATCCTCTTCGATCTCCGAAGAACCTGATCATGGCTAACCACCTCCGTTGCTCCTGAACCAGCTCCGTTCCCGGGCAAACCCGGAACAATGCTCCCCTTACTTCCTGAACAAGACGCCTCCTCACTGGAACCAAGAGCACCTGGAGCAATGCTCCCCCTGCTTCCTGAACTAGAAGACTCCCATCTTGAACAAGAACTACATAGAACATCGCTCCTCCGGCTTCCAGAATTAGAAGCCTCCGCTTTCGCGCCAGAAGTACCTGGAGCATCTCTTCCCCTACTTCCTAACCCTGATGCCTTTGACCCGGAGCTAGAACAACCTGGAGCTCCTGGTGACTCACGCAGCTCCAACTGATCCTTAGCAGCAGCCTCCTTTAGCCCACCATCTGACCTGCTCATCTCTAGCTCCTCATAAGAGCTATCCCAATACGACATCAACTCATCGAAGACAATGTCTCTCGACACAATGAGCCTCTTCGTCACAGGATCCATACACCTCCATCTTCTCCTTTGCTCATCATACCCAACAAAGACTAGCTCCGTTTTGAGAGCATCTAGAGTGTGTACGTAGCAGGTAGATCCAAACACCCTTAGGTGCTTCACACTAGGCTTCACCCCGAACATCATCTCATAAGGAGTCTTCACATAGATCAGACTAATAGGCATCTTTTTGATGACATGAGTAGCACAGGCCATCCCTTCCGCCCAAAGAGCCTTAGGAATGCCTTTACTCTGAAGCCAACACTTGCAGGTCTCCGTCAACCAACGGAACATTCGAGCTGCAACACTACCTTGCTGTGAAGTATGTCCACAAGAAAGCTCCTTCCGAATCCCTTGCTTCCTGCAAAAGTTTGAGAACTCGGTTGAGCCAAACTCACCACCAATGCTTGTCCTCAACTTCTTGATACGCAGGCCAAGCTGGCCTTCCACAAGCTTCTTGAACTCCACAAACAAGAGCATCATGTTGGACTTCTTCTTCATGAAGTATACCCAAGTATACCTTGAATAGTCATCAACCAATATCAACATGAACCTGCTGCCTCCAACACTGGCAGTGACGGTCGGTCCAACTAGAGCACAATGGACAACCTCCAAAGGTTCTTTACATCTGGATTGTGCCTTATCAACCATAAAGCGAAAAGCTTCACTTTGCTGACATCCCGCACATCCCTGACCATTGTCATAGGATGACAATCTAGGTAAGCCTCTTACGAGTCTTTTTTCCGCCATTGCTTTCAGCTTCTCCATCCCTACATGCCCCAGTCTTTCATGCCAAATAGTTGTACTATCACTGGCCTTCATCCAATCAGCACCAGAATTTTTTGAAGACCCAACTAAGTTCTTCTCCTTGCCTCCAACATGAGCTACGTTCGTCGAGAGCAAGACAACCTTGCACTCCTTCCTGAGGTGACCATTCTGCTTGCATCTATAGCACCTTGGTCCCTCCTTCTTCTTCCCATCACGCCTAGGAGAACCACTCCTCTCTTGCTGATATGAAGTAGAAGAACCATACTCTGCAGCAACCTTCACCTCCTTCCTGAACAACCCATCAAGGGAAGTCCAAACCTCCGCAGCTGACAGACATCCACTGATGTGGTCCAAGAGCTCTTATGAGATCGCCTGCTTGAGAATAGACTCTGCTGTCGCATTTGTCTCCTTCCAAGCTCTCATCTCTTCAGCATTGCCAGCAGTAGCCTCTTGTCTTTCTGCTCCGGATGCTACCTCCCAAAGGTCCTCGCCAAGAAGAAAGCTCTCCATACAAGACTTCCATCTATCAAAGTTCGTCTCTGTAAGGAGATCAATTCCAAGACAACTTGCATCTTCCACTGCCATGGTTCTACCACTGGTTCACTCTTCAAAGAGTAACAACCACTTGAGTTGATCACTGCTTATCCACTTCAGTCCAGCTCTGATACCATGTTAAAATTCAACAACCTGGCACTACTACCACGTTGAATTTTCTTCAGGTGGTCAACGAGATATCCTGACGCCAAATTAATATTCTCAGGATTATCAAGATCACACCATGATCACGCGGAAATTTCCCTGGAACTTGGAGTGAGCAGGGGTTATCTCAACTAAAACCAGTCAACTAGAAAACACATGCAGCACAAGAGTCTTTATTAATTCAAAACAATTTTCTCTATACAGCGAGACATACATGGCGAGACATGCTTCACCAAACAACCACCCAAGGGAAAGCAGAGAACTACAAGACAAGACAAGTTCACACAAGCCACGCAGACTCAAACATTAAGCTGCCGATCTACTGCTGTGGAGTCCGCAAAGTCCGCCAGGTCGCCAGACCGCAACCCAAGCCGCGCGGACTAACCCTTTTTCCAATTCTTGCTCTAGCCACCGATTTGCATGTAACGTCCCGATTAGTACTAGGCCCCTCGTGTGCGTTTTTATGTCAGGAGAGCTGACTTGGGCTCAGGGAAGTGTTGGCAGCGGGGCTGCACTTGTAAATGGGGGAATAAATCAGTCCAGAATAGGACACGGGTAGAGACACGGGCGTGTCCCTACCCGTGTGGGAGAGGCCAGTTCTCGAGTCGACGACTCAAGTATGTCCAGAGAATGACACGGGCAGTGATACGGGTGTGTCACTACCCGTGTGCATCATGTGGATACGGTAGGGACATGGCATGTCCCTACCCGTGTGCGTCGAGTTGCGATCGAAGAAGAGTGCTCGAGAAGGACATAGGTAGCGACACGACCGTTGTAACACCGCCTATCCGTCGCATAGCATATAGCAGTAGGTCTGGCCGGGCCCGACGCCATATACCACAGATAGACCGGGCGGTTACTCATGGAAACCATCCAACCAATCATAACGTCCGACACAGAGCATTCTAGCGGAAGCAGATTAATAAGAGTTGCAACAAAGAACACAGCACTAAAGCATGAATGTCCACTAATACCAAATTAGGAATTTTGTACATACATAAGTACAGGCCTTAAGGCCTTACAAAATTGTTCACTTCATATTACATGATTTACAAACCACGGCACGCAGGCCGGTCATACATGAATAAAAACAATAAACACTCCACTTAGGCCTTCGAGGGCCGGCTTCGCAAATTGGGCTTTAGCCCGCTATTGACCGCTTGGTCCAGCAGCACCTGCAAGCAACAAACCACCGCACGGTGGCTAAACAAGGCAACGGTCAGCAATGCTCACCAAATTATAACGATCCCGCCCCCAACTCGGGGCGGCGATGCTCCTTCCCTGCATTTCATTAGCATAAGCGAGCAATATATATATATATATATATATATATATATATATATATATATTCATTCATCGCAGACGTTGGCTCGCACGGCCACACGCCCCGTACTCTCAGGGCACATTCTCGGTGAACTGGTCGATGTCACGTCAATTAAAGCCATAGACATTCCGAACTCACCACCGCCGCTTTGACGGCCAAACCTATGAGCATTTTGTCTTACCGGCATGGGTCACGACAGTTTAAGATAGACCGCCGAAGACCCTCATCTATGTCAACGGCAAGTGCCACGTCACCTTAGGTCTCTTTAACCGAACGACATAGAAATGGGTACGGTTCCATCTAACCCGTGCCCACGTCGCAACGACAGTTTAAGCCATATGCGCGGGTCAAACTTCTCCCGAGTCCCATTTTCGTCACACATTTCACATAACTCGGTTATGTTCAAGTTGGCTCTCAGGCCTCCAAGTTGGCAAGATCACGCATCCGCCCAGTTTTCTGGGTGCACCTTTGGGTTAATCCCCAAGGCTCCCTGTTGCAATCTACCGTGTAGAAAATCCGAAAAACAACCAATAACACGGTGTCTTCTCCGGCATTATGCAATGCAACATCACCGATCCAGACCAACATGTCCGGATAGGCTTCACACATCATGTTTATGTCTGTTCTCGCATACGGACTCAAAACAACGGGGACTTTACATATCTACCCGAAGGAACGCCTCCAACTCACCGCAAACTTGCGAGAGCGGGCTTCCTATGCAAATAAGGAGAGCTACACATGCTCAAGAAGAGGATCGTTACCCTAGCGCTTCTCTTTGGCGCCATGGAAAAGTAAGCGGATGAAAAGCACCGCACTCTCTTTGCCTCCGTGGATCCGAAGTCGGCTCGCAATTTGTAGCTTCGAAGCTCCTCCAATGGCCGGATCTAGCTCCTTCTTCCTTCCTTGGCTCTCCTCTCTCTCTAAGTTTTAGAAAGACAACCACTCATGAAAAGTGAGGGTTTCTAAGGCCCAATCCCGGGTATATCCCATTAGGAACAACCCCAACCGTTGGAACACCAATTAAAGAAACGAACGGCTTTGATTCGGGACTGAAATGTCCAATCTGGACCGAACACGGCCTGGCAAACGCCCGTGTCCAGGGCCGTATGCCTCATTCGCCGTCAAAATCAACGCGCCTGGAACAATAGACGGGCATCGAACACGCCCGTGTTCAACCTGACACGCCCATGTTCCACCTGACACGGCCGTGTGGCCGACCGTATACCCCCATCGATTTATCCCGAAAACAACCCGAGAACTGCACGGGTTCTAGGACACGCCCGTGTCCTTGCCCGTGTCTACCTCAACACGCCTGGGCTCCAGGCCGTGTACACGGTCTCGACACTCGACACTTCGTCGAGCGAAGTTCGTCGACCTCGCGACACGGCCTTGGACACGCTCGTGTCCTAGGCCGTGTGCCTTGTCTCGACACATCGTCGAGCAAAATTCGTCGACTCCCCGGGATGAGTGTCAACACGGGCCGACACGCCCTGCGACACGCCCGTGTCGCAACCCGTGTGCCATGTCTCGACACTTCATCGAGCGCAGAGTGTTGACTTCGCGGGCTGAGTGTCGACACGGGTCGACACGCCCTGCGACAAGCCTGTGTCGCAGGCCGTGTGCCCAGTCTCGACACAATGTCGAGAGCAAAATGTCGACTTCGCCGGCTGAGTGTCGACACAAGCTTGACACGCCCTGGTACACGCCCGTGTCCCAGGCTGTGTGCCTTCTGCCAGAACCCAAAACTGGCCCAAAACATCCCCGGTCGCTCTTTGAGTTTCGGGGCGTTACAACTCTCCCCCTCTTAAAAAAATTTCCTCCACGAAATTATATAAAGGAAAGACATGTACAAAACCAAAATTTGTACCTGAGCGGAACAACTCCGGATACTCATCAAGCATAGTCTACTCTCACTCCCAAGGGAGCTCATCACGACCGCAATTGTCCCATCGGACTTTGACCATCCTGATCTCTTTATTGTGTAGCCGCTTGACCTCCGAGTCCTCAATCCGCACGTGCTTGACCTTTGTCGTCAACCCACTATCCACCGGCACTTGATCAACCGCGATCACTTGCGTAGGCTCTTGTACCGCCTTCCGAAGCACCGAAATATGGAATACATCATGTAATCCACCAAGCTCCACTGAAAGCTTCAACCGATAGGCTGCTTCACCAACTCGCTCCAGAACCTCAAACGGCCCAAGGTACCTCGAGGTTAACTTTTTCAATCGCCGCACCCGCGAGACACCCTTGAACGGCTTGATCTTTAAGTACACATAGTCGCCCACAGTGAACTCCACGTTCCTATGCTTGGCATTATAGTACTTCGCTTGCCGGTTCTGAGCGATAAGCAACCTCTCCCGAATGGTTCTCACCAAAGAAGTAGCATCCTCCACTTCCAATCCCTTATACAACTTTGACTCACCCGTTTCTAACCAAGATAACGGCGTGCGACATTTTCTACCATATAGGGCCTCGAAGGGCGTCATTTGAATACTCGCTTGGTAGTTGTTGTTGTATGCGAACTCCACCAAATAAAGGTGGTCTTCCCATTGCTTTCCAAAGTCGAATACACACATGCGGAGCATGTCTTCCATGGTTCTATTGACCCACTCGGTCTGCCCATCCGTTTGCGGATGGAAGGCTGTGCTGAATTTCAGCTTTGTTCCCAACATTTGCTGCACAAGCCTCCAATGATTGGACGTGAACCGCCCATCTCGGTCACTCACGATGCTGCGGGGCACACCGTGAAGCCGTACAATGTTATCCACATAAAGTTTTGCCAACTTCTCCACCGGATCATCCTTCCTATGCGGAATGAAATGCGACACCTTCGTTAACCGATCCACGACCACCCAAATGGCGTCGTTCCCCTTTTGCGACCTTGGAAAACCGTGCACAAAGTCCGTAGAGATGTCGTCGAATTTCCACTCCGGAATAGGCAAGGACTTAAGAAATCCTCCCGGCTTTTGGCACTCCGCCTTCACCAAGGTGCAAGTTTGGCACTTCGCTACGTAGAGCGCCACATCTTTCTTCAAACCCGGCCACCAAAATAGTTTCTTCACATCGCGTTACATCTTCGTGCTACCCGGGTGAATCGAGTACTTGGTATGGTGTGCCTCGTACAACAACTCTGCCCGCAAACTACCCACACTTGGGACGCACAGACGACCATCTTTCCAAAGCAATCCGTCCTCCACAACGAATTGGGAATTTGACCCATCCACAGCCTCTACCATGAACTGCTTCATATGGGCATCCATATCCAAAGCCTGCCGAATCCGATCAGCCAGGTCATATTGGACTTCAGTCCAATTCAGAACTGCTTCAGCACTTGATTGCCTATCCACACAAACAATCTACAATGCCTCCAACTCCCGCACCAACCGCTCATCATGCAACGATAGCCAATTGGCTTGAGCTGGGGCTCGGCGACACAACGCGTCCGCAACCGCATTCCCTTTACCAGGCACGTAGTGGATCTTGAATGTATAGTCTCGCAAGAACTCCATCCATCTATGCTGCCGCATATTCAGATCCTTCTGATCAATCAGATACTTTAGGCTCTTATGATCGGTGTAGATATCAATATTCACACCGTACAAATTGTGTCTCCACAGCTTCAAGGCAAAAATCACGGCCACTAACTCCAAGTCATGGACCGGATAATTCCTCTCGTGCACTTTTAGCTGTCTCGAGCCATAAGCTATCACACTTCCGTGTTGTAGTAGCACGCAACCCAAACTGCTGCCCGAAGCATCACTATAAATCTCATAGCCTTCGGTCCCACATGGCGAACTCAGCACAGGCGCCGTGGTCAACCGACACTTCAACTCCTCAAAATCTCGCGCGCACTCCGGCATCCAAACAAACTTCTGCTCCTCCTCGTCAAAGTAGTGAGAGGTAACGCTATCCGCGAGAAGTTCTCTACGAAGCGCCTATAATAGCCGGCAAGCCCCAGAAAGCTCCGGACTTTCGCTACCGTAGCAAGCTCAGGCCACTCCCGTATCGCAACAATCTTCGCCGGATCCACAACAATACCCTCTCCACTCACTATATGACCGAGGAATGCCACTGAGGATAACCAAACCTCGCACTTCGAGAACTTGGCATACAACTGATTCCTCCTTAGCGTCTCCAAAACCAAATGAAGATGCTTGAAGTGATCTTCCTCACTTTGCGAGTACACCAAAATATCGTCGATGAAGACGATCACAAAATGGTCCAAGTACTCCTGAAAGTCTGGTTCATCAAATCCATGAACATTGACGGCGCATTAGTCAGCCCAAACGGCATGATCGTAAACTCATAATGCCCGTATCTCGTACTAAATGCTGTCTTCGGGATATCACTCTCCCTTATTCGCAGCTGATAGTACCCAGCCTAGAGATCCAACTTCGAGTACACCGTCGACCCGACTAACTGATCAAAAAGATCATCAATCCGGGGATTGGGTACTTGTTCTTCTCCGTCAACTTGTTGAGCTCCCAATAATCAATACATAGCCTCAAGCTTCCGTCCTTCTTCTTAACAAAGAGGACCGGCGCACTCCAAGGCGAAGAACTCGGGCGCACATACCCTTGCTCCAATAACTCTTGCAGTTGAACTTTCAGCTCCGCCATTTCCTTAGGCGCTAACCGATAAGGAGATCGTGACACAGGTTTTGCACCTGGCACTAGCTTAATCGTGAAATATATCTCCCGTTGAGGCGGGGCTCTAGGAAGATCTGCGGGGAACACATCAGGGTATTCTGATACCACAAAATACAATCCAACACGGGCTTCGGCTTCACAACCTCCACTAGTGTAAAGAATAGTTCTGCACCGGCACGAACCGCCTTCACCACTTGAAGAGCAGACATCAACGTCTTGCTCGACCCCTTTAAGCCCGTAAAATTCGTTTCACGACTTGCTCCCAGCTTGACTTCCTTGCGACCGCAATCGATATAGGCTTGCTGCTCCGAAAGCCAGTCCATGCCAAATATGACGTCGAACTCCACCAACAAAAGTTACGACGCTTGCAGATCGAACTCCTGATTTCCAATACGAAAATTAACATCGCAGATCCTATCCGCGTGCATCGAACACCCATTGGGCAACAACACATCCAGCTTATTCTTCGCCATCGAAGAAGGGACTCCAATGCGTGATATAAATCCTTCGGACAATAAGGAGTGTGAAGCTCCAGTATCGAAGAGTGCTCTCGCCGGATTTTCACAAATCAAAACAAATCCTAAACAAGCAGTGGTAAGGTAACATGTGCATAACAAGTATTTAAAGAAATTGACTTGCTATAAATTAAACCGTACCTGTCACCACATCAGCCTGTTTGATGGCCTCCTGTTGGCCAAGAGTATACACCCATGGTTGGGCCGGAGCATAGTGGGACGCGGTCGACTCCACCTCCTTGCCCTTCTCTTCATAAGTCGCTCCCGGCCTTCTCTCGGACTTGGGGCGTCCAATCCAACAATCGCGGGCAAAGTGCCCCGTCTTTCCACAAGTAAAACATGCACCTGGGGTCCGACTCGTAGTCGCCCCAAAAGCACCAGAAGGAGCTGGACCCGAAGTCCTATGCTTCTTAAAGAATCTTCGATAGCCGGACTTTGAAGTAGTCGACACTTTGAATTCAGACTTCTTGTCACCCAAGCTTTTCTTTGCCTGTACGTTCTTCATGTCCTTATCCAAGGACCGGGCCGTGTTGACCAAGGTCAAGAAACCCTGCGTCATCGGCCCCGAGAGTAGTAACCTCAACTCATCTCTCAAGCCTTCGTAGAATCGATTCGTTTTGCGCTCCTCATCGGCGATGGTGGAGCTAGCATATCGACTCAAACGAGTAAACTCATGGAGATATTCATCCACGCTCTTCTCGCCCTGCACCAACTTCAGGAACTCGTTCTCCATCGAAATCCTCTGAGTAGAAGGGTGGTACCTTGTTAAGAACAATCCCGAGAACTCTTCCATCGGGACATCTGTAAGTTGTCTACCTCTCAAATGATGCAGCTCCAAACCTTCCCACCATAATCTCGCTTCACCGTCCAGAAGGAACATAGCGATGGTGGTCATTTGCCACTCCTCCGTCTCCGTTGCTGTCATGAATCTCTTCACCCTGGAGAGCCAGTCTTCAGCTTGAGATGGGGTCCCCAACCCCGAGAATACCGGAGGATTAAAGCTCATGACATGCTTGAGCTGTCTCTCGGTTGCCCTCCTTGGCACCACCGGTAACT
Source organism: Platanthera guangdongensis (assembly GCA_039583875.1). Taxonomy (NCBI): domain Eukaryota; kingdom Viridiplantae; phylum Streptophyta; class Magnoliopsida; order Asparagales; family Orchidaceae; genus Platanthera; species Platanthera guangdongensis. Next base: position 75,792,533 of record CM077150.1, on the reverse strand, counting down.
CTACCACCTGTTGCACTCTCCTCAGCTCAGCCTCTTGCAGCGGTACCTGCTCCATCGCAGGATCGGGCTGCTGCGTTTGCCTTGCAGGCCACGCATTTATCACGACCAACACTGCTTCGACCACCAATCGTATGTTCTCAGCAGATAGAGGTGCTGCAGGAGCAACATCTGGTGCACTGCTAGCCTCAGAAACTCGACGTTCCGACGGCCCAGCACCACTTCTGGTAACCTATAGTAGTACAAAACACCGTTAAGCGACCAAATAAAATTGCAAACAGCAATTATAGGAACACGCGGGTTCCTCAAACACGTGTATTTCATTCCTAAGTGGACATTCATGGGTTCTTTTACTGTTATAACGATGACGCACACACATGTGCTCACCACCCCTTAAAAAGAATTCGCCCACGAATTCATTTTAAGCCCGACCAAAACCAGTAGTCTGATACCAAATTGTAACACCCCCTATCCGTCGCATAGCATATAGCAGTAGGTCCGACCGGGGCCCGAAGTCATATACCACAGACAGACCGGGCGGTTACTCATGGAAACCATCTAACCAATCATAACGTCCTACACAGAGCATTCTAGCGGAAGCACATTAATAAGAGTTGCAACAAAGAACCCAGCAGTAAAGCATGAATGTCCACTAATACCAAATTAGGAATGTTGTACATACACAAGTACAGGCCTTAAGGCCTTACAAAATTGTTCACTTCATATTACATGATTTACAAACCACGGCACGCAGGCTGGTCATACATGAATAAAAACAATAAACACTCCACTTAGGCCTTCGAGGGCCGGCTTCGCAAATTGGACTTTAGCCCGCTATTGACCGCTTGGTCTAGCAGCACCTGCAAGAAACAAACCACCGCACGGTGGCAAAACAAGGCAACGGTCAGCAATGCTGACCAAATTATAATGATCCCGCCCCCAACTCGGGGCGGCGATGCTCCTTCCTGCATTTCATTAGCATAAACGAGGAATATATATATATATTCATTTCATCACAGACGTTGGATCGCACGGCCACACGCCCCGTGATCTCAGGGCACATTCTCGGTGAACCGGTCGATGTCACGTCAATTAAAGCCATAGACATTCCGGACTCACCACCGCCGCTTTGACGGCCAAACCTATGAGCATTTTGTTTTACCGGCATGGGTCATGACAGTTTAAGCCATAGACCGCCGAAGACCATCATCTATGCCAACGGCAAGTGCCACGTCACCTTAGGTCTCTTTAACTGAACGACATAGAAATGGGTACGGTTCCATCTAACCCGTGCTCACGTCGCAGCGACAGTTTAAGCCATATGCGCGGGTCAAACTTTTCCCGAGTCCCATTTTCGTCACACATTTCACATAACTCGGTTATGTTCAAGTTGGCTCTCAGGCCTCCAAGTTGGCAAGATCACGCATCAGCCCAGTTTTCTGGGTGCACCTTTGGGTTAATCCCCAGGGCTCCCTGTTGCAATCTACCGTGTAGAAAACCCGAAAAATAACCAATAGCACAGAGTCTTCTCCGGCATTATGCAATGCAACATCACCGATCCAGACCAACATGTTCGGATAGGCTTCACACATCATGTCTATGTCCGTTCTCGCTTACGGACTCTAAACAACGGGGACTTTACATATCTACCCGAAGGAATGCCTCCAACTCACCGCAAACGCGCGAGAGCGGGCTTCCTATGCAAAGAAGGAGAGCTACACATGCTCAAGAAGAGGATCGTTACCCTAGCGCTTCTCTTTAGCGCCATGGAAAAGTAAGCGGATGAAAAGCACCGCACTCTCTTCTCCTCCGTGGATCCGAAGTCGGCTCGCGATTTAGAGCTTCGAAGCTCCTCCAATGGCCGGATCTAGCTCCTTCTTCCTTCCTTGGCTCTCCTCTCTCTCTAAGTTTTAGAAAGACAACCACTCATGAAAAGTGAGGGTTTCTAAGGCCCAATCCCGGTTATATCCCATCAGGAACAACCCACAGCAATTGGATCACCAATTAAAGAAACGAACGGCTTTGATTCGGGACTGAAATGTCCATTCTGGACGAACACGGCCTGGCACACGCCCGTGTCCAGGGTCGTGTGCCTCATTCGCCGTCAAAATCGACGCGCCTGGAATAAGACACGGGCATCGAACATGCCCGTGTTCGACCTGACACGCCCGTGTTCCACCTGACACGGCCGTGTGGTCGGTCGTGTACCCCCATCAATTTATCCATAAAACAACCCGAGAACTGCACGGGTTCTAGGACACGCCCGTGTCCTTGCCCGTGTCTACCTCAACACGCCTGGGCTCCAGGCCGTGTACACGGTCTTGACACTCGACACTTCGTCGAGCGAAGTTCGTCGACCTCACGACACGGCCTTGGACACACCCGTGTCCTAGGCCGTGTGCCTTGTCTCGACACATTGTCGAGCAAAATTCGTCGACTCCCCGGGACGAGTGTCGACACGGGTCGACACGCCCTGCGACATGCCCGTGTCACAGGCCATGTGCCATGTCTCGACGCTTCGTCGAGCGCAGAGTGTCGACTTCGCGGGCTGAGTGTCGACACGGGTCGACACGCCCTGCGACACGCCCGTGTCGCAGGCCGTGTGCCCAGTCTCGACACAATGTCGAGAGCAAAATGTCGACTTCGTCGGCCGAGTGTCGACACAAGCTTGACACGACCTGGGACACGCCCATGTCCCAGGCCGTGTTCCTTCTGCCAGAACCCAAAACTGGCCCAAAACGTCCCCCGTCGCTCTTTGCGTTTCGGGGCGTTACAGCCGTGTCCCTACCCACGTGCGTGTCGAGTTGAGTTCGACGAAGCATGTCTAGAGAAGGACATGGCCAGAGAACACGGCCGTGTCATATGGACACGGGTAGGGACACGGGCGTGTCCCTACCCGTGTCGAGTATTTATCCGACACTAAAACGGTCGTCGACGTTTCGCCCAAGCAGGACACGAGTAAGGACACGGGCGTGTCCCTACCTGTGTCACTTTTCATTTATAAGGGTTGTGAAAACCCTTGACGTTTTCACTCCTCATTCAAGCCTTTTTTCTGAGATATCTTCTGTAGAGAGGGAAAACTACTGGAGCAAGTCCAAGAGGACGAGATCTGCCTCCATCATGAAGAAGAAGATGCCGCCGCGAAGAGTTACAAGGTCCATGACCGGGATGGTGGAATCGTCGGAAATGAGGTGAGCTTCCTCCCCTCGCCCTTGGTGCTAGATCTGTAGATATCTAGGTGAGATGTCGACTCAAAAGAGTCTAGACTTGCGAGATGGTGATTTCTCTAGGAAGAAGCCGTTCTAGGGCTTGTGCTCTAAGGCTAGTTGTGTCTTCAACCTCTCCAACCTTCTATGTGAAGATGGGGGATGGTTTCGTGAAGAATCATGGCCTCATGAGGGTGAATAAGGTAGGAGGAATTTCTGGTGTGATTTTGGAAGACCGACTTGAGGAGGAAGATGAACCGATGTCGTTCATTCCGCTTTAAGATGCGCGTAGAATCTGTGTTATGCGCGCAATGATCTTCTTGGCCATTTTCAGGTGTGATATGGCCAGATCTGGGCTTTCAACTAAACTCGAAAGTTTAAGTCCTTGAAAATACCTTTCCAACGATTGGTTGCACTACTTTAGGCGAAGTCTGTAGCCATGGGAAAGTCTGAACAAATTTGACATCCGGCAAACCCTGCATGCAGAAATTGTGTTCTATACGCAGCGAACTTTGAGGCCGATTTCAAGTATGATACTATTGAATCTCGGTTGTGGTCTGAACATGAAAGTTGTAAACCATGGAAAGACCGTTCCATCGAGGGGTAACACGCCTTCACCAGATTCTTGTAGCTTCGGTAATCGTCGGTCGAAGTTATTGTCCAGATTTATTCTGCACCTAAACTCTGGGTTGGTATAACATGGATTTCGATTCGGTGGATTCAATGTTGCAATTAACTTGAGGTTTGGGTGAACTCTTTTATGTTAATCATATTAGTTTTATAATTGATGAAGTTTATTAATTGGATTCCATATAATCTAATTGTGAAGCGAGACATACTTAAACGAAATGATTTGATAGGAATTGACAGACTATTATAAATGCGCATCATGTATATAATGTGTTGAAATCATTTGGAATGACATGTAGGAGGTTAATCTATGGCCATGTGAATGACTGTTTAATGTATTGAATTTAGTAGTCCAATGCTTAGAGTGTCGTCTCCCTACGGGTTACATTGTGGAAGGGTGTAAGTGCGGTGTTGACCGTCACTAGTTGGGATTGCGCTGAGATGAGTCAAAGTCGGTCGGTTGGGCTTGGTCCTCGGTGCTCATTTCTCGGGGCTCCTTCCGTGCTGAGTGGATGGTTGGGCTTGGTCCTCGTGCTTTCTCTGAGGCTCCTTCCATGCCACGGTGATGTGGAATTACATGTGGTGTGAGTTGACACGCGGTGTCGTAATCCTGGGTTAGAGATAGTGTGGCAGGTCTACGGGCTCGCCGATCGTCACACCGACGGGAGTTGACAGTTAGACTTTGGGCAGTTGGGCTTGGTCCCCGGTGTTCACGTCCCGGGGCTCCATCCGTGCCAAGTGAACGATTGGGCTGTGTCCTCATGCTTTCTTCGAGGCCCCTTTCGGGTCACACAACGCCAGTTTGGGGTTGTGTTCTCGGTGCACATCTACCCGAGACCCCCGCAGGGCCATTGTACGCATGAGTTCTGTTGTTGTGTTCTTAATGTTGAGGCGTAAGGAGGGCTAGGTGAAGTAGTGTGGATACCCACCTAGTAGTAGAGATGCCCGCTCTGCTGTCACCGCCTGGCTACGGCGGTAGATGCCTGAGAGGTTAGATACCTACTCGAATAGTGGGAACTACTAGTCATGTCGGCATATCGCTTGCATGTGTGTGATCATGGGTGATTCATTTCATAACATACATACCATTTCATAACATTGCACAACAAGATCCTCATCGTATAAGTTTGTATGGGCACTCCTATACGATGAGTTACTTTATGTAAACCGATCCTTAACTTATAAGCTTGTATGGGCATCCTTATAAGTTAAGTTACTTTCCTGCTGTAGTTATTTGTACTTTATGATTGTTATTGCTCATATAGAACTGCTAGTTTATAATGATGTTAATCATGTACTATTACCACCTGCTTGTACATGCTCATTATTTATTATACCTTGTACCCTTGTTCCTTTCTCCACCCGGTGCAGAGGAGTCGCCGGGGGAGCAGATGTGAAGCCACTTAGTCATTTCGACTAACAGTTGCTACGTATTCCTTTTTAGGAGGTCACCCCGCAGGTAGAGCAGTCGCAGACTACGCAGCAGGACAGCCAGGACAAGACAACAGGGCCTGAAGTGACGGTGTCGTTGCAACCGTCTGTTACTGATGTGAGTGTTGAGCGACTCTGATGTAGCCCCGTTGGGCGTTTACTTGTTGTACTCTGATATTGTAGAAGCATTTTTAGCTTCTTTATTTTGATGTACTTTGGACATATGCTTGGTGTGGATTTGACTTCTTGTTCATATTTTGGTTGGGTTGGCATGTATATATTGATATTGGTTGTAGCCGGCAGAATAGGCGTCTTGTGGTGCAAGTTAGCTCGTGTGATAATGATACTGCAAGGCGGCTGTTCTGGGCATAAGACCCCCTTTGTGTCGTGTTTTGGTATCCAGGAGGGGGGTCTTACAAATGGTATCAGAGGGAGGTTTTGATCCCCAGACCTGTGGTACAAATGGTATCAGTTTGCCACAATCCTCAACTAAAGAAGTCATTCAACAATGGTACCACCCCCGCTCGATTAGTCAGTTTGGGGACAAACTGACTTAGCGGAAGCAGTGGTGTGCCCATATGTAATTCACACTAAGTATGTCCAACTTTGACCTTAAGATTAGCCAACCTGACCATACGTTTCTGTTTTACTTGTAGATTCCAGTGCACGTTGAGCCAATGGGGGCACTCCTGCCCCTTCCATTCCCACTTAGTTCCAACAATCCGAGTTGGGGCAGACGCTCACCTCCATCCTGGATGCCTTTAGGGCGCAGCAGCCTCCGGTGCAACAATAGGCTCCGGGCTTGAACTGGTTGAGCACCTTTCGGGCCCTCTCCCCTCCCACCTACCTCGGGACGGATTCAGCCGTACGCACGGAGGAATGGCTTGACACAGTGCAGGAGTTATTGGCGGGGATCCGTTGCCCATCCAACATGGTTGTAATGTTGGCGGTGTCTGTCTTGGAACTACATGCTAAGAGGTGGTGGAAGTCCCTCATGGGCTCCACCATCCAAGGGCGAGTCTATACAGAGATAAGTTGGAGCGAGTACTCGGGTGTCTTCTTGGAGCACTTCATTCCCACATCCGCTCGAAATGAACTTGAAGAGAGGTTTCTTCTACTGAAACAAGGATCAAAATGATTTACGGAATATCAGCGAGAGTTCCAACATCTCGCGAGATTCGCAGACTCATATGATTTGGATGATAGAGGATATGCCAAGAGCTTCAACAAAGGGCTGCGTGATCCCGTGAGGCAGGCCCTTTTGTTTATAGCGGACTCTAACTTGGCGGAGATAATCGACATGGCGAAGATATTGGAGGCGGACCACTTGAGTATTGGTAAGAGACCCGCGGAGGGCATGATGGAAGCCGACCCAAGCAGCAGGAGGAGACAGTACTATAGAGGAGGAAGAGGACATCAAAGAGGTGGACGACATTTCCACCGCAATTTTAGAGTGGAGCATCCGATTCCTGCAGCCGCCCGCATTGCCTCCACCTCCACAGCCACAACAATTTCAGCAACCTGAGGGCGTTATGGGCAGGTGTGCTTCAAATGCAACCAACTAGTCCACATTCGACATTTCTTCCCACAGTTGTTCAGGAATGCCCCTCCTGCTCTCCCTCCGGCAGCTCCTCAAGGATGGGGTCACATGCATGGTCAAGGACGAGGCCCGCGATGTCACAACCCGCATTTTTCTCATTAATAAATAAATCAGAGCACGAGATAACTACGAGCTGTGATGCCACGTCAAGCAGGGGATAACTGCTGACGATCAGACAACACTCTAATCCTTCAAATCATAAGTTAAAATGAATAGAAAACTGATTTTTAAATTAATTGGTCGTATCCCTCGGCTCAGTGGATCAGATAGTCACGGTTTGAAAACTATTTTTATACGTAGCGGAAAAATACTTCATTTTGCTTAACATCCTAAAAGAGCGCATAAGTGTCCTAAGAGGACAACTTACACTATGCAAGACCCTAAATTTCAATTTATAATATTTATAAAGAAAACAATCTTTTTACGCATTTGGAAAATAATGATTGAGCTTTTATAAAACATGCTGATCATGCAATACATATAGTAGTTTTTTTTATAGGTTTTAAAGTAACTAGCAACCTAGCATAAAACATTCGCAGAGAGCAAGTGAAACTACCACAAAACAGGTAAACTAGCAGCTAAGCAAAGACTTAGTATCACCAAGGAAAATCACTAACGAGCGTCAACAACCTAACACGAACTCGCTGGCGAGCATGCATGTCTGTACTACTACAAAGCTAAAGAACTACCTCAACAAGTGAGGAAAACACTGCCACAACGCAGTCCACAAGGGAACTCCTGAAATTAGCCGTTCAGCCGGCTACAGACCTGAACCTGAGGCATTCAAAAGAATAACACCTCAGCAAGAAATAATAAAACAGGAGGCAAAGAAACATCAGATAATAATCGAATAAAAAGAGCAGAAAGAAAAAGGGTTACCAACCCTGCAAGAGAAATGCTGAAAATCTCAGCTAAAGAATCCAAAAAGGGACAAAATGTAAGTATAACAATCAGTAAAGTGAGAGAAATGCATCAAGTACTAAAACGTACTAAACTCCGCTCAAGCCTGCAGAGACAAAAAGGAAGCCAATATGCATCAAATGAACAGTATGAAAGGAACTAACAGTCCTAAACTAGTAAATCGTTAGCACTGGCACAAATCCCAAACCTGTGTCGGAGACTAAGAACAGTCACAACCGAACAACCAGGTCCAGGTGTCTCAAGAGTACTAAAGGGGCCGCCACAGGGTCCACACACATAGAGTTCCAACCTCTTACAGGAACCCAAAATGTCCAAAGGAGGGAATGGTGGTGGCCACGGCTCGAACTCCCCCGGTGCCATACTCCCTCAGAAACCCAGCTACCACATGCTAAGGATCCACGATTCGGCGCCAAAACTAGCCGACAACACCACTTAGAAACTACCAAGTTCTACAACCAAAACCCGCCGAAATAGACTTAACCTAAATTCGGCGATACCCGCCGAATTATTTCCCACTACCCGCCGAATTATTTCTCACTACCCGCCGAATTATTTCCCCCTACCCGCCGAATTCAACTTAAAATAAATTCCGATATCTTCCTAGTTTAGGCCGACTACAAGCCCTAACTTAGGAATATTTCTAATCTCACCCATACTACTCCGGTATTCTACGACAAGGAGAGTTAATAAGGCGAAATACAACCCATGGAGGCACGCAAGAGGGGAGAAATCCACTTGCCTCAAATCGTTCTTGAAAACGTCCACCCAAAATACTCCACCACGTAGATCCGTCCAAAAGGGGGCACGCGGAGACGAGATCTACGAAAAAACGGACAACCGGGGTTAGGGCCGAAAAAAATCTATGGCGAAACGTTCACCGAAACGGGAAAAGCTTACCGCGATCTCGAAGCTCTCGCCGAGAGCTTTCCAACGCCGCGATCGGATCGAGATTCCGTCCACCGGATCGGCGGTGGCGGCCGCCGGAAGGTTCGCGAACAAGAGGATCCGCACTCGCCTTTTTTTCGCACAGGAGGGGGGCTGCTGGTTTGGAGGAAGGAGAAAGGGGTTTTTATATATATATATACTTAATAATAATAATATTAATATTAATATTATATTTATTACTAATATAACAAAAGGGGGGGGGGGGGCTGCTGTTGGTTCGGCGGGAAAGGCACGGGGGGGGGGGGGGGGGGGGGGGGGGGGGCTGAATCGGTGAGAATCATTCTCACCGATTCCCTCTCCCCCTTTTTCTCTTTTTTTTATATTCTTTATATATATATATTATAATAATATTTATAATGATTAAAAAAAAGATATAACACTATATCGTTACGGAGGGCCAAACGCGCGCCGAATCGAACGAAATTCGCACCGTAGGCGAATGACGACGCTACGAATCCAACGGCGAAGTCGAAATCGAATTCCGACGCACCGTTTTCGAGATAATAATTTCTAAAGTTAACGGCGTATGCGAAAACATACAAACTTCAATCGCGCGCCGAGGCTCCAAAAATGCTCGGAACGCGACGAAACTTGACGAGAAAGTCTAAAATTAGTCGATCTAATTTCCTAATGTAAAATTTTCCACTCCCGACGCAAATCCCAAAATTTGGCCGGTCAAACCTAACGAACGCAAAACGCGCTAACGACAAAGTCGGTAACAAAATCCGACGAACAAACTCGGGCAAATTCTCCCGAAGCCAAAACACAAGCATTCCCCAAGAGGCTCCACCGAGTCACCAAACAGACTCCGGCTCGCTAGGGAATCTTGCTACCAGGCATCACCAAGCCACGCAGGGAATCTAAAGAGCTAAGAGCACGCTCTAACAACGTCACATGACCAACACGCGCTAACATAACGCTCTGACGTCATAATACGTCAAATAAGAAATTAAATAAATCACTGGAAAATCGGGGGCGTTACAGTCACTCCCCCTAAAAGAAAGTTTCGTCCCGAAACTTTACGCATAAAACACTTCTACCATAGAAGGAAAATAAAATAACCAAGGGTTATCGAGTGCTTACCGAGCACAGCTAGGAGAACAAATGAGGATGCGCCTCCCTCATAGCTGACTCCAACTCCCAAGTCGCGCTCTCCACGTCTTGGTTTCTCCACAGAATCTTTACCATCGGTATTGTCTTTCTCCGCAACACTCGATCTTGCACATCCAAAACACGAATAGGATCTTCCACGTAGGAAAGGCTAGGCTCCAACTGGGGCACTGCATCCAGAACTTGTCTGTCACTTAGCACGCACCTCCGCAGTTGGCTCACGTGAAAAACATTGTGCACGCCAGGAAAATTTGTGTGCAATTTCAACTTGTAGGCTGACACACCAATCCGCTCCACAATTTCAAATGGTCCCACATACCTTGGGTCCAACTTATGGTTCTTACCGAACCTCTTCACTCCAACCATCGGGGAAACCTTAAGGAATACCATGTCCCCCACAGAAAATTCCAAAACGGACCTACGCCGATTGGCGTTCTTCTCGTATCGCTCTTGAGCTATCCGAAGCTTCTCTCGAATAAGCTTTACAGAGACTTCCATTTCTTCTAAGGCATCTGGACCTAACATCGGCCTCTCACCAACCTCAGCCCAAAATAGAGGAGTTCTACATCGTCTTCCATATAGCGCTTCGAAAGGAGCCATTTGCAGACTCTCTTGATAACTGTTATTGTATGCGAACTCCATCAACCTCAAGCGTTCATCCCACGCTCCTCCGTGGTCTAATATATAACAACGGATCATATCTTCCACAATCTGATTAACACGCTCCGTTTGACCATTGGTCTGTGGATGATATGCGGTAGAATATCTCAAGTCAGTTCCCAATCCTTCTTGAAGGCTCTTCCAGAAACGAGACGTAAACCTGGAGTCTCGATCTGATACTATACTTACGGGTACTCCATGTAACCTGATAACTTCATTCAAATATAGTTCCGCTATCTTTTTCATCGAGTAACCAATCTGAAAGGGTACGAAGTGCGCACACTTTGTTAATCTATCAACAATCACCCAAACAGAGTCATGCCCTCGGGGAGATCTCGGCAAACCAGTAATGAAATCCATTGAGATACTCTCCCACTTCCAAGTTGGAATCTCTAAAGGCGCTAACTTTCCACCAGGCCTTCCATGATCAGCCTTAACTCTTTTGCACGTAAAACATTCTGACACAAACCTTGCAATGTCACCCTTCATCCCAATCCACCAGGACAATCTGTTTCAAGTCCTTATACATTTTTGTAGACCCTGGATGGTAGGCCACACTTGAACCGTGTGCCTCACTGCACAACTTAACTCGAATATCTCGAAAATTGGGGACGCAAAATCTACCGCGGTACTTTAGAGTACCCGCGTCATCGATCGAAAAGTCAGGCAGCTCCCCCTTCTCAGTTCTATTATGAAGGTGCAGTAGATCAGGATCGTCCTTTTGATGAAGCCTCGTAAGAGAAATCCATGAAGGCTCAGACACTTCCAAACTGTTTGGCGAGTCACATCTACCCACTGAAATATCCATTAAAAGGAACTCTTCTACTAACAACTCAGTGGAGAGATTGAAAATTTTCCCTGTCTTCCTGCTCAAGGCGTCGGCTACCACGTTAGCCTTACCCGGATGGTATAGGATCTCCACTTCATAATCAGCCACATACTCTAACCATCTGCGCTGGCGCAAGTTCAACTCCTTTTGAGTGAAGACGTACTTCAAACTCTTATGATCTGTATAAATCTTGCACTGCGCGCCATACAACAAGTGTCTCCATAATTTCAATGCATAAATAACTGCTGCGAATTCCATGTCATGCGTAGGGTAGTTCCTTTCACGAATCTTAAGCTGTCTTGACCCATACGCGATCACTTTTCCTTCTTGCATCAGCACACAACCAAGACCCACGTGGGATGCGTCCACGTAAACGGCATAGTCTAATCCTTCCGTAGGCAATGTCAATATCGGAGCAGTGCACAGTCTATTCTTTAGCTCTTGGAACGCTTCTTCGCACTTATCGCTCCACACAAATGCTGCATTCGTCTGCGTCAATTTGGTCAATGGCGCAGATAATGTAGAGAAACCCTCTACAAATCTTCTATAGTAGCCAGCCAACCCTAGGAAGCTTCTTATTTCTTTGGGTGTGGCAGGCCTCGTCCATTCCATAACTGCGGCTATCTTTTCTGGGTCGACAGAGATTCCGTTCTTGTTAACCACATGTCCCAGGAAAGAAACCTGAGGCAACCAGAACTCGCATTTACTTAGCTTGGAGAACAACTTATGGTCCCTCAATGCAGATAAAACTAGACGCAAATGTTGGTCATGCTCCTCAACATTGCGTGAATACACCAACACATCGTCTATAAATACGACTACAAACTTGTCCAGAAAGTCCTTGAAAACCCTGTTCATCATGTCCATGAAAGCAGAAGGTGCGTTGGTCAAAGCCAAACGACATCACCAAAAATTCAAAATGTCCATGTCTGGAATGGAAGGCAGTCCGCGGGATATCTGATTCACGGATCCTTAACTGGTGGTAGCCCGAACGAAGGTCAATCTTAGAGAACACGGCACTGCCTCGCAGTTGATCAAACAAATCATCTACCCTCGGCAACGGATACCTATTCTTGATCGTTACCTTATTTAGCTCTCTATAATCGATGCACAACCTCATCGATCCATCTTTTTTCTTGACGAACAAAACGGGAGCACCCCAAGGCGAAGAACTCGGCCTTATAAATCCGTTCTCAAGCAACTCGTCTAACTGGATACGCAACTCCTCCATTTCGCGTGGGGCCATCCGGTAAGGCGCCTTGGCAATAGGACGCATACCCGGCTCCAAATCTATAACAAACTCCACGTCTCGATCAGGCGGGAGACCAGGAAGATTAGCTGGAAAGACATCAGAAAAATCACGAACCACCGGGATCTCCTCCAAACACGGCAAACTAACCTTGGTTTCTAAAACCGAAACAAAACAAGCAAAACATCCGGAATCTACAAGCTTCCGAGCACATACCGCCGATATAGTCGGAGAATCCTGGTGCAGATAACCATAAACACTCCCGGGCTGACCGTTGTCCATCCTGAAGTCCAAGCGTTTACCCTTGCATTGGATCACAGCATCATATCTGGACAACCAGTCCATGCCTAGGATCACATCGAAGTCTTCCAGATCCAATAGCTTCAAATCAGCAATCGCGAGAAAATCGCCTAGTAAAATCGGACAACTCTGAATACCCTGATCCGAAACTACAGATTCACCTGAAGGAAACTTGACACAAAACGCATCACCAACACGATCGAGATCAAAACGGTAACGCTCTACGAAGGCCCTAGCCACAAATGAGTGGGTAGCGCCGGAATCGAACAGAACACACGCCCAGCGGTTCTTTACCTTAAATCGTCCTATAAAATTGCACACGCGACTAAGGAAGCGAACGCTCAAAACTATAACTATGAGCTAAACATTAAAACTAGGGGAGAATCTAACCTGATATCACTTGCGTGGATGCCTGAGCTTCCTCCATAGAGACCACGTTCAACTTCCTTTTCCCTTGTCCACTCGCTGCGGCGGCGGCAAAGCCTGAAGAGGAACTGGCTGCAGAGTAAGCTGAGCTTGCGGGCACTGATACTTGAGATGACCCTCTTGACCGCACAAGAAACAACTTCTTGCCTTCTTCCAGCAATGGGCAGCATCGTGCCCCGGCTTCTTGCATACAGAACAAAGCAAGTCTTTCTTTGGGATACCTTGGATCGCATGAATCTGCTCTTTCTTCTGAGCTCCTAAATTTGATAGCACCTTTCCAATGGATGGCCCGGTCGGCCATAGAAACTGCGTACCTCTTTGTTTCTCTTCCTCGGAGCAGCGTCAGGGACCTGAGTACTCTTACCCTCATCAGACTTTCTTTTATCTTTTCTCAGTTGTTGACCTCGATTCTTGGCGTTATCAATTGCCTCTACCTTTAAGGCAGCTTCCACCATACCAGCATAACTTGATGTCGCATAGGCACTTGCTAATTGCTGGACGTCACTCCTTAGCCCAGCCAGATATCGCTTGCTTCTATTTTCATCGGAACTCACCAAGTCTGGGGCAAATCGGCTTAGCTTACTAAACTCGATTTCGTACTCACTAACCGTGAGCTGCCTCTGCTTTAAGTGCAGGAAATCATTCATCAGACGGTCCCTCTCGACCGATGGCAGAAACTTGCTCAGATGTAGCTCCTTAAAGGACTCCCAGGAACACCCGTCCTTCAGACCTTCTTTCCCCCTCAGCTACCAGCCCTTTGCCAACCCTTTGAGCTGATATGCGGCTAACATCACTTTCTGATTATCAGTGATCCCGGAGTATGAGAACATCTCCTCGATTGATATCATCCAATCGTCTAAGACCATGTAATCTGCCTTGCCATCATACGCCGGAGGCCTAAGTCGCTGAAACTGAGAAATAAAGGTCATCTCTGGTGGCACCACGACCGGAGGCACCAGAGGAGCGGGGGGAACAGGGACAGCTTGACCCACAACAGGGTCCTGAACTCTCGGAATTTGCCCTGCCACAACTGCTAACAAGGACTGGACCTGAGACTGCAAATCCACTGCTTGCTTTGACAAGGCTTCATTGCTTTGTCGCAGACCTTCTATCATTGCACTGCTCTGCGCACCTGAAGATTCTCCCTCCGATTGGGAAGTCAACCTTGTCGAAGGACGCCTCGACATTCTAATGGAACAACAAAACACTAATCAGACACCTAGCCCACCCACTAGAACCAAACAACATAGTACAAACAATACATACTTAAGTACTTGCTCATGCTGCTAACTTGCTCTGGGATTTTCAATAATGATGTTATGCTCATCCTACGATGATTCACTATCATCACACTAACTCTTGTGCCTAGATCGGGAATGCATGAATTTATATTCTTTTTGACTCAAAAATTATGTGTGTACACATGTCATCCTGCAAATCTTTAGCTTGGCACGTGTGTGCTTATGCAATGTTATGCTATGCATGATTGTGCTATGCATTCTAAAAAGACCCTAATGCATGTTATGAGCGGCGTACACATGAAAATGTTATGCATCCCATACTACATAACATTTCCATGCAACGAAAAAGAAAAATGTGCTAGCCGCATTCATGTGGTGAGGTTATGCATCCCATACTACATAACCCTCACATGTTGCCTCCTATGGTGGATCCATATACAAACACATAGTATGCATCCCATACTACATAATATGCCTCGTATACTTCATGTCATGTTACTGAGTGTAGTGTTCGTGCTTCAGCCAAGACGTGCTGATGACATATCGGTGTGTGTTATGATATGACTCTAAACACCTAATACTTACAGGGACAGGTTGCCCGACAATTTGTCAAGCAACCTCCCTCTGATACCAACTGTCACAACCCGCATTTTTCTCATTAATAAATAAATCAGAGCACGAGATAACTACGAGCTGTGATGCCACGTCAAGCAGGGGATAACTGCTGACGCTCAGGCAACACTCTAATCCTTCAAATCATAAGTTAAAATGAATAGAAAACTGATTTTTAAATTAATGGTCGTATCCCTCGGCTCAGTGGATCAGATAGTCCACGGTTTGAAAAACTATTTTTATACGTAGCGGAAAAAATACTTCATTTATGCTTAACATCCTAAAAGAGCGCATAAGTGTCCTAAGAGGACAACTTACACTATGCAAGACCCTAAATTTCAATTTATAATATTTATAAAGAAAACAATCTTTTTACGCATTTGGAAAATAATGATTGAGCTTTTATAAAACATGCTGATCATGCAATACATATAGTAGTTTTTTTTATAGGTTTTAAAGTAACTAGCAACCTAGCATAAAACATTCCCAGAGGGCAAGTGAAACTACCAAACAACAGGGTAAACTAGAAGCTAAGCAAAGACTTAGTATCACCAAGGAAAATCACCAACGAGCGTCATCAACCTGACACGAACTCGCTGGCGAGCATGCATGTCTGTACTACTACAAAGCTAAAGAACTACCTCAACAAGTGAGGAAAACACTGCCACAACGCAGTCACAAGGGAACTCTGAAATTAGCCGTTCAGCCGGCTACAGACCTGAACCTGAGGCATTCAAAAGAAGAACACCTCAGCAAGAATAATAAAAACAGGAGGCAAAGAAACATCAGATAATAATCGAATAAAAAGAGCAGAAAGAAAAAGGGTACCAACCCTGCAAGAGAAATGCTGAAAATCTCAGCTAAAGAATCCAAAAAGGGACAAAATGTAAGTATAACAATCAGTAAAGTGAGAGAAATGCATCAAGTACTAAAACGTACCAAAACTCCGCTCAAGCCTGCAGAGACAAAAAGGAAGCCAATATGCATCAAATGAACAGTATGAAAGGAACTAATAGTCCTAAACTTGTAAATCGTTAGCACTGGCACAAATCCCAAACCTGTGTCGGAGACTAAGAACAGTCCACAACCGAACAACCAGGTCTAGGTGTCTCAAGAGTACTAAAGGGCCGCCACAGGG
This sequence comes from Platanthera guangdongensis, assembly GCA_039583875.1. Taxonomy (NCBI): domain Eukaryota; kingdom Viridiplantae; phylum Streptophyta; class Magnoliopsida; order Asparagales; family Orchidaceae; genus Platanthera; species Platanthera guangdongensis. The sequence goes on along the minus strand of CM077150.1, from coordinate 75,776,238 downwards.
TCACACACATAGAGTTCCAACCTCTTACAGGAACCCAAAATGTCCAAAGGAGGAATGATGGTGGCCACGGCTCGAACTCTCCCCGGTACCATAATCCCTCAGAAACCCAGCTACCACATGCTTTGGATCCACGATTCGGCGCCAAAACTAGCCGACAACACCACTTAGAAACTACCAAGTTCTACAACCAAACCCGCCGAAATAGACTTACTTAAATTCGGCGATACCCGCCAGAATTATTTCCCACTACCCGATTACCCGATTACCCGCCGAATGAATATTTCCCCCTACCCGCCGAATTCAACTTAAAATAAATTCCGATATCTTCCTAGTTTAGGCCGACTACAAGCCCTAACCTAGGATATTTCTAATCTCACACCATACTACTCGGTATTCTACGACAAGGAGAGTTAATAAGGCGAAATACAACCCATGGAGGCACTCAAGAGGGGAGAAATCCACTTGCCTCAAATCATTCTTGAAAACGTCACCCCAAAATACTCCACCACGTAGATCCGTCCAAAAGGGGGCACGCAGAGACGAGATCTACGAAAAACGGACAACCGGGGTTAGGGCCGAAGAAAATCTATGGCGAAACGGTCACCGAAATGGAAAAAGCTTACCGCGATCTCGAAGCTCTCGCCGAGAGCTTTCCAACGCCGCGATCGGATCGAGATTCCGTCCACCGGATCGGCGGTGGCGCGGCCGCCGGAAGGTTCGCGAACGAGAGGATCCGCACTCGCCTTTTTTTGCACAGGAGGGGGGGCTGCTGGTTCGGAGGAAGGAGAAAGGTTTTTTTATATATATATACTTAATATAATAATATAATATTAATATTTATATTATTACTAAACATAACATAAAGGGGGGGCTGTTGTTGGTCGCGCGGGAGGGGAAAGCAAGGGGGGGGGGGGGGGGTGGGCTGAATCGGTGAGAATCATTCTCACCGATTCCCTCTCCCCTTTTTCTCTTTTTTTTTATATTCTTTATATATATATTATAATAATATTTATAATTATTAAAAAAAAATATATAACACTATATCGTTACGGAGGGCCCAAACGCGCGCCGATCGAACGAAATTCGCATCGTAGGCTAATGACGACGCTACGAATCAACGGTGAAGTCGAAATCGAATTCCGACGGACCGTTTTCGAGATAATAATTTCTAAGTTAACGGCGTACGCGAAAACATACAAAACTTCAATCGCGCGCCGAAGCTCCCAAATGCTCGGAACGCGACGAAACTTGACGAGCAAGTCTAAAATTAGCCGATCTAATTTCCTAATGTAAAATTTTCCACTCCGACGCAATCCCAAAATTTGCCGGTCAAACCTAACGAACGCAAAACGCGCTAACGACAAAGTCGTAACAAATCCGACGAACAAAAACTCGGGCAAATTCTCCCGAAGCCAAAACACAAGCATTCCCCAAGAGGCTCACACCGAGTCACCAAACAGACTCCGGCTCGCTAGGGAATCTGCTACCAGGCATCACCAAGCCACGCAGGGAACCTAAAGAGCTAAGAGCACGCTCTAACAACGTCACATGACCAACACGCGCTAACATAACGCTCTGACGTCATAATACGTCAAATAAGAAATTAAATAAATCATGGAAAATCGGGGGTGGTGCACAGGATGGAGGAACACCTCGGTCTGCAACGGGAATCAAGTATACGCGCTGGACAGGCGCAAGAACGGAATCCCAGGAGTGATTGTAGGTATATTGCAGTTAGCTTCCACATTTCAGTTGTTTACTTAACTTCTGTTAAGGAAATACTAAGACACCTAGTGTTGAGTTTGGTTCATTCGGTACTTAGGCACCGTTGGAGCCGGCGGGAAGATGGCATATGCGCTATTCGATACCAGTGCCTCACACTCCTTTGTGTCGAGGACTTCATCAAAGACATGGAGGGTGTATAATACTTTACTGCGTATCGCTTGACGAGTACGCCTCCCGGACGGCTCTGAGATGATCGCAACCGCCAAGTGCGAATTTGAGTTACTTATTGAGGAAAGGCCTTGATATGCCTGCCACGGTATTGAGAATGCCGGAATTTGACGTCATCATGGGCATGGCGTGGTTGGACTGGCACTTCACAAGGATCGACTGTGAGCAGAGAAACGAATCTACTTGAGGCATGGAGACACTGATGTCATCTTCCAAGGTATTAGATTCGCACCCGTATGTGTTATCTTCAGTTCAGGCTGTAAAAGCCCATATGAAGGGGGATGAAGTCTTCATGATCTGTTTCGAGTTGAAGGAGATGGCGTTGGATATGAAAGACGTGTGGGTAGTGCGGGACTTCCCGAGGTATTTCCTGAGAAACTTCCGGATTACCGCCGCACAAAGAAGTTGATTTTCAAAATCTTAGTACTGGGTGCCAAGCCTGTATCCAGTGCCCTTACGAATGGCCCAAAGGAACTCGCAGAGTTTATAGTTCAACTGCAAGAACTGGTGGAGTCAGGGTTCAGGGTTCATTCGCCCAAGTCGTCACCCTGGGGAGCCCCTGTATTGTTTGTCAAGGAAGAAGGATGGAACCTGCGTTTATGCATAGACTATCGGGAACTCAATCGACTGACGGTGCAGAACACTTATTCGCTACCCGGAATCGACAAGTTGTTCGACCAACTGGTAGGAGCGCATTGGTTTTCTAAACTGCATTTGCGCTCGGGATATTATCAATGTGGATATAAGAAGGGGACATCCAGAAAAACGGCCTTTAGTCAAGTTACGGATTATACGAGTTCACTATAATGTCGTTGGGCTCACAAATGCTCCTTCGGCCTTCATGAGCTTGATGATCAAGGTGTTCGGACCTTATTTGGATATCTTTTGTCATTGTTTTCATCGACGACATCCTGGTCTACTCAAAGATGGAGGAGGAGCATATTGAGCACCTGGGCCTTGGTATTGAAGAAATTAAAAGAGCACGCCTTGTTCGCTAAATTTAGCAAGTGCGAGTTCTGCTCAAGGAGGTTGATTTCTTGGCCACTTGATCAGTGGAGCTGGATAGCGGTGGATCCGCCACGTCACGTGTCGTGAAGGAGTGGTATCCCTTGAAGTCAGCAGCTAATGTGCGTAGCTTCCATGGACTTGCTGGGTACTACCAAGTTCGTTAAAAGGATTTCTCAAGATTGCCATCCCTCTTAACACCTTGACGAAGAAAGGTGTGTCATATGAGTGGACACCCCAGTGTGAAGCAGTGTTCCAAGAGCTGAAGGACAGACTAACATCTGCACCCATCCTAGCACTTCCGTCTGGGAGGAAGGATTTCAAGTTTACACCGACGCATCATATCAAGGAATGGGAGCGGTGTTGATGCAACATGGACACGTGATTGCTTATGCTTCAAGACAGCTGAAGAAACATGAAATTAATTACCCGGTTCATGATTTGGAATTGGGAGCAGTGGTGTTCTCCTTGAAGGTTTGGAGGCACTATCTATACGCGTCCACTGCGAGATTTTCGCAGACCATAAAAACTTAAAGTACGTTCATACACAGAAGGAGTTGAACTTGAGACAACGGCGGTGGTTAGAGTTCCTGTGCGATTATGAGTTCACCTTGAACTACCACCCCGGAAAAGCGAACTCGGTGGCCGATGCGTTGAGCAGAAAAAGGTACCAGACTCGAGCCAGAGTCTCTGTTGATGAGTATGGAGTTGGCTCGGATGATTGAAGAGATGGATATTACTTTGGTATATAAGGCTTCTTCGACAGAGTATATGAAGTACTTGGCAACCATGAGCATAGTTGTGATATCGGGACCGAATCCGGGCGGAGCAAGGAAGGGATGCAGCTCTGGCCTCGGCAATCAAGTCAATCGAAGATGGGACTACTGATGAGTATACACTAAAAGGCGGCCTCGTTTATTTTCGTGGCCGGCTCTATATCCCCAAGGGCGGTAAAATCCGGGAGGATATCTTGAGAGAGGCACATTGCTCTTAGTATTCAGTGCACCCGGGTATTGCCAGATGTACGCCGGCTTACGGAAGTCCATGTGTTGGCCGGGAATGAAAAAAATGTGTCAGATATTTGGTTACATATGCGAAGCTTGTCAAAGGGTGAAGGCGGAATGAAAGAGTCCCTGTGGTTTGCTACAGTCGTTGCCCATCCCTGAGTGGAAGTTCGAGGATATCTCCATGGACTTCATCCATGGGTTACCACGCTCACGCTCAGGGAACGATTCGGTGTAGGAGATTGTTGATAGACTGACGAAGGTAGCCCGTTCATCCCTATGAAGAAAGAGGCTCACGTGGATGTCTTGGTACGCTCTTTGTGGAGCAGTTTATATGGTGTCATGGCGTGCCTAAACAATCATTTTGACCGGGATGGTCATTTCACCTCCAAGGAGTGGAAAGCTGTACATCCGTATTTGGGCTCCCGCCTTACCTTTGCATCGCGTTTCATCCTCAGACGAACATGCAGTCTGAGAGGAACATCAGAACGTTGGAGGATCTATTGAGATTATGTGTGTTGGATAGAGGAGAGCCATGGAAAGACTCTTACCACTAGTAGAATTCTATTATTAATAACAGCCACCAGGCGAGCATCGACATGGCGCCCCATGAAGCCCTTTACGGAAGAAGGTGCAGAACCCCCTTGTCTTTGGTGCAAGATGAAGACCTGGATGCTTTGGGAATTGAGTATATTGATGATACGGATGCGGTGGTTAGACTGATTCGGGATCGCATGTTGGAGGCTCAAAGTCGGCGGGCAAAGTATTATAATTCAAAGCACGGATGGTGGAGTTTCATTGGGTGATAGGGTGTTATGAAGATTCGGCCGATACATGGAGTGTCACGGGTGCGTGGTGTGAAAAAGCTCAGCCCAAGGTACATTGGGCCTTATACTATATGGAAAGGATGCCCGTGGCCTATCGTTGGGCCATACGTTGAGTTACCCCCGGAGCTAGAGAATCTCCACGACGTTTCCATGTGTCGTCACTTCGAAAAGCGTTGTTGCCAGCCCGAACAATACATCCCCACCACAGATGATACAGTGGTGACTTATAGGTCTGTGCAACTAGAGCCGGTGCGGATTGTAGACAACGAGACAAGAATATTGCGCCGCAAAAGTGTTCCTTGGTGAAGGTGTGTGGTCGAATCATGGTAAAGAGGAGTATACATGGCAGCGGGGTGACTTGATGCAAAAAATGATACCCAGAGTTGTTTGCTCAAGGTAATTCTTAAAAGCCTTATTTTATTTTTTGGTATGCTTTTCTCCCCATAGCCTTAGCCTGATTTCGGGGATGAAATCTTTTATTTTGTTATAGGATTTGTAACGTCCCGATTCGCACTAGGTCCATCATGTGAGTTTTGAGTCAGGAGAGCTGACTTGGGCTCAGGGAAGTGCTGGCAGTGGGGCTGCACTTGTAAATGAGGGAATAAATCAGTCCAGAATAGGACACGGGTAGAGACACGGGCGTGTCCCTACCGTGTGGGAAAGTCCAGCTCTTGAGTCGACGACTCGAGTATGTCCAGTGAAGGACACGGGTAGTGATACGGGCGTGTCACTATCGTGTGAATCATGTGGACACGGTAGGGACACGGCGTGTCCCTACCCATGTGCGTCGAGTTGAGATCGACAAAGAGTGACAGAGAAGGATACGGGTAGCGACACGGCCGTGCCCTACCCATGTGCGTGTCGAGTTGAGTTCGATGAGGGTTGTGTCCAGAGAAGGAAACGACACGTGTCATGGGACATGGGTAGCGACATGGTCGTGTCCCTACCCGTGTCGAGTATTGAACTGACACTAAAACTGTCGTCAATGTTTCGCCCAAGCAGGACACGGGTAAGGACACGGGCGTGTCCCTACCCGTGTCACTTTTCATTTATAAGGGTAGTGAAAACTCTAGCCATTTCACTCCTCATTCCAGCCTTTTTCTGAGAGAGCTTCTGTAGAGAGGGAAAACTGCTGGAGCAAGTCCAAGAGGAGGAGATTCCGCTGCCGTCGTGAAGAAGAAGATGCGCCGCGGAAGAGTTACAAGGTCCATGACCGGGAATGGTGGAATCGCCGGAAGGTGAGCTTCCTCCCCTCTCCCTTGGTGCTAGATCTATTGATATCTAGGTGAGATGTCGACTCAAAAGAGTCTAGACTTGCGAGATGGTGATTTTCTCAGGAAGAGGCCGTTCTAGGGCTTGTGCTCTAAGTTTAGTTGTGTCTTCAACTCTTCAACCTTCTCTGTGAAGATGGGGGATGGTTTGTGAAGAATCATGACCTCATGAGGGTGAATAAGGGAGGAGGAATTTTGGTGTGATTTTGGAAGACCGACTTGAGGAGTAAGATGAACCGATGTCGTTCATTCCGCTTAAGATGCGCGCAGAACTGTGTTTGCCGCAGCGATCTTCTTGGCCATTTTCAGGGTGTGATATATTCAGATCTGGGCTTTCGACTAAACACGAAGTTGAATTCCTTGAAAATACCTTTCCAAACGAGTTGGTTGCACGACTCAGGCTAAGTCTGTAGCCCACGGAAATTCTGAAACGAATTTGACATTAATTCGGCAAAACCGTGCATGCAGAAATTGTGTTCTGTACGCAGCGGACTCTGAGGCCGATTTCAGGTACGATATTGTTGAATCTGGGTTGTAGTCTAAACATGAAAGTTGTAACTCATGGAAAGACCTTTCCATCGAGTGGTTACAAGCCTCACCGGATTTCTATAGCTTCAAAAAATCGCCCGCGGTCGAAGTTGCTGTGTCAAGATTAATCTGCAACTAAATTCTGGGTTGCTATAACAGGGATTTGG